>MZZL01000382.1:86187-134914 GCA_002749535.1 Apophysomyces variabilis | reverse complement strand
AAAAAAAAAAAAAAAAAAAAAAAAAAAAAAAAAAAAAAAAAAGGAAGAGAGACGAAAAGAAATGCAAAGCAAAAAAATTTAATAAAGATCATTCAGATCAAGGTCGAGATCAGGATCGAAATCTTCTTGTTCTTTTTGCTTGTCTTGTTGCTTTTCATGTTGCTGTTCTTGTTACTGCCGTTGTTGTCGCTGTCGGCGGTCGAACCGATGGCAACCCTATGTAAAGATGATGTTTAGTAGCCATTCCTTACGATAGACGCATATACCAAGCAGAATAACTTACCACGCGACCATCAGCACGGCCGCTACCCCGACCTATGCCATCTAGGAGGGTTTCCATAGTGGTAATGGAAATGGATGGTATTGAATTTGAAGGTCTGGTTAGATGACATGATAGCAGTTACCAACTTCTCATATTATCAATTTCCCCGTTTTATAAGTGTCGGCTTTTTGCGACGACCTCCTACGGCAGTGGTACAAGATAGAGCACGATAGGAAAATGATGACCGTGAGAAAGTGTTGCGCGTAGTTCAGTCTGCAAACTGTGATTGTATGTTCTATTGTGATGGTAATGCAGCAGACTACCAGGCTACCATTGCATGATACATACTACGGTTTCAGCAGCACTCTCGTTGGTTTATCCGATTCGTCAAGTCGTCTGGAAGCGGCTGGCGAAGAGGAAACGATGGTGACAACTGGTCATACAAAGCTTCAACAGAGAGCTAGTGGTCGAGAGATGACGGCGGCGATGGAGGTACCGGGGAGTGCCGGTCCTCAACGATGCCCTAGCCAAGAAGTGGTGGTGCAAACCTCTACGGCACGACGTCGAACAAGATACCAGCCATAATAAGACCATGGTTGAGCCACCCAGATCTCGCAGATGAATCAGTCGACGAGAAGAGGAAAGAACAGAATCATCCCGAGCTCCTTAAAAGGCGATCTGAGAGGCAGCAAGCCAAACGGCAGAAAAGGATCTTCGAGTCTAGTGGGTAGGGCTTTTACGTCCGGTATTCAGTAAGTGTCATTGAATGATTGTTATTTTCTTTTCTTCTATTAATCACCAACTGAAATTTATATATGCATCTGGCATTTGCTTGGTGGGAAGCTGGGTATGGCGTCGTCAGTTTTCTGACAGGTATGTAAAATTGGTCAATTCGAACTCTTCTAGCACAACAATTAATGCGGTTTGTTAGCATCAAGCTCAGTTTTCAAAATGCGACTTTAATTTTTAGAAATAAAGTATACACGGGTTGCAAGTAGCAAAACTTAGTACAGCATATGCCTATTGTTTTCTTAGTAAGATCGAGGGACTTCTCTTTGGAGATACTGTTCGGCAGCTCGCTCAGCTTCACGCGTCGCTTGCTCCTTTTTATCGCCGCTCCAATCGTGTTCTTCTGCTAATTTTACCACTTCGGCGGCAGCCAAAGCAGCGATGGCCTTCTTGGCAAATTCGAATCGAACCTCCTTGCCTTCCCGCTCTTGGTGTCGAATGTAGGCTTTAACAGCCTGATAGGCAGCAGCTCCAGCAATCACCTGCATTGATAATTACTTGTGAGTATTCCCGTCCGACTTCCCAAATTGTACAATTAACTTGTTCCGTACCTGATGAGATAAATGGGCTTTGCGCTCATGGTACACTTCTTTGTGTGCACTTTCAGCTATTTATATGCTCATCAGCGTGCAAAGTTTCCTCCATTTACTGATCTATTTATTGTCTTACCTTGCTCGTATGGAATAGGAGCGTAGGCGGGAGGAGGATAAGCAGCCCAGACTGGGTTTTGGTAACCCTGATTCTGATAGACTGGGTTCTGATCATCTGGTGGTCCATAACCTCCGAAACCGCCTGTGGGTGGTGGGGGCACACCGAAAGGTTCAATGATCCACTTCTGGTTTTCGTTATCATGATCCTTGCGATTGTACAGGATCACTTTTGTACCATCTCTATCACTACCGCCCTGAAAAGTGCTTGTTAACAGCGAAAAAAGTAAAACAAAAATACTACAAACCTTTATGTCCAGAACAAGTCTTGGGTCAGCTAGAATACAAATATATCCATCGCGATATCCCCATCGTTGGTTGTGAGCTCTAATGAAAAAACGTAAGTATAATAGCTAAGATGAGCCATTTCGACAAAGGAAAAACATACGCCGTCATTTTTCGGTCATATTGGACAATGGATTGATCCGACTTTAAATCGCCTAAAGATGAAACATATGAACACGTGAAGGTTAGTCTGCAGTAGATATATACCTCCACGAACATCGAGAACTATAAGAGAACTATCAGTGTCACTTTATCCACATCTTTAAATAGGACTTACCCAAGTTAGACTTCTTGTTGATCAAAAAGCCATCTTCGCAACGCCAGAGCTGCCAGAAATTTGATGAGTAAAAGGGATACTGTGCTTTTTCTTTTTCGTTTCTCGTGGTTGTGTCAAAAATACTGTACCTGATTTTCGTTGTCATTTCTTTTCTATTTGCAACAAATCAATATATTTCTCTACATTTACATTTCCTGCTAAAGTGCCTTACCTGTGGCCAAATAATAATTGCTGTATCAGCCTATATGATCGGAAACAGGAATAAAAGGATTAAGGACCACTGTATGCAACTTGGTATCTCCGGTTGGCGTAATCCAGTTTTATTACCGATATTTCTCCATTGTATACGTCTAGTACAGAGCCGTTTTTCAACGATTTGATATAGAAGTATCCACTTGTAGGAAAGCCTTGCATGGTTAATCGGCAAAGGGAAGAGAAAACTGAGAAAGAATTGCTTCTGGGAACAAGAGTTATTTCTGGCTATTTATGGCGCCGTTTCAATTTACTGCATTTGCCACAGGCACAGACCCGACCGACGCCGCACAGTCACTGAACACTAACGGATACCCTCAGCCTCGCAGCACTTATTTTCTTCCAATCAATAACACAGCGTAGTTAATGCACTTTCACTCTTGCCATTGTTCCATGCTTAAGCATTTCAACGGTAAGCAATATAAACGAGGACACATAATCTGAAGGACTTCCAACCCTATCTGTGCCACGCGCCCGCTTCGTTCCGGAAATAAAAAGCCCGCGTCTTCATGCAATGCCGTATCGTAACAGTAACACCCACAAACTTCAACCTTTGATAATGTTAAACCTCATATCTCCCATGTTCTTGCCATGGGTACAAAAAGCCTATTGCATCGTACTTGTCTATTGACCTTAGCTCTCTTCTATTTCTACGCTCGCCTAAACTTGTTTACCTCTTTTTCATTGTCGAAGTAGGAATCAGCTGTGACCTACTGTCAGCTGCGTTGCTTTTTTGAAAGAAGCCACCAATACCGCAAAGCAAAACAACGTCAATGCAATGATATTTGATAACTTGGAAAGTACCAACATTTGCTATAAGATTTAATTAAGCGGACATTGCTCTGGTCACGCAAAATCAAGAAGTCACCCGGAAAGAAGTGTGGCAGCAGCCACCAATGTAGTCGAAGCATAGTAGAGACCCCAAAGTAAACTTTGGTAATAATGCCAAAAATCATGTATAACCAATAATATCACTTTTATTGTTCTTTATAACCCTACTCCACTCAATTAGGCTTTTCTTAGTGAGGTGAATCTGACCCAAAGCCGTAGTGGTGAGGCTTACAACTGCCGTGGTGTAACCATGAATGCCATTGTGGCCCTAGTTTGGCGAGATTCGGATTTGGTGAGCCACATACTCCTGTCCAAACCGGAAGACCTCCGTACAGTGTCGGTGATTTAGCTTTTACCTATTAGCGCTTCATTCACAACCTGCGTGGGATTTGATTTGTTTAGGCTTTTTTTTTCTTTCCGCTTGTTCTTCTACGCGCAATTCGCGTGGGCAGAAAATAACAATACTCTGCTCACAATAGTGGTCAGTGTCTATGTCAATAGATGCGTTAATATCTTCTCTTGACTTGCCAATCAGATATTGTGAAGATATTCAGCGTATCGACAATGTAGACTTGGAATGCCAACTTCGTATTCGAAGAGTTTTCTATGCATTTATTCTTATCTGTTCACTAATAATAACACCTGATATTGTTTAGTTCCGCCTATCTTCCGAACAAAGTACCGAATGCAATACTGGATATGCCGATCTTATATTTCCCAAAGTGCATTGTCGTTTACCAATCAAGGAATGTATTGCCTCCTGGCAGATCGAATTGATAATATTGCCTCTCCAGTCTCCATAGCAAAACGTACTATACATAATTGGGAAGTGACAACCATTGCTAGTCTGGGTTTTTATTTGAATGCAGATCTTATGCCTTAGCATTTCAAACGAATGTAAACTTGCATAACTTGGAGTCTACTGTAAATTTTCACCTATTTGGCATCTGCAAGTTATGACTTTGCTATCTATGCGACTTGAACCTCGGAATATATGATCTGAATGTCTGCGTTTCACAAGTCTGAAAATCTGAAGTTGCAGACATTGAGCTATCGCTTCGTTTTGTAGGAAAAATGTGTACGCTGCATTTTTTAATGACATACTTGAAGGATGTCTGCGATACACCACGTAAAGTCACAAATCCTCTAATCCTCTTTTTTACATAGACAGTTATCATGTTGACAAGTAAGTCCCTGTCCTCATGTATACAATCGGCCTTCACCATTTTCTGCTAGTGAAAAAAAGAAAAGATTGCGTCTCACAGATAGAGTGTGAATATGCAGGTGTGTTCTGATTGACCGTGTTACCAAACCAGAAACATCCTAACAGGGACGAATGACATTATTAGTAACTTATATTTTATAAACTGGCTCGTACTGATGGAGAGCATGGAGAATTCGGTGGTATTAAAGCAAGCGCCTTTAATAAATTCAGTAATTGGAATTGTCAAGCAGTACCCCTTCCCACATTGCTGCTAGAACATGCATGTCCATAAGACAGCACAGTTTCGAGCGTGGACTCACATACATTTTCAATGCAACTAAAATATGCATCGTTTAAAAGGATATGCTTTGAAACGTTTAACCTACAGGTAGGTTCCAATTTACATAAAGACCAAAGACTTCTTTATATTTCCGGTTATGAAATAGAGATTTCTATGGATAGTCGTCGCATGGATTTATGCCGTACAAGCATTTCAGTGGAGATTTTGCGGGGCAACGATAGCTTGCATGCAAAAACGCATTAAGAATCGCTAACTTAACTTAGTCATCCAGTCCGATGTGCCCGTCATGTTAAAGAAGTACAAACCATCCCACTCTTAATGAGCAGCTCACTATGAATTAACCATTGGTGGTAGCCTACTTGCTTTGTCTGTCTCAGCCTTTCTTACGGTGATAATTAGAACCTTGGAGTGACCTGTTATGTACCTGCACCGCCTTGGATCTTTCGCTGCTCCATTACTCAATATTATGCATCTATGTTGCTATCTTCCAATCGGATGTAATCTGAAAGCAAACGTTTTAACCAAAAATGTCACTGTAAAGTGAAATACAACTACAGTAATACTTTCATGCAACATACGTTGTAGATAACTCTGAATATTACAACCTAACAATGAGTAAAGCTATTCTTCAGTATTACCTAGCATATGCGTTGCAGTAAGCGTGTCCAGTGGTTTATTTGTCATGGTACGCTGAAGACAACTTTTAGTGATATCAAGAATATAAACGTTGTGCAACAATACAGTGGCGTACATTTAAAGCAGGGTGATAAAACCAGGGGAAAATGATGATGTGATCATGAATCTACATGAGAATAGGCGTTAGTTTAGCCATCACACTCCAAAGAGTGTTGATTTGGGTGCATGTTGGCGCAACAGTTATTGGTTTGGGTATGACTGGCAAGGCAAATTCTGACTGCTAATGCAAGACGCATTTTTGCCACAAACCTTAATTTTCTGCTTCTCAAAGGCGGGTTCTCTCATGGAAACAGAGATCTCGCCAAGCCTCAGTAGTAAAATTGAATAGATCTTGTTGTGTATTGACACAGATCCGTGTTGCTAAACACCATCTATGCTTTGCTTTTTCTCATGCAAACAGTCAGCAAGTATACATATTCAGATTTCGCTCATTCGGTTAGAGACAGCACCGTATCACAGGCAATGAGAATGCAGAACACGCTTTCGTTAAAAACAAATATGCAACGCCATCCAAGACAAAAAAATGAGGTGAACAGAAGTATATGCACGCCTTCTACATCTTTGTTTTTGCCCACAAGAAGAACGTGTAGAACAAAAATGATTGGTTTAGCAGTATCTTGTCATACCAGCATCAAGAGAATACCATCAATGAGGGGATAACAACCACATAAGCCCATCAGCATATAAATAGACGATACATTTGTCTTCCTCGACTCTATCTCTACCGGTTTCCTTTACTGCTACTGCAAACTTAACACAATCATTATGCGATCGGGTCTCATTGTTGCTGCTATCTGTGCTCTTCTTGCTACTCCTGGTTTGACTGCTCCTGTACGCCGTGATGGATGTATAGACACCGACGGTCTTACTGGAACGACCTCTTGCGTTAGTGGCGCCGTCCGAGACGCCGCTGATGTCGCTACTAAAGCAGTTAAGTCTGCTGAAAACACTGTTGGAGATGCAGTTGGTGATACCGGAAAGGCTGCCGAAAATATCGTTGGTGATATTAGTAATACTGGCGGAAAGGTCGTTGGTGCTATTGGGGATACAGTTAGGAATGCCAAACGGGACCCCACAGGTACAGGCAAACTTGGTGATGTTGGAAGCAAGGCCGGCGATGCTGCAGGCAAAGTGGGTGATGTTGGAAGCAAGGCCGGCGACGCTGCAGGCAAGGTCGGTGATACTGGAAGCAAGGCTGGCGACATTATAGGCAAAGTTGGTGATGCTGGAAGCAAGGCTGGCGACGCTGCAGGCAAAGTGGGTGATGTTGGAAGCAAGGCTGGCGATGCTGCAGGCAAAGTGGGTAATGTTGGAAGCAAGGCTGGCGACGCTGCAGGCAAAGTGGGTGATGTTGGAAGCAAGGCTGGCGACGTTACAGGCAAAGTTAGTGACGTTGGAAAAGTCGGAGACAAGATCAATGACAAAGGTGACAAACCAGAAGAAAAGGCTGGAGACAAGGCAGGCAAAGCTGCAGACAAGGCAGGGCATGTTGTAGGAAAACCTGGAAAAGCCGGTGGAGCATAAGATAAACCAGTCCTAATTAGTTCAAAAAGTTAGATTCGAACATTGTTTTCTTGCCGTAATTCTACAGAGCTGTATCTTAATCGAACAATGAACAAAAAGCAAAAAATAAAATCATGTACATCACCAAGGTTGTTAGCTCTCATGTACTATAGCGAAATGAAGTAGAATAGCTGATGTAATGGTAAATGCAGCCTTTGTTTTTTTATTGGCCTTTATCGTCGCATAACAAGCAAAGCTTACGCGCTTTTCTTATGCGGGAATCCAGATCTTGCTGTGAGACGAGCGATTGACAATAGCGACGATCCCATAGCTACATGCCGCTGCCACGGTGCCAATGCTCAAAGTCTGTATCGCACCAATCACAGCCTGAGTCGGTCTTAGGTATATACTCTTAATATAGCCAAAGGCCAGTAACGTCAGTGAAGTGATGAGGGTTGATGAATACAAGGCCTCGGTTGTATCGGAGATGAATAGATAAGGCAATAAAGGGATCAGACCTCCCACGAGATACGACAAGCCAATGGTTATGGCGGATGTCTAGAACAGATCGAAAATTTAGTGGATACTTTTAGTACATGATTTGATTTAAAGGAGCACTGACCAAACTACGACTTGGATCTGGTTTCTCGAGATTGAGCTCAAATCGCATCATAAAATCGACAAAGTTTTGTGTATTGTGTCGAAACCTCTTTAACATGGGCTCGATTGATTCACGATCTAGCCCGTACTCCTCAAACAATTCAACTATTTCTTCCTCTTCTTCAGCAGGATAGAATTCTACTTCTTTTTCTAAAGATTATTTTTCATTGACCCCAATCGACAGAAAAACAAGGGAAGGGAAGGTTAGTGTAAATTCCTTTTTCCTTTTTCCATTTTCCAGCCAAACCTTCCCGCCGTCTCTCGGTAGCATAATGATCTGCTTCTGATTTTGCAGCCAGGAATCCTCCCAGACCCATCGAAATGGCGCCGGATACCAACTCTGCGCCGGATAACACAGAATTGAAAAGGGAAGACACAAATGGAGAGCTTGTTAAATATCCAGATAAAAGAAAATGGTTTTGTGGCATTCTGCGGTCTATACCTGCCAAACCTCCATAAACCACGATGCTTCGATGGCCTAGACTAGAAAGGCCAGCAGCCAATGCGAATGGCACAGTCAACCCATCAGAAAGCCCCAGCACACAATCACGCACAATCTCAGGTCTAGAAAAGTGCTCCTCCACATGATATCTTGTGTTTGCTCGTTCATGTCGATGAGGAATTCGGTGGGAATGGATCGCTTCTACTGAATCATTCTCGCTTATATCATAAGTTGGAACGGCAGAGAGTAACACGCATTCCTCTTCATTATCGTTCTCGTTAGCTGTTAGATACATGTTATTGTCTGATCCCATCGCAATGGAAAATAAAATAAAAAAAGGAATTTCAAGAAAGGGAGCCGAAGACAAATGGGCGAAGGAATGGGGGCTTCTGTATTAATATCAGGTAGTTTAGCATCAACCTTTCTGCTGGCCGATTATTCTTCGAAGTTCGGACAAAAATCGATTTAACTTTCTCTATAACCATATCTGTCTTAATGCAACAGCGTCTCCTTTAAAGCAGGAGAAGAGTTCAATGCCTTTGACAATGTTTGTCACAGAGGGCCTTTAGCATATAGAGAACGTATAGCCAATTCGACATTAATGTTAAATTAAGTTTTGTTTTGCTTTTTAAAGCATGGTTTTAATCATAGTAGTAGCAACACGTACGCCGTAAGGTACCCGACGTTCCATTTTCTCAAACGTCTTTTCGGAAACTGGCTCGGAGTATTGATGTAACCTGTCTACTTCCTGTTACACAAGTCAGAAATATGTAAGAAGAAAGATTGAACTGACTTGACTGACCTTATATAGTGCTTCTTGAAGTCCTTTGTTTTCTGTGATAACAATGGCCTGTGCTTCAAGATCTCTCTTGCTAGATCGATGGCCAAAATTAGGTGATCCGATCATTGTCAGACACGGTAGCTTCTGCTGCTCGCGGCATACCCAAAGCCCTGTAGACAAATCTTGAGTTTGAGAAAGCTCTCATTCGGAACCTGCGTTCATTTTGTTTAGGGTCCTTACCTTTAGCGTGGTATGTCCAACCTGGGCGTGTGTATTCTTCAATGGTGATCGTTTCCTGTTTATTTTCTCGTCTTACTTGTCTATAAAAGAGTCGTTCTATGTAAGTGTAAGCAGCGGGAAGGTACCCTGATACTCCTTTGGAGTTGAAGAACCCATTAGCCTAAGGATACGAAAAATCCATTAACCTTGCTCAACTTAATTATCGGCTCTTACCTCAGGAGATGCAGTAAGAAAGCGGAAGCGAGCCATTGTTTTTAGGATAAATGCGGAATAATGATCGGTAAAGTTGAAATAGCCCGAAGTAAGATGTACGGTCCACCAGTTATCGCGTCCAGCGCTTCGGACTCCATGTCGGTGAGCAATCTGTAGCAATTCAAGGGTGGCGTGCTCGTCCTGCTTGATCCCGAAAGGTCCCATCTGGATCACGGGTAATACAGCAGTATCATGATCGTCTCCTCTAGTCTGCGTTTTATTATGTTTGGAAAGAAATCGTCGCAACCGTTCACTGACTTGGGCCTTAAATCTCCTGCTCTCTTGTACGGGATCAGCCATTGCATTTGGCATCACAAGTTGATAGCCTTCAGATTCTCCGAACGTTAACTTGTACGAGAAAGATCCGACCACGCTCAGTAGTTCGTGGTAATACTGCGCCAAACCTGGTTGCTTCTCGAATATCATATACCGATCTTGCCGGTTAGAGAAATAATCGATACTTAAATTGGCACTAAGCAAAAAGCAACAGAGGTACAAGATAGAAGATTCAGGATTCGTTTTCCTAAGCCCTTGTCCGATCGTACCCACTCAACATGACGGAATCGTCAAATCCATATACCTTGAGATGCATCAAGCCTATACTTTCATTGAAACGTTGGGGTAGGGTCCTCTTCAACAAGCCTTTTAGATCAGGTGTATGGTACATAGACACTTCAATTTGATGTGGGAAATCTTGAAGCAGCGGTAAAAGCAACGTGGCTGAACTTTGATCTTTCGAGACACGCGTGCCGCGCAAGCAATCAATAAGAATATGGACCTTTAATTTATCTGAACGCGACAATGCCAACCGAACAGTATCTACCTATTCTTCTGAGTTGAGTGATCCAAGATCGCCATTAATCTACAGCCTGCTCTTACCAACTCCTTTTCAGCATGGCCAATATATAGCGCTGCAATGAAGATACGTTCTTTGGCTGATAATATGCGTTCCTTTAAGTAATGGAAATTTAAAACGTTGGGACTGATATATACTTCAAATTTACACCGCTTACAAACGTACTTTTAACTCTTTATAGAAATGGCTTGGATCATATAATGGGACAACATGATCTCCACGTGTGTAGAATGTAGGCGCCAATTGTTGCAAAGGAACGAATGAAGCAAGTGAGGATTGCTGTGGTGATGTTTGAATTCGAACTTTTGTGCTGAATGAACAACTCCACCGGGGTATTATGCGACCTGTTTGTCTTATTAACTGAACCGACAGTGCCCTCATGTTTTCTGGAGTTATGGATCGTCGTTGTTGCCAGGCACAAGAGGACGGAGTGACCGTCAATAACTGAAGCAAACCGCTTTCTTTCTTTTTGGTTCTCCGGCAGTCGAAAGCTCTGTTTCTGTTTCATAAGGAAATAATTACTGCTCTATAACAGCGGTTTATCGATAAAGTACAGAATGATGAAAATAAACCTCCCCCGTCTATTCTATCCAAAAGCGAAAGCGACAATGCCTACAGAAAATATGCGCTCTTTTTGACTGAAGAAGTTTGTCTGGATTCCCACTAGATTACGATGGGAACGATATCTCTGACTCAACAGAAAGCTCAATGCAATAGCTTAGTATTTCCAATTCTACATTAGTAGAGGTCGAGCGAGCGATCTCAGTTTTTTCATGAATTTCTCCCCTTCTCCATGGGGTATCAACAGGAACAATGAACCGGAGCTGCAAAGTGAAGGCGTAAACAAGGTTTCATTCACTTGAACAGAAAGCTTACTGGCATTTGTCCCTGATGAATAATGAATTAATGCTTCGAGAAACAACAAAGAATTAGATCACGAGCTATCCAGTTCACGTAAGAGAACATGTGCAGTGCCTTAATGTTAAAACCCTCTCCGTATTATGAGCTGTTTAGGCTATGAGCGCTTCTTTATAGGGCCAAGACGTTAAAGCTCTATATTAGTTTTCATTTTCACTATGCTGTTGTGTGATAGAACGTTTTTTGTCAGTTACTGGCTGCCAAAACTACGAAAAAAAAAGAGCAAGAAAAGTAATCCAAAAGAACACCGTACCTATCCATCCGGCACTGTAACATGTCACTACACTTTATTGCTGTAGTGTGTTTGCAAGGCTAAAAGTGCAGGACAAGATGGATATCCCCTGCATGCAATTCATTGTTGTTGTTAGGAGGCCAGTGACACAGACCGTGGTGCTCTATGAATATTACGTCTTTTTATGACCCCTAAACCTAAACTTTGCCTTGTGTACGTTCTCCACATGAATCATGTTTTCTTCCAGCTATAAATGATGGCGCGAATGGTCTTGTTGATATTAGTTTTATTTCACTTCCCTACTGCTTTGCTTTATAAATCATGAGAATTCATAGTATTCTGATTGCCGCGTGTGCTTGTCTAATGGTATCAGTAAACGCCGGCGCAGGACAAGAGCTCAACATCCAAAATTCGTACAATTCCGTGGCTCAAGCTGAAACTATACCTGTTGATTCAAAGGCAAAAACGGCTTTGCGTGGTACTAAGGTGCAAAGACGAAGTACAGCCATCCGTTTATCCAGAAGGGGTCAGTCTGACGGGCAGAACGACAATAGAGGTGGCGAAGGATATCATAATCGTGAATTACGAGCGGTGCATATAGAATCTGCAAGAACGGGAGGACAAACAAGGACTGGCGCAGATAAGCTGGGTGCCACTACTGGTGTCGATCCGTTGATGTAACGAGCGTCCCTTTGGCTTTGGCTCTAAAATTTTATTGTCTTTTGACTGTAGCTGAGTTATGTTAGTGATAGTGAAAACGGCAGTGATAAGAATTGTGCCTTCAGCATTAGCTCCTAAGACAAGAGCACTCTGCCAATAAAGAGACCATTTTTAAGTGTGCTTTTTGCGAAATAATTCGCTGTAGAGTTTGTTGTTTTAGTATTGTGCCTTCAATTCGGAAAACGTATTCTACCACTACTATCCGATGTAAGTTAAAGCACAGCATTTGTTCTAAATGACCAAGGCTCAAACTGTCATGTAGGGTTGAACGCATTGTTTTGATACATCCTCACTGGTCTTATTCTTGCTTGATGTAAATACCTGCAATAAAATCCTGTATCCATAGTGTCCAATATCAATTTCAGATGAAGTTCGACATTATTGGTATATATTGAAACGTTCTATGAATACGGCGTAATTCTTTACAAATCTACTGCTTAAACTGGCATGACTACCATTGTTACCCATCTTACTTATAGCTTTCAGATATCGCAAGGTTCAGTTGCTTGATTATATTTGGAATGCTTCAGCATTTCTTCGGATATATACACGCTGCTGCCAAACGGCACTTTTACTTACCAGTTGAAATTAACGTCTGGCAGGATGGTCCTTGACCTAACATTAGATTTCTTGTTCCGTCACTGACGTTAAACGGATATTCGATCTGTTTCAGTAACCCCAGTAGACATACCTCTCCCTAATTCAACAATAAGGAAAGCTTCCACTTATTAACCGAATGGCCACCAGACAATAACTCGTATAGGAAAGTAAGGGATAAACCTGTCTATTAATAACTGAAATTCTGATACTTTTATAAGCATTGCACATTTCCCTTAATCAACGACAACTGCAATATATTCGTCATCAACAAACTTAATACAATGTGAATTATGGAAAATGTTACCGCTTTTGGTTTTGTGAAGCAGCTATCGGTTAGCAAGGGGCAAGGAAATGTTATAAGTAGCCGTTACTTATTCTTACAAATCGTCAGCCGCTTCAGCATAAGAATTGCTTCATGCTTTATTCCTTTTATCTAGGTCTTTACAGTACGTATCGTAAACTGTTTGGATTGAAGCACTATTGTACGTGATGTTTGATGACAGCAGCAGTTGTTAATAAAATAAGCGATACAGTGTCCTATGTTTAAGGGCAATTGATTTTCTGACAAGTTCTCCTTTCTGATAGTGAAGTCTGGTGTAACGAAGATAAGTGACCTTAAGCTTTGCACCCGTTCTGTAAAGCACAAACTCCCGAGAAGCACTCCCATCTTGTTTTAGAAATAACCTGCAATATTTGGGGAGAGGATGAAAGGGGCGCACTGTACTTTTATTTCGCTTTGTGCGCTATCGTCGAACACGAGTTGGTATGTTAGTTTTGCTTATGAGTTTGCTACAAAAGGTTTAACCTTTCGTTACTGCATTCCCTATGTATTACTTTGTTACCCCATGTTTTGAGCACAGGGACTGAGTTGGGTCCCAGCTGTTAGGTAACAATTCCTTTCCATCGCTTTTGTTTAATCTTCTGATATAGGAGCCCCTCTTAAGCAATACTTCCTCCGTATCGTATATTACTTATTTGCATCACTTGAAAAAGTGTTTATGCATATCCAAAAGAGAAATGTGCACATGCACGCGGATAATACTAAAAACAACAGTAAGCTTGCAAGAACCGGTAGCTGGATAGAACAGGAAATGGCAGAAGGAAACCATGCAGTAAATGTCTGGTCAGAAAATCAAAACAAGAAGCTTCTTGAATGCATCAATGTTTATTAGCTATAGCAGCCATTGTATGACTAAATGACTCGGGCCTAGGATCATTGATTTTCCTGACACGTGGAAGGTATTTGACAACGTCAACGTTGCGCAATTCAGTGTCAGTAACTGGCTTAGTGTGATGATTGGATGCTGCAAAATAAATGGGTTAAGCACATCCAAATCAGTATGTTTATCGATGTCTGTGCAATTTGCCTGTGCATGGTCTGTCAATTGTCTCGTTCTAAGGTGAAAGAGATGCACGATCAAAAAGACCCTATGTTTCATAGATTACTGATCTTTTTTATTTATGACTCAGCGACAAGATGTCACATGGAGTGAACGGGCCGCGAGGATCCCTCGTTCATCCTGCCTCTTTTCGTTTAAGGTGCAACGTCTAGTGACACTTTAGAAATAGGTCCGACGTGGGACGAAGAGCCACGAGGGTGAACGTGGCACAGGTATATAGCAGAAGAATAACTGAACCATATCGGAAGGAACTATTCACCGTTTGTGTAGTAGAAAACTTTTCTATTTAGCATAGAATGTAATTGAAGACGGTGATCACCTTGATTCGTTGGCTTGCGAGATAAACAAGACCAAGTTGCCCGCGTCTAATGCACCTGCTAATAAAGCGGGTGTAACATTGACAGCAGCAACAAGGTATCGTTAAAGATACTAAACTCCTGATATTCCCCTGACAAAAAGCTACTTTTTTTTTGTTCTCTTTGGTGTCATTCCTCCCTTCTCCATTAACAATACGAAACCCTCATTCCTTTCCTTTCCTTCTCTTCATCCTGACTTTCGTTTCACGACAACCTGCCTCTCATTCGATCTACATCTTTTCATTCATTGCCCATTACGTTCATTCAGGCACTTTAATTCCTTTCTGTTCCTTCTCATAGTACCCACCAAAGATACCCTCATAGAATTGAAGGTTCTGTATTACCATGTTACAATCTATCGATTCTCCTGTCGCAAATGATTCGGTGACAAATAAGCCTGCATCCCAGAAAGCTTCACTTTACCACACCTGTCGTTCTGTCCTTGATGGCTTGGCAGCAGTACCTGGATTTGAAGAATATCTGGAATCAGACGTACCTGAGGATGCCGAATCAAACTTCACCGATCCACTCAGCAAACTATGGCATATTTGCCGACAAGGATCCAGTCTATGCCTCCTTTACAATACTCTACGACCCGAAAAAGCCATCAACATGAACCAAGGCAGTTCATTGAATTCATCTAACAAATCTAAAGCCTGCGTTTATCACTTTATTATTGCGTGTCGAGATCAACTCCTATTCAGCGAAGAAAGTCTGTTCACAGTCATGGATCTGTATCAGAATGATACTAATGGCTTTGTCAAGGTAATGTATTTTCCCTCCTTTCTTTCATTATCTCCTGTTTGTTGACATGGTTATCTCCTTTCATTCCAGGTCGTGAATACCGTGAAACGGATATTGGATCTACTTGAACAGGAAGGCACCATTTCTATTTGTTCATCCAACCGAGATTCAGATCCAAACGCCCCAAAAGACACCAGAGACAAAGTTGTCTTTGAATTTCTGGAAACAGAAAGAAAATATGTCCAGGATTTAGAGACGCTTCAGGTAAATACCATCATTAACCCTGCTAGCTTGAAAATCATTACTAATTTCTTTGAATGAATAGCGTTATATGCGCGAAGCACATCTACAAAAAGTTCTACCTCCCGATACATTGCATAACCTTTTTGGCAACTTAAATGCCCTAGTGGATTTCCAACGACGGTTTCTCATCCAATTGGAGGACAATGCTGACCGGTCGCCGCAGGAACAGCGACTTGGCAATATGTTCATCCAACTGGAAGAGAGCTTCTCCGTATATGAACCTTTTTGCGCTAATTTCCAGACCGCTCAAGACCTTGTAGTCCAAGAGACTCCTAAATTGCAAAAACTAGCAGATATACTGTCACCTAATTTTGAACTCCCCTCCATGCTGATCAAACCTGTCCAGCGCGTCTGCAAATATCCATTGTTAATGCAACAGCTGGTGAAAAGCACTCCTGAAGACTGGTGTTACTACGAGGAAATGAAGAAGGGTCTTGATGCTATTCAACGTGTCGCAAGCAAGGTGAACGAGACCAAGCGTCGCCAAGAAAATATTCTGATTGTGGAAGACTTGAAAAGACGTGTGGAAAATTGGAAGGGGTCCATTGACAATTTTGGTCCCCTTCTGCTTCAAGATAAATTCACTTTACAACGCAACGATGCCGGACGGGAAATGCTTGTCTTTTTATTCGAAAAAACCTTGCTGATCTGCCGAGAAGACAAAGATACAAACAAAAAAACAAACACTATTATGAAAAAGAAAAAGAAATACGGCGCCTTATACGTTCAGGGGAAAATCTTGATTTCTAAAATTGCGCAAGTGAGCGACACAAGCCAAAATGGTAGATCATCAATTACTTTAAAGAAGGAAAAGCAAAAGGGAGCTAACAGATGAATTTTCTTTTTAGGTCAATGGTCGTTGCGGATCTTCTGGTCTGAAAAGTCAGAGAAGGATCCACAATCGCATAGTCTTCAGAACTTCAACCTTCAATCCTTTATCCTGAAATGTCGTAACAATGAGCAACTCAAGCAATGGGAGCAGACCATCACAAAATACATTCAGATCGAGAAGCGGCTCTCTATGGAAAGCAAAATAGACAGCAACAAGCAGCACCATATGAACTCGCCGACCGGTGCACGATCAATGGCTCCTAATGAATTTGAAGATGCCTTGATGATGAACTATGATGAAGATGAAGAAGAAGATGAGTATCAAGACGGATCAAGCGACGACGATGACATCTACAGTCGATATAGCAGCAGGCCTATTCACGGCAGTTATCAGCGATCAGTAGATGGAGAGCATAGCCGCAGAATGTATTCCCACGGCGCTCTTTCACTTGGGTCCAATGGTCGCAGCTACAGTACTATTCCCGGTATGTCCCTTCCACCGCTCCCTCGTTCACCATCGCATGCACCCTTCCCGACGTCGAGCGAAGGTATCCCGACGATCCACTCAGAATATGGAAACTATACTGCGTCTCCTTCCCCACCTACAAGTTATCCATCGTCACCAACAGTATCAACAAAGGCTAGTCCAGATAAATCTGGACCTTCTTGGCAACGACGTCATGGTGATGACTTGCTGGCTTCAGAAATGCTTACTAGAAATATGGGCAACAACGGCGTACCTACACCAACAGAAGAATGTAACCAATTTTTGCTGTGTACACCAACACAAGCAAATCGTGGATCAACATCAGAGCAACAATTCCATCATACACGGGTCCGCTCGCAAAGCAGCCCAAACATCCACCGGCCAAATCCATCCAGCATGTTTAGCGATGCACCTGAGATGCCATCCATCAATTCCCGAACAATATACCAAGGACGAGGCAGCACAAACTACCAGGAAAGTCCATTAGAAGAAAGTACAAAAGTCAAAGTCCATTATCAAGACGGAATCTATGTCGTGGTTGTACCATTAAACATTGGATACGAAGAGTTGATGTCACGAATCGAGCGGAAAATCCGATTGTGTGGCCAGGATATCGATTCTTCAGTCGGTTTAAAGTACCAAGATGAGGACGGTGATCTAATTACTATTAGCTCGAATGAGGACGTGCAAATGGGTTTTGAAAACCGAGGCATTGGTAATGCGATTAATTTCTATGTTACATCAGCATAGAGAGTTCTCCTCTCATGCTTCCTCCCTTTTTTCTTTATTAACCCTTCTTTTCATACCCGTTTGCATACTATCATCCTTGAGCATCTATAATCTGGAGAAGTTGAAATTGACTTTCTTCTCTATAATATATCCACACATTCCTTTCTTTTTTTTTCCCTGTTCTCTCTTTTCCTTTCTTACCTATCATATATTTTTTTGTTACTACGCCTCTATTCTTTACTCATCTTACTTTATCTTTGTTTATTTCTGCGCAAACTTGTATATATGTGCAAACCGTTAAACAAATTAAAAGAAAAGTTATTGTTTGCGTCTGAACGCAGCGCCGACTAGGTTCGAAAAATGGGTTGATCTTGGGAGAGAGAAATAGATTTCAAATCCCGTTTGATTCATGCTCCGCCATGCTTTGAGAGAGTTTCGCTCTTTTTGCGCGGAACACAGCAAAGCTAGCTCAGTCGTCCTTATAACTTATATACGCCATGGATTTGGGGATAAATATCACCACGTCCTGTCGAGTTCGGGTCTTACTTGTACCAGTGTCTCCCATTCAAAAGTCGAAGTTTTGGGATCATGTAGAGCTAGTGAAAAAGTTCAGCGTCGTTCGCTTGGGAGACGTGACACCTGATCTCCAGAAAGGAGCCGGTGGTAAGAGTGACAGAGAGCAATGAACCCTTGTGTGGTCATATAATATATAATTGCTTGAATACTCATCATCATGGCATTTTTTAAGCCATGTTTAGTAGTCAGGTCTTCCAAGACGGTCAAATGCACTTTCAGTTTATGACGAGTTATAAGCGCGACCATGTTCATCTGGAAGACTTCCAACCCCATCGCAGAATTTTCGGGGTAAGGCTTTGAATGCTAGCTATCCTCTTTTTTTTTCTCATGCAAAGTATGAAAATAGGTAATAGGCATTATGGACTGCCAAGAATGGAAAGATAAAGATTTGAGTGAAGGGTACCGAGCGTTCGTCAAAACATTGGATAAGGTACGAAACAAAAAGAACTTATTGAAGAGTGGCAACTGATTTCTTTCTTTTCTCTTCTTTTACCTCGCTGGCAGTACCCAACGGCTGTAGCCACGCGATGCTTTGCTTTTGATCCCACAGAAACGCAGGCAGACGATACAAAAGGATTGATCATGATACCTAATGTCGGCAACATGTCTTTCTACATGAGCACAATGATATGTGATTTTGCAAGCGAGATTTTGAATCAATTTTCGGCCATCGTAAGTTTTTTTGCCCGTCGTTTTCTTGTTTGAAGGATGGATGAGAGTAAATTTATGCGTATGAACAGGCTGGACGAATTGAACGACTTCAAATGCTCGAATCACCGATCATGCTGCATCAACGTAGCGAAAATAAAATCGTACCGCAACCATCCAGCAGCTCTCCGGGACCTACAGAACTCCCTCGTCAGAACCGTGCTTCTCATCCTCCACCTATTCCACAACAATCTACGTCTTCCTCCTTCTTAAAACGTGCTTCCACCACAACAGTGAACTCTCGATCACCTAAATTCTCGCCTGCTACCCCACCTCCAGTACCATCCATAACACGATCCACCAGTGCTCAGGGCATTGCCTCTCAGGATATTGGAAAGACAAAGCGCAGAACGCCAGGACGAATAAAGAAACTACTAGCCGATTTCTACTTACTGGCTGGACGATTACCAGATGCTGTTACACAGTAAGTTTTCTTTATATTATAGCATAAATGGGATGAATTACATTATCTGTTTCTCTTTGTTTCTATTGTGTTATTTAATTCTTTCTTTGAATAGTTATAACCAAGCTATTGAGATGACTAAATCTCAATCAGATCATTTGTGGTATGCAAGCGCAATGGAAGGATTGGTTTGTGCGACGATTTTACTGGAATACCTTCGTGCTGATGTGGGGGTAAATTGGAACTTACCAAAGGCCGGGCAAATGTAATTGATTTTATGGGCTAGCATTTAGTGTCCAGGCAACAAATTTCTCCCACATCTATATCGTCAGACACACCTTCCCAAAATCCAGATGCTAGCGGAACCCCACCTGCACCACAATCTACCATTGCGGAAGTCGTGGAACAGTATACGTCCATTGTTCAGCATTATATAAAAGTGAATACAACATCAGCCATTCCGTTACCGGGCTTGGTGTATGTTGAAGCTTGTGCAAAGCTATCTCGGTTTTTGTTAACAGTCCATATGAATGGAGGTTGGAATGACCATGTACTTTCCCTGTTAGTCCAGGGAAAGGTACAAGACGCTTCCAATGAAAAACATCAGCAGCGCATGCCTACGGGTACTCCATTGACTTGTTTAAAGAGTGGGATAAAGAAGTACGACATTGCTGAATGGGTGATGAAGATATGGGCCATTGACCTGGACGATCTTATATTAATGGATCAGGTATGGAAGGACATTGTTTTTTTTTCACCAGAGTGTATAACTGGATGGTATGAACGTGACAGATCAATCTCCTGACCTACATGGCAACTGTATTATCCACTATCGGGTATCATCGCAAATCAGCTTGGATGATGTACGAATGCGTCAACCGCATGCTTCCACTCTTGATCCAGAGCCGTGCGACGCTAGCAAGTGCTCGTGATCAAAGCAAAAAGCCAGTTGGAAAAAGCGATGATGGTATCCTCGAAGTGATGAGGCGGATATGCGAAGTATTCGGGATCGGTGGTAAGTTCATCATGAGATTCATATATAGACCCGATCAACTGAGGAAAAATTTGGATGCTCAGAACGTAACGTCCACGATGGAGGAGCTCTTGAGGCAAGCCATGCTGGCTCAGGAAAGACAAAAGAAACGGGCGTACGTGGTGCGGTAGCTAAAGAGCTTGTGCGCTTTGGATGGCCTGCTCTTCAAATTGATATACTTCGACAATGCATTGCTATTGCAGAGGCTTTGCCTGGTATGTACATCATTGTTGTTTCGAGCGGTAGCTGATATTTTTCTTTTTCAAAAGACTATGCATCTATGCTGTACTACACAACTGTGTTGCTTAAGAATATGTATCAGCATATCTCAAAGGAAGAGCAGATGCGTTTGGCATCTTCCATTCAGCGAATTGTTGCTATGGGCAAACGCACAGGTCAGGTGGAGAGCAATGTAAACTATTGGGGCGTGAACATTGTGCAATCAATCGAAGCGGTTCATCCAATCCCTCGAAAAGCTGTTTATCCTCACCCTATGATCAGTAATGCGATTACTGTGACCACGAAAGACAACAGTGACCCATTCATTTACAATCCTTTTGCTCAAAAGAAGAACGAGCAGGTTAGTCGCTTTTTTTATGGTCATTAAACTGAATGAATTCACATGGCGATCCTTTTCTATTCAGTATCAAGTCACCTTGGTGAGAGACGAATTATGTGAGTTCAAGGTAACACTCCTGAACCCATTTGGATTTGATTTGGAGGTTCAACATGCTGCTCTCAGGTAAAAATAAAAAGCGTCCTAGATATACAGGCAGCCGTATTTATTGAGTGTAAACAGTACGAGTGGAGTTGCATTTAATGCTATGTCGGCTTCGGCCACTATACCCGCAAACGGTTCATTGGCGTTACGTTTATCAGGTGTTCCAGAGGAGACAGGCTTACTGACTATCCGTGGATGTTTCGTGAAGATTGTTGGCTTTGTAGAACAAGAATTTCTGGCCAATTATGAAGAAAAATTAAGAAAAGATAAAAAGGACCCAAAGGATGAGAGCAAGCGCAGTACTTTCGTGAAATTCAAGCACAGGTAAGGTCAGTCCTAACTGTATGGTTGGTGATTGTAATAACAAGAGCTTAGTGGTCTCAAGGGAATCCAGTCCACCCGGGGAAGAGGTAAGAACAACTTTTTCTGCGTAATCAATGGACTAGGATTTGACAAATATGCCCATCTGTTGCTATAGAAAAATCTGACGAGCTAAAGCCGATCAAGTTTTATGAATTGAAAGTAATCGATGATCAACCGCTACTAAAAATCAAGTCCACTTCGCTGCTGCATGGTGCCGTGATGCTCTATGAAGGGGAAATGTACGTATGGCTTATTTTGGGGAGTATTGTGAAGTAAATCAATAACAAGATACAATGTAGGACCCACATATCAATCACGCTAGAAAACATTGGCAATATCCCAGTTGACTTTATCACCTTGTCATTCACAGATTCCACTACCACAAATCCCTTGCTTGTCAATCCCGAACTACCTCAGGAAGAGCAGTATGAAATCGAGCTATTCACGAAGGGAACGCACGTGTTTTCATGGGAAGGTTCAACTAATGAAGCATCTCAAATCATTGGAAAGAAAGTATGGCTCCCGCCCGGAGGTCAATCGGAGGTACTTGTTGGTGTCTATGGAAAGCGAGGCTGGTAAGCATTCAAGCGAGCTTCAGAGGTTGCACGTGGAGAGGGTATTGATTGATCCTTGATCTTAGTACGGGTGGAACTATTCAAGTCGAGTATGGTTATCTTAATCGCGCCGTCGCAGAAGAGAGCAAGGAGCAGGCAGCAATGTTTTACACTCGGCAGCTTTACCTTCCTGTCTTGGTTACCGTGTATCAGAATCTTGAGCCCTCTAATTGGGATGTATTATATCTTCGACACAACGAGCATGTATCGGAAGATAGGATTGAACATGCCTTGCAGAATATTCAGACACTGGACACCAACCAGCAATGCGTCGCAGAAAATCACGTCGAGGATCTGTTACTTGTTACACGTCAAGTGCATAACGACATACAGAATCAGAATGACTATTGTCTGGTGACACTAGATGTGCGAAACGCATGGACTGTTGCATTTAATATAGAATTCAACATCGATAATGATGACGAAAAGGA
The DNA here is from genome assembly GCA_002749535.1 of Apophysomyces variabilis. Taxonomy (NCBI): domain Eukaryota; kingdom Fungi; phylum Mucoromycota; class Mucoromycetes; order Mucorales; family Mucoraceae; genus Apophysomyces; species Apophysomyces variabilis. Next base: position 112,407 of record MZZL01000382.1, on the reverse strand, counting down.
AACGCTGAAGTCCGTTCTAACGATTCAACCCGGTTGCACTCGACGGTATGTACCAGATCCCTGAGAAAATTATTGCACGCCTTTGCTAAATGGTAGTTTTATAGGGTGATGTTACCTGTCAAGCGATGTTTCTTACCTTCTGCTGAATGTTTACAACCCATTCCTTCCTTTGAACCTAACAAGCAATTTGTCGTGTCGCAAGCGCCAAAGATGCCTCCTCAGCAGGAGCGTGCAAGACTTCAAATGTTTTGGTACCGTGAGCATCTACTGAACCATGTCAAAGCCACGTGGAGATGTAACAACACAGGACGCCATGGCATACTAAGTCTACGATCCTCCTTGCGTTTGACGCCTCTTCAGCTGAGTATCCTGAAAAAGGAAGACATTGAATTCGGCGTAGATGTCCTTGGCAATGGCGTGACAAAGACGGGTCATCGTCGATTCCGCTATGAAGGGAACGACTTTGTTAACATGAAAATATCGATCCGTAACCGGCATGGTAAAGAAGCATAGAAAAGGGAATCAAGGAATGATCCACTTACTCCTGCCTTATTTGCATTAAACACAGTTCATCCTGTAAAGCTCATCTTGCGTATCCAACCGGTACAAAGCTACAATGACGGTGCTAAGGAATATGATCTTTCCGGTAAATTGCTGATGCAGGGACTACAGCAAGTTGTTTTACCCGAGGTAAAAAGAAAGAAAGAAAACAAGTTAATCTAGAATATGAAAAAGAAAGATCAAATACTCAACATTCTGGTTTTCACTGCACTTAATAGATTCGAGGTAATGATCAGGTAGACTATGAACTATCGCTTGGTTTTCTGTCGCGTGGCCAGTTTGAGTTTATCTATCACGCCGAAGATGTGCATACCCGAGAAGTTTACTATGACCATGAATGGGCCATTGTGGATGTGTTGAAGGCAACAGACGGTTAGAAAAGAAAACAACAAAAACAAGAATATAACGCTATACATGTAATTTACGTATCTATCTATTTTTTTTGCGAAAGAAAGAAAAAAAAAACAGAGAAAATGGATATTCGTTTTTTCACAATTACCTCGAAAGAAACAAATAATAACCTATCCCATGCTTCTCCTCTTCCTTCTATTTTCATTTTTCTTTTGAAGAGCTTTTTTGCTAATTTTTATCCACGGTTTATTGATTTATTGGTTTCCTCTGCTATTGTTTCCTTTGTGTTTTTAACCAGGACGCGATGGAGAAATGACACGGGCGTGATCAAGTAACATGTTTGTTCTGGATCCATAATAGATGCACTCCAAATCTGTCTCAAATTCGGGAATAGTCCAGTGGATATTTCCTTCGCCTACTTCTTCATCCTCCTCCTCCTCTTCCTCTCGGTCTTGAACCATTTCTTGGTCTTTCTGAGACGTTCTACATTCCACATGAGCCATGATTGTGTCATACATGGTTTCCAACCGGGAACGTAAACCTCCATAACGAAGCTCGAGGACTTCCCAACCAAAGGGTTTATACATTCTCATCCATAAATCCCGATGATAGCGCCATAAGCGATCCACTTCCTCACGGAGACGACTCAATCGCCCTTGAGCTAGATCATATAAACGTTCATATTGTTGGTTCCTGTAAGCCTCTACAAGGCGTTGACGAAGATGGCATTTCAACGACAGAACAGAGGCAATCCGGGCAGGAAGTTCGAGCCGTTCATTGAGTGTGCCAAGCGTCTTATTTTCTATGATACCAAAGAGATGCGTTGCAATTGATCCATAATGCGTCTCAAGGTCCTCGTCCGCATACTGAGGTGACAGAAAGCTCAAAAAGGGATCTAATATTTTAATTTGTTTCGGTTAGAATTTGGATCATGATATTTAACCCAGTCCTTTTTTTTCACATATACCTTCCCATAACAACCATTTACTCAGGTTGGGTGTAAAATGGGTTTGTGGAGTAATAGGTGTTCCTCCAGGCGAATCATCGATCTTTTGACGTCCGAGTTTAAGCTTGCATAAGCACCTTGTTTCTTGCCTATTGATTCCTCTGTCTTTTTTTTCTTACCTTGGACGCAAAGATCCAGTCATCGAAACTGGCTCCACAAATTCCCTCTGCCAAGAACAAGAATCGAAAATCAATAACCACGAACAGAAAATGCTGCTGGTTTCCACTTTACCAAAGGCTCGTTTTAGCAAAGGTATATCCACTTCTTCTTGGTCAGTATATCCGTGCTGAGCATAATAACAAAGAGCTGGAAGCGACGAGTAACTATAGCAGCAATTTTGTTAATGACAAGAAGAAAAAAGAATGGACTCTATGTATCTTACATGTCGCATTCATTGCCTTCATCCCCCCATATGGTAATAAACGAGTTTCGTACTCCATAAGCTCTATCTTTGGCCGCGACAGTACTCGCTCGTACAGACTCAAATGTAAACGGCAAGGCCGTCCAAAACCGACTCCAAGTCCATGCACCACCTAATGAAATGGAAAACAGTTTATGAGAAAACTTCCAGAAAATTGAGATAGAACTTACAGGCAACCCATGGCTGCTGACAACCTAGATCACGGTGTTGTTGCAGCTTTTGAGCATAGATATCAGAACTTGTATGATAATAATCCCAAAACACGAGCTCTATGTTAGCGGGAATGCCTTCCACAAGCCCAGTGGTTGCAGGATTACTCTTTTCGTCATAATAGCCTTGCAAGGTATTGTTTTGGGAGGCTAGACAAAATAACACTGAAGAGAAGAATATCAATAAACCAAAGCCAATATAATTTTCTTTTTACTCGATAAGCAAAAACTTACTATCAGACCATATCATGGGCTGCAAGCCTAGCCGGGTACAAATTTCATTCACACGTTGGAGATGGTTCACAAAGATCTCTGTTGGTTCTTTATAACCAAAGAGTTGTCGATAACGACCTTCGCCTACACCATATGCCTTTTTTTGTGGTCGAGCCGTGTTAGCTCTTCATTACCGCGCTTTTCTTACTTCGTCCATGCCCAGGTGAATCCTATTCGATCGAAAGGATCCTGCAGCAGCCTGAATCAACTTTTCGATAAACTCATAGGTGGCTTCGGAACCAGCGAGTAACACCTCGGTATTATCACGTAAATGAGCATACTGGGGCCATTGTAGGATCTGTCCTAAATGACCTAGCGTTTGGATACATGGGATCACCTCGATGCCTCTAGATACCAAGTGGAGTCAATCATAAAGCACGAAACGCTTGATAATAAACATGAAGCTTACAAATCGAACGCATAATCGTCTATCAAAGATAGCTCCCTACGGGTATATTTGCCTAGTGAAAGAAAAAATCGGTTGGCAATATGGCTTTCTTTCTTCTCCGGATCCCTTGCGTCTATCTCATTTTTCATCCTGGTGAACACAAACCTCTTAAATAGCCAAAGAGAGGTTCTCCCTCTACCTCGTATGTATCTTCTGTATAAAGTTGTAGCATATTCAGTCCCATCAAGGCCATATTGCGTAATAAGAAATATATGCTTTCTAGTCGCAGAACACCGTTTCTACTGCAGTCGATCATGACGCTAAGAGAAAGAGAAAGAGTATACATGAAAAAAAAATAATAGGATAAGAAAACGGGAATCATCCATTGCCCAATCAAGGTTGGAAACAAGAAATATTGCAGTAGAATAGATAGAGCTATATACCCTTGTGTATCAAATTGAGATTGTTCGCTGAAATTAAGTAAATCTCCACATTCATCCGAAAGGGCACGCATATCTCTTGCTGCACTTAGCAGACAGCCAAGTGCTCTGAATGCTATGTAAAACCGAGAAAAAGGTGTCGATGTAAAAAGGAAACCAGAATAACATAGGAACGAACAAAAACGGACTCGCTCTCTTTTCTTCCCTTCTTTTTTCTTTCTCTCTCACACTCTCCTTCGTTCCCAACTCCTTTACTCTTTTGTGTCTGTCTTTTCTCTCTCTGTTGTTGTTCTTTTTCTTTGTCTTCTGGGAGTTTGGGGACTAGGAAAAAGAGAGCAAAGAAATAAGAAAAAAAAAATATATTGGCTCACCTTCAATTTTACGTTTGTATCGAACGTAGATCTGAAATTTATCGCCCATGCGTACGTCTTTAAAAGTAGGATAATCGGTAAAGACAACTAAATCTCCTGACCGTAAATCCGGATCACGTATAAAACTATAAAGAGTGGCCCAAAGAAAAGGTGTGTTTGTAGGGTAGGTGTATGTATCAGTTGCGGAAGTGAGTGTTGACTTTAGTACAAGAGAAAAGAGAATGAGCAGCAAAGAATCACCATGCTCACCAAGACAGGAGATCGGTGTTGTCAAGGTGATTCTTTCTTTTTTTTTCTTTTTACTTTACCTTGTTATCCAAGTACATTCGTTGCTATAGTCTTGCATGACACTGTTGCTTACAATGTTTTTATGAGGAGCATGCTTCATAATCTTTGCAAGTCCATCTTGTAATTCAGCGGGTGCTGCCGGTATATCTATCTCGATAAGAATATTCGAACTAGGATCTCTACAGTTATTGGTCCCCATTGCTCCAGACGATATCATGCCGTACTTGTTTGCCATGAGAGGAGGGAATGCTAGCTTAGTTAGCAAGTATAAGAGAACACGAAAAGAACAGAGAGAAAGAAAAGAAAAAGAACTAGTAAAGATAGGATTGTGACAGACTTTCCAGAAGAAAAATGCGTAGAGTTGGGCATTTTTACAGTCAAAAGTTGACAGTTGCCCCAGTGAAAAGAAAAAATAGTCTGGCACATATCCAGAACAACCATATGTTTATTCACATCCTTGCCATATTTTTAGTTTCTCTATCTGTTTCAATGTTCGTTGTACACGTCCCTCCCATGAAAGCAATCTCTCTCACGCACACACGCACATAGGCAAAAACGCTTTTCCAATTTTCCCCGATCCTAATTTCACGCATGAAAAAAATGCGGAAAAATACCAACCTTCTTTTTAGTTCTAAACAAGGACAGTCTAGACGACTTGCCCTAGACTTTATAGAGTTAGATTTTATATATTAACATATTGTATCATATTGAGGGTAAAAACGACATGATGACAATGGACTTCCCCCCATTTTCAGTTTGCCATGGACAGCCTATTCTCATACTTTGGTATCTACATCCCAACAGTGGGATTCAAGAGTAGTAGTTTTAACTACAACAAATATCCGTTCGATCCATTCACACAGCGGTTTACATGGCATTCATCCAATAAAACATAATCCAAAGTAGCATGCTTATGCTAGATAGGGATTATGAAAAAGAAAGGATAGATATACGGCCATATTTTGATTTTTCTTCATCATCACTGTTCTCTGCTTCGAATGAGAAAGATGATGTTACACACAAAATGACGTTTTTGCTTTTTTCCCTTTTTCATATGTACTTTGGATGATGATGGACATCGAGGGTACTAAAAAATTGAGGCTAAAGATCTCACTGGGATTTAGTAGCATTTTTTATTTTTGATTGATCAGAGTTTTTCCTTTGCTTTCGCTTTCCTTTTCTATCTAGTTTCGCTTTAGGTTCACTTCAGGTTCGCCCATGGTCTAAGTTGCGCTCTGTCACCTTATTTGCGCCCCGAATTCGACCAGATGTCGAAGGCCATCGTTACTGACCACGGCGTAACGAACATTATCACATCAAAAATTGACAAAGACTGGAAACGGCTATATTGTGAGAAGCAGCAAATGGCCAGATGGAACACATTCGGACGTGGTGTTGGAGCCAAAAAACCAAGCAAGTGATTTAAGACCGATCATCATCAAGATTCAACACACTATGGACAAAAATATTTCTCAAAAGAACTATCAATTACTGCCTTCAAGCTTTCACTCACTATGATCAAGACCGAATCCTTCTCTTTTTCTGTGTCGATGACTTGGCATCGAACGTTTCAGAACTCATGCAACCTAGTCGTATTGCAGCTTGTTACAGCCCCCACACAGCGTTCTCAACCTCATCAAGAATACTTGCGTATTCTTTCTTCCTAAGTAGATAGCGATGTTGGCCACACGCCGTACTATTACAGTTTTAGCCAACAATACCCCATTATCTTTCACTGGAGCAAGTGATTCGAAACGAGCAAACTCGCATTAGAGAACTCAAACGAGCTTACTTACATCTGCAATCCAAGCGTCGCAAGCGGCACGTCATGCCCTGGTGCGCCGGACTCCTCTTTACTCATTTAAGCAATAGGAAGTATCAAATAAACATACCATATATCTTATCCCAATATCCTGATCTTCGCTGTTATCTATATTGTTGATCTCTCTCTTTGTTATTCATAATTTCTTATTGCTCTCTACTAAGACAATTGTTCGACTGTCTGTAAAACGATCCGGAGCAGAACTATAACCGATCGATGTCAACGCATAGCCACGCCTGCTACAAATGATTATCAAAGTACTGAAAGAGAAAGCAAAACCAGAGCGAAACTAGAATGAAGTCAAAGGAACAATCAAAATAAAGACTTTAACTAAATCCCAGTGACATCTTTCGGTCTCATCATTTTTTATTTGCCCATCATCGTCAAAGGTACAGCACCGTAGTGGGCTTCCTCCATGTCCGCAGTTTTTTGCTCGTCCGAGACTAAGTAAGGTTGTTGAACAAATGACAGTTTTATTTCTCTTTTTATATGGCACGGACCTATTAACTAATAGAAATAGTAAAAAGCTGCAAATTCGCTGACTTGCAGTAGAAAGGACTAGATTTAGCAACGCAGCTAACTGCTCATCAGTGTAGTTTTGATATATGCAACGCGAAGTGGCATAGATTCAGCTACACTAACTGTTTCACCTACGTTGAAAAGCGCGTCTTCTTCCATCTTACAATCAATAGTTTCATTTTATTCTTCCACTTCTTCTTCAATGTCTACTGGCAATTTCTTCCGAATAATAAACATCGTTGTTTCTAAACTTTCGAGCATTTCAATGAATGACTGTTTCGCATAAGTCCATGTCTGCGTCATCTCCTCAAAACTACTGTAGAAGACTGTTGAGTATGTCACATTTTGGGTGTTTAAAGTGTGCGAATGAAGTGCGCTTAGACAATCCTATTTTTCTCGACGTTTGAGTGTTCAACTTTTTTCAGGACCACGTTGCGCGAATAGCTGGTCCCAATGGAGACACAAACCTGCGTGTTTTTTTTTTCTTTCTCAACGGGAGCGGAGCGGATGGTATGGCGGTGTTTGAACAAGATTGATGCCCAGCATTTTTTTGCAACCCCTTCTTGGCCACTTAACAATTTTGTTTTTTGGTGCTCGTTGGAACCCAAAAAGAAACAACAACATAGACCTGCAGCGGAAGAACTCTAAACGGGATGGGTAATAGAATAAAGAAAAGACAAACTTAATGCAACAACACAAAGGCATTCAAACCCTAATCAGGGGAAAAGTAAACGAAAGCATGTCGACTCATTGAAAACTTGTCACGTTCTGTTCTTTAGGTGCCCTTTTCAGTAAACTATTTTCAAGACTCTGGGGAGACAAAGAAGTACGTATACTCATTCTCGGTCTCGATGGCGCCGGCAAAACAACCATCCTCTATCGACTTCAGGTAGGTTAATGCCCATGTTCGCAACAACAAGCAGGAAATGCTGATTGGGAATGAAAAACCTTAATAGATTGGTGAAGTGATTTCTACTATTCCAAGTGAGTTTAAGCACAAAAACGTTTGGAGGAGAAAGGGAGGAAGGGCCACAGAAAGAAAAGAAAAAGATAGAATGGCAAGCGATTTAATCGTCTAAAACTTTTAGCCATTGGCTTCAATATGGAAACGGTCCATTATAAAAATATAAAGTTCGAAGTATGGGATCTAGGTGGACAGACAAGTATAAGGTAAGGAAAGAAAGAAAAGTTAAGAATAAGTCCAAGGGAAGAAAGAGAGAAGGAAATGTACTCAAAGCATTGTATTTTATTTTTTGTTGTTTGCCCTTTGACGTTAGACCTTATTGGCGGTGTTACTACGCAAACACCGATGCTGTTATCTATGTTGTCGATAGTGTGGATAAAGATCGTATGCAGACCTCTAAAGAAGAATTACATGCGATGTTGGAAGAGGAAGAACTCAAGGACGCGGCGTTACTGGTGTTTGCTAATAAACAGGATATGGAAGGTGCACTATCAGCAGCAGAAGTAGCAGATGCATTAGGATTATCCACGTTAAGAAACCGGCAATATTCAATTTATAAGACAAGTGCAATCAAGGGCGAGGGCTTACATGATGGATTGGATTGGTACGGCAAGGAAAAAAAAAAGTCTCAATGTATGAAAGGAAAGAGCTGAACCTTTTTTTTATCATTTACTTTTAGGTTGGTTAATATTATCCAAGAAAAGAAACAGTGAGATCAAAATCTAGATCGGGAACATGTCATCTCGTAATAACAACTTAAAACCTAAAAAAGAACTGGGCGAAGCATTTCGGTTCATGCATGAAGAAATATGAAAAAAAAGGATTCCATCAAAGATTTGCGCTACAGAACGTACCAGCCTTTTTGTTTTGTACGGAAGGAAAAAGAAAACGGGGTAGAATACCTTTTAATGAAATAATGCGTTCCTGTGCTAGAACGCATGACTCTGACGCGATCCCGAGATTCCTAACTCTAAAAAAATAGAGCCAATCAGATCCACAGTATGGATCGCAACATTTATTTGATTTGACAAACAGGTCGATAAATTTACGACATTGACTGCATAAACCTTGTGTAATATAATGAAGGCCAAAAAAAAAAAGAGAAAGAGAGAGACAAGAGAGACAACATGTATCTGAAGAAACATGGGTACACAAAATAATTTTAGGAAAAGGGAGTGACAACAGAAGAGAAAAAAGTGAATGTGAAGTTACGTGAAGAGAGGGTGTGTGAGCGTGAGTGTTGTGTTTTAAGTGAAAGTCATTCGAAGGGAAAGAAGGGGAACAGAAAGAATAAAAAGAAAAGAACTGTATATACAGTAACCAAGGTTTTCATAAATAAGAGGCCGAAAGAAAATAAAAGAAAATAAAAAGGGACTTGATCTGGAAATAAAGAAAAAAAGAGAGAGAAGGAAACGGAAGCCAGCGTCTCGTTCTTGCGAAAAAGAAAATCTATAGTGGCTTTTTGGCAATAAATATCTTCCAGGAAGTACAGGTCTTGTATTCATCAAATTCTTCCAATGTAGCAGAACATACACGATCGTATTCCTGCGTCGTTACATTGATAGAGGACAACCACCAGCGTCTCATAGTTTTGAAGATTGTTCTCATCTGCTCGCGGTTAAGGAATCCCTGGGATCGTTCCACTAGAAATAGAAAAGAACAAAAGGGTAAGCCGTCGTAAGAGGGTTGAAACCATCTGTCTTAGAAAAGCTTCAACTCACTTGGATCTTGCGGCCATTCACCAATAGGAACATCATATACAAGTACTTCAATGTCGACAAAACCGGCTTCAACCAATAGATCTTTGATGAATTCATTGTAGTCTGCCTCAATGCCAACCATACGACCAGCCATTTGAAACCATTCGCCAATTAATTGAGCATTGGGACCAGGGTACTTGAATGTCATCTCTATAGTTTTTTTTAAAAAAAGGAGAGAAATAAGAACAAAAAAAATAGAAGATTTTGCCTTTGTCGTAAAGAGTCTATATCTCGATCCTTTTACTTACCATGTTCAACCAATTCCACCAGGCCTCCAGGTCGAACAATTCTAAAGAACTCGTTAATTGCCCCTCTCCAATGTTTGGATGGCATGATCTAGCAAAAATGGCTTATGAGATGAAAGTGCCACTTGTAGATTTTATTGAACTTACGGTAGAAGCATCTCGCTGGTAGACCAGATCAAAGGTGTTGTCATCGTATTTCAATGGGTTTAGAACATCACCGTATTCATAGCTCAGGTTAGACAAGGTCATTTCGTTACCACCATTAGCTCGAACAGCATTGATCCAATGGGCTGCATCCTTATCATTGGGTGGAACAATATCCATTCCTATGATTTGACAATTCGGGAAAGATTGTGCCATTTCTAATGACCAAAGACCTATATAAAGAAGGGAAAAAAAAAGCTTTTGGCATCAGTAATTTAAAAATAACCAAACTCAAATGATGTTTATACAAATACTTGGAATGACTATTTACCAACACCACATGCGCATTCAAGTATTTTACTCGGATTCTTCAGCCGAGCTTTCAGATTTCCTCCAAATACTTGTTTCACCACATAATGCTAGAATAAGAGAAAAAAGAAAGAGAAAGAATAGAAAAAGTAAATCATTTCGTTTTTAGAATGGTGAATAGGATATAGAATAATAAGGATTATAATAATAAAAAGGTATTCAAGTGAGTATAGATTTGTGATATTTACCAGGCGTGTTTGTCTGGATTACACAAAGTTCATCATATAAGTAAAAAAAAAAAAATAGGAAATAGGGGGAGGGGAGATGAAAAAAGAAAGGCAACACAAGAAAGTCAGTTTCTTATCGGCTTTTTTTTTCCCTTTTCCCCTTTCAATTAAACCCAAGTTTCTTTTAGATTTTACCTGTCAAATTCTTTTTCTGCCCCGTATTCATAGACCCATTCGAGTTTCCCAGCACTGTTTCGTTTTGCTGAGGCGGATGAAGAGGCAATGAGTTCATAAAGAATATTTCCATTGCCACTATCAAGGATAGGACGAAACGGAGAAGTCGGAGAAGTCTGAGTGGAAGTGCCGGAGCCGACCGAGCTCCCATAACTATCGGCTGGCAGGGTCGTTTCACAACAACAGTCATCATCGTCGGTGATATTCGATGCAAGCGTTGTTCTTTCTTCGGCCAATTCGTCTACATTTGATCTCGCTCTGGGTCGACGACCAATAGGCATTCTTGATGCAGAGGTGGATGTGGTAGGTATGGCGGTGGTGGACAACGTGGCCAAGGGCATGACAGCATCTGGCATCATCAAATGAGGAGAAGAGGGGGTACTAGGAGTCGTCGTTGTCGTCGTCGTTGTGGGATTCATATGACTGGTTGGCGTTGTCGTGATCGAATTGACCGTGCCCTTGATAACACAGCGACCGGCTACTGTTGTGGTCGCGATGCCTCCTCCAACTCCTCCTCCCCCTCCTGCCATGCGAGCAGTCGAATCGGCTTTACTATGAGCACTCATGCTGCTACTGCTACTAACACTAGCCACCATGGGTCGATGATGTTTATGGTGCCGAAGTGCCGATAACGATTTTTTCTTTCGATATCGACTTTCCAAACTCGAGGTGTCTCTACTAAATTGGCTGCCCATTTCTTTTTTTTTTCTTTCCGACTAATGTCCGTTAATTTTCAAGATGTAGAGATAGAGAAAGAAAAGAAAAGAAAGAAAGAGTTATATGAGGATAGAAAGGCAGGGTGAAAGAGATAGAGAAAGAAAACGAACGATTTACGAAAAGGAAAGGAAAGTTGGTTGTTACTACTAGTTAATAACTTGTAATAATAATGATAAAGAAGAATAATGAACAATGAAAAAAAAAAATGAAAAAAAGGGGGACAAAGAGAGAAAAAAAAATCAAAAGGGAGCGAAAGGGGAGGAAAGGAAAAAGGGAAAAGATGCAAAAAAACGAACGTTAAAAAGGGCCGAAATGGCAGGATATGCGAAAAGAAAAAGAGAAAAGAGAAAAGCATTGGATTACCGAGAGTTTTAATTGGCTTGATTAGCTTGAGATGCTTGTCCGTTTTGTATCACACATCTGACCCCATTTTTCTTAGGTCTCGTTCAACTGTGTCTCTCTCTCTCACTCTGTCCCTCTCTTACACACACGCACTCTCTCTCTCTCTCATATGCTCTTGTTTCTTGTCTAGAACTCCGTTTAGGTTTCTGAGTTTCAGTTAAATACAAATGCAGGTAATATAATATAAGGAGTTTTGTATGTACGTGTGTCATCCATTGTTTGGCAAGGCTGAAAAATGATAAAAAGCAAGCAATAAGCTTTTTTTTTTAATCTGAGTAACCTTGATCTCCAAACCAAGACAAGGGATACTACTGCCAATGTAATCGAACCATTTTTGAACTTTACTTACCTTTTGACTTCTTTTACTTACCTTTTTCTCTTTCGTACATTGTATAACAAAAAGGGAAACGAAAATAAACTCAAATTTTTTTTAAATCCTTCTGCAGGGAATGAAGGATCGGGAAAAAGAGAAAAAAAGAAAATGGGTCGTACATTTTATTTCATTGTCAGCAATGTTCCATTGTTGAAAATGAATGCATACACTATTATATACTTGGTTGCTCACCGTCCCTCCCTCCTACCCCCCTTTTTTTTTACACAGAAAAAACTGTCAGTTTGTAATTCTAGTAAGACATACCAGTCTACTATATTGGACTATTATGATAATGATAATGATGAATGATAATAGCGCAACAAAGATGGAGTGGTAAATCAAACGTATCCAAAACAGTCTTACGATGTGGGTTATGGAAATATAAAACTCGTCTTTTTTTTTTTTCGGGGAAAATAGAAGCGGAAAAAAGAACACCAAAATACGTAATGCATCTACTGAGTTTTCGATCCAAACTAATGGGGCCCTCGACCCTCATTATATTTTTTTTTTGACTTCCTTTCCTTACTAAGAAAAACACAGTAGAAATCTGCCAAAAAGTGCCTCAATAACCCATTGCGGAAAACATGATTCGCCTAGTTACCAGGGAAATCCATGTCCAATAAAGGTGGTTGCTGTTGTTATATGCCTGTGCCATAACATCGAAAATCCTCAAACTTTGACGCTTTCAAGGAGAAATTCACCAGTCAAAGTTAGAGCTTACGATGACTGCGATCCATGTCAATTGATCATCAATCAAAAACATTTTAAGGAGCGTGAGAATATTAAAGAGAAAAAAAAAAAAAGAAAGTTGGCCCAACTTGATCCTCACTAGTCAACTCTTTTTATGAGTGGCGTGAGTATGAGGTGTACAGAAGAAAGTGACGGGACAAGCGGGAGGATATACCGGTCGACAGACGAAAAAAAGAAAAAAAGAAAGAAAAAGGACATCTGGCATTCCCCGCGAGTCTGGAAAATATGGCCACTTCACCCTCTTCAGTATAGTCCATGTCCCAATACAATCCAGTGATTTCCATTGTAAGTCTCGACAAAGAGACTGGTTTCCAGTAGACACAATCTATCTCCATGTTTCCTAAGAAAGACCCAAGAAGTTACCAGTATTGCTGGAAGAGTCCTATTTTCAATGTCAGTTGCTACGATTTGGTAAATGTGTTTTGGCGCGTCAATTCCGGTTATTATTTGCCGCAGTTTGTGGGACCATTGCAGATATATAACAAAATACCGCCTTTTTTTTTTTTTTTTTTTTTTTGAATGGCTGCTTATGGCAATTGCATTTGACAGGATGTGTATGGATGGAAAACAGTGTCAGCAGTATAAATAAAGAGAAAGAGAGACACACATCTTTAATAGGTCACCATATTTTCTCCATTGTATGTCAACCAGATAAAAGGTTCCGATCATCGTGACAGCCAATGAACAAATACACGCGCTAAAATAAACCTTGTTCATATGTTATGATAGATTATTTAGCAAAGAGCATGCTTATCTGTCATTTCTTTTTACCTTCCCCGAAAATAAAAAACAGGGAACAGAATAGCTCACGTACATTCATTAGCACGATCCAGAAACTTGGTATTTCTTGAAAACAACCCTTAAGGGCCATATTGGTTCTTCTTCTCAAAAGTCGCCGAATATGAATGGAGCGCTTAACATCGGATACTGTTCCCTGTCATCGATGTTTGGCATCCACCTATCATTTCAAGATTTACCAGAGAGCCGACGATAAATTTACTTACGCAGAAACATGTCATTGCTCCAATACTCGATCCATATTGGGATATCGTAAGAACAAGCAAGGCTGAAGCTTGAATCACTCAGTCCATTGTTAATCTTGGATATGCCACACCTTTTGGGCAGTAATGTCGTTCTGTGAAAATGTTACATTCGAGTTTTGATATCTATCACAAAAATTCTATTCTTGTTTATTATTATTTTCTTTCAGGAAAAAAAAATGCGAAATTTACACTTTGGGGGAGAGAATGCTAACATCTGATTTCTCATTGGATGAGAGAAACGACTGTTATTTTTTTGTTTTTTATGAAGCGTTGTTATATCAGGGAAAGAAAAAAAGAGAAAGAGAGAGTTTGGTTTTTTTTAGGGTGCGATGAGAACACGGATGGCGTTGGTGTTGCCTTGACCGGCCTTCCATCCTTGGACAACGACCACGGGATCATTGGATTTCAAAAGGCCATATTTCTTGCCCTGCATAATACCCCACTTGATTCTAGCCTCGACATCTTCTTGCCATTCGGACAGGTGCTCTTCTCTATAGACATAAGGGAACACACCACGGTTCAGATGGGATTGTCTGCAAACACGTTCGTCACGGGAAACCAGGATGATAGGTTGCGATGGGCGGTACTTGGAAGCCAGACGGGCTGTCGTACCCGTTTTGGAGAGAACAATGATAGCACCAGCATTTTGCTCCGCTGCGGCAGACACAGCGGCACTGGCAACGGTTTCGGTGGTTTCCGTAGGCCAGGGCGTCAGAGCACGCAGCTGATTGAAGAGAGGAGGATAGCACACCACGGTTTCGGCTAATTCACAGGTGTTGGCCATGGTCTGGACGGCGTTGATAGGGTAGGCGCCCTTGGCCGTTTCACCCGACAACATCACGACATCCGCACCGTCCAGAACGGCGTTGGCGACATCTGACACTTCCGCGCGGGTGGGACGGGGGTTATACGTCATGGATTCCAGCATCTGTGTGGCACAAATGACGGATTTGCCAACAAGGTTGCACTTGGCGATCATCATCTTCTGGGCAATAAAGACGCGTTCACAAGGGATTTCTATGCCCATATCGCCACGAGCCACCATCACACCGTCCGTCTCAGCCAGGATTTCATCAAAGTTCTTGCAGCCCTGATGGTTCTCTATCTTACAGATAATCTTGATATGCTTGCCTTTCTCGCCCAAGACACGTCGGATGTCTTTGACATCCTGAGCGCGACGGATGAACGAGGCGAAGATCATGTCAACACCGTGCTCCACACCAAACTGAAGATCGTTCTTGTCCTTTTCAGAGAGGGCAGGAAGGTCAACATCCGTGCCGGGGAGATTGACACCTTTGCGCGAAGACAGGGTGCCATTGTTCTGGGCCTCGACCACGACGCCATCCTCTGCCTTTTCAAGCACCTTGAACGAAAGCACACCGTCGTCGACATAGATCATCTTGCCAACGTCGATGACCTTGGGCAGGTTCTTGTAATCCACATACATGACCTTATCATCACAGATCTCCTTGTATTGTTCGTCGGTTGAGAACTTCAAGGTCTGACCTTTCTGGATAGGAAGATCCTTTCCATCGCGCATAACACCGGTTCTAATCTCAGGTCCCTTGGTATCCAAAGCAATGGCGATGGCCCTGTCAGGGCGTTCAGCTGCAGCGGCACGCGCATTATCCAGGACCGATTTGTGGTACTATCCCGAAAAAAAAAACGCGTGAGTTTGACAGGTGCAACCGAAAAAAATAAGACAAGTTTATTTTATCTATAAAAGCAGCAAAAAGAGAAAACCGCGAAACTTACGTCGTAATCACCATGCGAGAAGTTCATACGGACGATGTTCAATCCAGCATCGATTAATTCGATAAGGGTCTCCTTGTTGTTTGTTTTGGGGCCGATGGTACAGATAATCGAAGTCTTACGCGCAGCCGAAGGGGTTACTTCCACATCCAATCCGGCAACCCATTGAATGGGATATTGGATAGGGGTAGTCTGTTTGGCATTAAACATTGCGTTACAATAAAAAGGGAAAACGACCAAAAAAAAAAAAAGAGTGGGAAAGCAGTAGAAAATCAAAACAAAAAAATTATTGGCTTATTTTAACACCGAATGTCTCGTATCTTATCACTGGGGTTTTAGATCAATGAGCGGATCAGCAAAACAAAAAAAATTCGATAAAAGCTGGTCGGTTGCTAAGGTGGACAAATGCATAATAAGGTTTTCCATAGTGATATAAATCCTATTCCTTGGATTTTTTTGTTATGGTAACTTTTCCCCGCAACAAAAACTTTCTTTGTTAATTAAGGTTTTCCATGTTGCTTTANTTTTTTTTTTTTTTTTTTTTTTTTTGCTTCACGCATCGGCAGAAATCGCATTCCAACTCCGAGATATCACATTTCTTTTTTTTTTGGTTGATGAACCTCAGCCAGGTGACTTTGCCTCTTCAGCCTCAAATCAACTGAAAGTGAGTGCTTTTAGGTAACGTTATCAAACAAATAAAATTTAATACCCTAAGCGAACAGGGAAAGGGACACAGAGACGAGCGATGGCCAAACAAGAAAGTCAAAAAGGCTCAGCACTTTTTTTTTGGCCCTTCAATGAATATATAACCTTCAACGTTTGGTCCTTTTTTTTTTCTTATCATCTCCACCCTCCTCCTCCTATTGCCACCCTGCCCTTTTCTTTTTTTTTTTTTTTACTTCCTTCCTCCTTTCTAACGTTATTACATCATGTCTTCAACACTCCAAGCTCTTGTGAGACGATTTGTTCCGATGTCCTGTCCCAATCCACAGCAGCAACAGCAACAGGAACAGGAATTGATGATCCCTGATTTGAAAGCAGAAGACCAGGTTCATCTTGTTACCGACATTGCTATACCGACTTTCATTCAATCTTCCTCCTTTCCTTCTTCTTCCTATTCGTCCTCTTCCTCCTCCTCCTCCTCCTCCTCTAACGTCATGCCTATTCCTATACCGCGATCCTATCCATGGAATGCCTGTCCACCCAATCTCGCCTTCCCATTGAATGAGTTGACAAGCTTTCCCACTGGTAAAGAAAAAGAAAAAGATACAAGACCCTTTCTCTTCTTCCTTGTGGAACCCGAATTATTTTCGTTTGGAAAGAAGTTGGTCGGTCCTTAATTCTTTTTTTTTTGGCTTGTCCTTTTTTTTTCTTCTATAGACAATCTTTCCTTACCGTCATCCTCCTTTGGTTCGTTTTCATCAGCGGCTGAATCGTTGGCTAGTCAAGGATGTCCTAGTATGTATATCCCGGCGTCGCCACAACAAGAACAAGAACAAGCACACGGAGAGCAGCAAGAATTCGTTCTGGGGGACGCGCTCGATTGTTTCTTTGCTTGCCCTGTTCAAGATGACATACTGGAAGGAATGACCAAATCGATGCTACCATCTACTTCTTCTCTTTATGCGTCCGAGTTACTAGGTGGTATTTCAGAAGACCATCCTTCTTATGGTTGTTACACCCCCGGCCCAACGGACGGATTGATCCTTTCCCCGGTCGCAACGGATCCCTTTTTCGGGTGCACCCCTCCCAATGACGCTTTGTTCCTGTTCGACACCATCCCGGTGACAGATCCCTTGATTTCTCTTTCGATGGAGAATGGCCTGTCTACCTTGTCATCCTCTTCTTCCCCTTCCTATCCGCCGGCGGCGGAAGGGGATCCAGATCAGCTGAGGTCCATCCCCATGGCGATGATGACGCACGAGCCGGCTCCTGCCCCTCAGACCAACCCATTCAGTACAGAAAACCAGACCATGCATCCTACGACCGAACCAGAAAGAAGGACATCAAGACCCTGTTCATCCTCCTCCTCCTCATCGTCATCATCGTCATCGTCATCGTCTTCTTCTTCTGCTGGTTGTTTACCGTCGCCATCCTCGTCATCATCACCACCCTCCTCTTCCTCTTCCTCGTCACCTGGACGTCGTATCCATGTTTGCCCTATGTGTCATCATACAAGCAACCGGTCGAACAACATGAAGCAACATATGTTGACGCATAATCCCAATAGACCAAGGAACTTTGTTTGCGAAAGATGTCGCAAAGCATTTACGCGAAAGAATGATTTGAAGCGTCATATGCGATCCCATGACAAACTTCGATTACGAAGCTGTAATGGAACCTGACTAGATCTCCATTTCTTTTTGTATATCCAACCTTTTATTTTTTGTTTTGTGAATAATGTCTATATAAAAACTCGTCCATACAATGTCCATCCATTTGCAATAGGAAGATAAATCTAACAGGGAAGCGTCTGTCTAGTTTTTTACCCCCTTTTTCCACGTGGCGCACGATCGGATCATCTCGTGTGAAAATTGGCTCTTGTCTTGCCGGATTTATCATCATGATAGGAACCCTAAAAAACAACCACAGAAAAAAAGAAGGGTTCTATAGGCAATTTTTTTTTCAATTTTTGAATGCAAAACATGAGGGAATGACTGGACTTAAAGATTCCTCAAATCTATTCTCTTCTGTTTCTTTACAAATTCAATTTCATTTTTCTGGATGGGAATGGAGATACACTTGTTAAGAAGCGGGATCGGCGAGTTACACGTGAGAGGATCTTGGTATTTTTTCTTTTTGAAAAGCTCAGCCAGGTATAAAAGACATATGGCCAAAAAAAGAAAAAAAAAAAAAGAGAGAGAGAGAGTCAACAACTTGTCTTTTCTTGTCGGATCACGGTATGGATGCAACCAATAAAAACCGCGGATAGATAGCATAATGAGTGGATGTGGGGTTGGGGGGAGGGGAGGGGTTCTTCTCCGAAGCGCCTGTGCATCATTGCAGGAAAAAGGAAAGTGGCCCAAAAAACAGTTGACGTGATTCGTATCAAGGGGGCACTTGAACTTTATGCTGCCGTCACATGTACAATCGTTGGTTAGAATAACCAGGATTTAGTGTCATTTCCTAACAGCAAAGAAAGAAAAGAAAGATTCTAAAGTAACGGGTGGTTGTAGCTTAATGCAACAGGATGATGCATGGGAAGGATAAGTAAACCACACGAACCACATATCATGTAGGCTTCTTTTTGCCTATGCCACGTTTGGGATGAGATTCGTTGAAAAGGGCAGGATCTATACCCAATAGAATTCTAGCCATCAGCCAACTTGGTCCCGTGGAATGAAGGAAAACGTGGCCAAGGCTGGAGAAAAAGAAAGACGGGCGATCCCTTTTCATCGTACATCGTACAGCATTTCTACTCCTCTTTTATTTCCAATAACCATTGTATAGAAGCACTTAGTAAGAACCACTTCTTCCAATGGACAAGAACTTAATATCTTTCCTATCACATCACCTTTGGCATGGCTTTGTTTCTTTTTTGTTTTTTTAGTTCTTTTTTTTTTCTGGGGGCATGAGACACACTAAAATTATGAATGCTGCGGATGGTGAACCACTCATATGAAGGCGTCTTATCTTATCATCCTTTTCTCCTGTTTATTTCCCTTCTTGCCTCAGCACCCACCGTCTCTTTCTCTCTCCCCCCCCCAATCCCCACTCGGGGAATTCCTTTTTTTCTTTCTTTCATTTCTATCATAGTCATATTGAAAGAACGGGGTCAAGAACTGTTAATAGAAAGAAACATAAACTTGTTGCTGTAGCAGGAGGAAACTGAGGAACATAGTCCGACAATATCTTTATTTGACACTCATCATTTATGAATTCGCTCTCGAAAGTAAAGAAAACAAAAAAAACGCGAAGGAAAAGCAAGCATGAATTTTTTGCCCCTGACAACCTTACGGGAACGGGATGATTATGGTACCCGGTAAAACTTGCTCCGAGGAACCGAGCAGGTGCGGATCGGACTTGCTCTGCGGTCTCTGCTTTCTCAACGGCTCGCTACGGAGAAGGAAAATCTTCTTACTCATCCATGGCTGCCGGATGGATGGAAAGCCTCCTCTTCCATCCTACACATTCCTATGGCTGCTTCCAAGTCTGGCATCGCTGTTGGTCTCAACAAGGGTCACATCACCACCCGCCGTGAACTCAAGCCCAAGGCTTCCTACAGAAAGGGTGTACGTTGAATGGATCTGAAACGGATAAAGAGGATGGGATACGAACATGGAAACAGAACGACGAAAAGCTGACATGGAATTTTCCTTTTTTTTTTTCTTCCTCTTCTTCTTCTTCCATTGTAGGCTTCTTCCAAGCGTAATGTCTTTGTGAAGAGCATCATTCGTGAAGTTGCTGGTTTTGCCCCTTATGAACGCCGTGTCATGGAATTGATCAAGAACTCCAAGGACAAGCGTGCCAAGAAGCTCACCAAGAAGAGAGTAAGTTTTGGGAAAGGAATGAAGGCCAGCGAGCCAAAAAAAAAAAGGGTGGAGAGGAGGGCCATTGTATAAAAGAAGGAGAGAATACTTAATGCTTTCTTTCTTTTTCTTTTTTTTAGCTCGGTACTTTCCTTCGTGCTAAGAAGAAGATTGATGAGCTCTCTGGTGTCATTGCTGAAGCCCGTCGCCATTAAACAACAAAAAACACCCATGAAGAACAATCGAACCGACGTTTCCCCTCCATGGACTTGTTGTTCTGAATTGTTTTCGTCTTTTTCTTTTTGGCTAGATGAGAAAATAAAGACTGAAAAGAACAGAAAAGAAAAAGAAGGCTCTGGAGGAAACGCTTTTGTTTTTCTTCACTATTTTTGCTCCTTTACTTTTTCTCTTTTTGGCCTTTTTTTCCGGGAAGAAGAAGAAGAAGACGGGACAATAGACAGACGCTGAGACGCGCGATCAGTTATCGGAGAAGATTAGGGTTAGGAACACCAAGGGTTATCTACTTGTCTCCATATGCGTGCGTGCGTGTGTGTGTGTGTGTGTGTGTGAGAGAGCTCTTTACGCGAACAGTGCAATAAGTCGAAAAGATCGAGAACAAAGAGTGACGGTGCTTGCTCAGCTAGCGTGTTCTTGTTTTGGTTAAAGTTAAATGGAGGAAAAGCTGGCAAAACACCAATAGGTAAGTGTTAGAGGCAATTTCTCTGTATTACGATGAAGAGAGCACAGGAGAAAGTTGAGGTTCATGATTTTCGGGAAAAAGAAAAAAGTGCATGCCATTATCACTAGTCAAAAATGGGGTAATCTAACATTATCTAAAAGGCATAACGCCCTTGCAATGATGCATGATTGCTAGAAGAGGCATCATCGTGACACCCTAATAAACGAATGAGCTATAAATTGTTTACGCTTTCCTATCATTAGAAATAATGTTCTATAAGGTGGCAGAAGGAGTAAGCCGTTTATGGTCATCATGAGATCCTCATGACTTTGAATATCGGTGCCCATTTGACCAAGATAGAGGTGCCACAGAGAGGGGAGGGAAGCGGAGGTGGGTGCCTCATTTTAAGAAGAGATTCAGTTACTAAATGTATCCACATTGCTAAGCAAGACCGAAAATGAGCCTTTGTCCTAACTATCCCAAACAAAGTAAATTCGTTTCTTCTGTACAACCCAATAACCCAATGACTCCATTCGTCTCCAAAAAAAAAAAAGCAGGATCCAGAGTGACTTCAGTTCATTGCTTGCTAATCATATGGAACTTTAGTGTTAGGAGATAGCCAATTCAAATTATGTTGGCTGAGCGCCACTTAGATCCTTCCTTCCTTGTTTTAACTAATCAAATCATAACAAAACATGTGAAATGAAACAGATTCCTGAATGCTTTTTCTTGGCATACAAACGCCCGCCGTAGGAAGAACATGGAGCAAAATTGTGTGTGTTAGCTTGCTACATATTAGATTCGCGCATAAATATGGTCTTGAAAGGTTCAAATTGTGTGTTGAAAATAGAGCGAGGACGGCCTTAACCATTTTCAATTGTGCTTCGCTGATCCTTCTTGGCAGGAACAGAAAGCGCAAAGTTTTGCTTGCTACTGCATCTAACATTATTGTCTGCATCGGTGCTGGAATATTCCTCCATTCATTGGATAACCGTCATCCTTTACATAGAATCTATTCATATTATCCCTTTAGGCTTTATATGTGCAGCCTAATGGTATCCTGACTTGTAGCTGATCGAAGCTTGACCGGACAATCAGAAAATCAAGAAATCCCACATCATCTTTTCTTAAACTACTATCTATATAAACCTTACATCGTCACTTCGGTGTCCAACGTTGGGTGAAACTGAACATACACTATCATTAAGCTTTCTCACTCATGGAAGACTTGAGTAGTTGTCTTGTTTCAGGGCGATAAAAGTAGTGCTGCCATGTTTGTCTTCCATTTGCAAAACGTCAAAAATAGGGTAAGGTATGCATGCTATATCCTAATGAAATAACACCGAGTCACTTGAAGATCTCATGTAATCATTGGTAGAAAAAAAGGACGAGGATACTACTGCATGAAATATCCTAATGAAAAAATTTGACTTTCCGATTCTTATACCAAGCGCATGGCGGCTCTGGATGTCAAAAAAGAAGCATGCAAGTGACTCGATGTGTTCACCGAAGGCATTCAAATAACCAGTAGTTTTAGCTATACTGGTCATCATGCATGATTTCATGCATGCCAAACCATACCGGTAACCCAAAGGATTGGAACTAAACAGGATTTCACGTCGTTTTTGAGGATATTCATGGCTTGCCTCGGTAACTCTTAGGTGACAGCCACTCCCTGATTAGCTTAGCTGTCGCGGTAACTTACCTTATTTAACGTTTTTCAGAACAGGAAAGAAAAGAAGATCGATTCAACAAATGAGAGATCATATGTTTATGGTTTAATGAGTGTTTTCGATTTTGCGTAGCTTCGTTGACGAAAGATATAGAGTTGTCCCTGAAACGCGACGCGTATCCCCAAAAATAAAGATGACTTTTTAAAGTATCTTTGTTCTTAAATTCAACACAAAGGGCAAATACTCAGTGGCTTTTCCCTCTTTTGTCCAGATGGATGTGATTTCTTTCGTCGAAACGATCTGCAACATTCTTGACCGTGAGAAATTCAAGCAAGCACTTCGTTATCTAAACGATCTTGGTGGAAAATAAAAAGTTTAAAAAAATCGATCTAAACGTGCTGAATTTAGATTTGGGGAAAAAGCGGGAAGAGAGAGAGTTCATCGTGAAACATGGGGCAAGAAACAAACCGTACTTTTAGTCATGATAAAATGCAGCCAATCAATGCAAAACCCTAATAGAAATCAACGCATAAAAAAGAATGATCGTCACCCAACCTGTCGAAACAATCGATTAAAAAACAATGGGAGGCTTTCCTATCTTCATCTTGGGATAATAAAACTTTGAAGAGAGAAGAAACGTCCATCAGGAAGGATACAAGACGTACTGCAATCCTTTCTTTTTTTTTCTTTATGGTGTGGGAAAGTGTGGTTTTTGTTTCTTTTTTTCTCATGGTCAAGCCTGACGAAGTTATTGTTTGTGACTATCTTTTGTAAAAGGCTGGAAAGTGGGAAAAGGCAGCGGTCGGCATTTTATTTTCCTGCAGACGCGGGCGCGAAATGAACCCTCCTTTTCTTTCACTTATCCCAACTCGCATCGCCAACAGCTCCATTGCAGTGAAGACAAAGTCTTGTCGTGTGTACATCCTACTAATTCCCAACTGTTTTCATTTTTTTCCCCCTTTTTTTTTTCCTTTTCTTTCTTTTCGCATATTCCTTATACTCATTCATTCCTTACGTAATAACGACAAACGCATCCGCATACTCCAAAGATACACACACACACACACGCAACATATATACTATAATCTATTTCTTTTTTCTTATCTTTATATCATGGCCACAACCAACAACGACATTGCCAAACGAACTGCTGCTGCGAGGAAAGAAGCAGAAAAGCTGAAAGAAAAAATTCGACAGAAAAGAGAGGATTTGGCCGATACCACATGTAAGCCGAGCTTCTTATTTACTGTTGCTTATTTTAATTCTCTGACCGTGTTCTTTTTAAGTATTACAAGTTGCGCAACAGGTTCCGGCTATACCACGGCTAACGATGAAGGTTCGACGTACACTCAAGGGACATCTAGCAAAGATCTACGCCATGCACTGGGCAACAGATAAAAGACATCTCGTCTCTGCATCGCAGGATGGGAAACTCTTAGTATGGGATGCTTATTCTACCAACAAAATTCATGCCATCCCACTAAGGTCTTCCTGGGTCATGACCTGTGCATATTCCCCCTCCGGAAATTTTGTTGCTTCCGGAGGTCTCGATAACATCTGCTCTATTTACAATCTTCGAACTCGGGATGGCCCAACACGACCGGCACGCGAATTATCGGCACATACCGGCTATTTAAGTTGTTGTCGATTTCTAGACGATGGTCAGATACTGACTTCAAGTGGAGATACAACCTGTATGTTATGGGATATAGAAACAGGAACAAAAGTCAAAGAATTTTCAGATCATACTGGAGATGTCATGAGGTAAGAACGAAAATAAACCCCCCCAAAAAAAGGCGAATGTGGCATTGCGTTATCTTTTTTTTTTATCCGGGAAAAAAGGTGGATAAAAAAGAGAAAATAGAGCTTTGCTTATTCAACATTTTTTTTTAACTCTAGTCTGTCAGTTTCACCTAATCCATATATTTTTGCATCGGCAGCATGTGATGCAACGGCCAAAATATGGGATATCCGTACCAATCGATGTGTTCAGTCATTTACAGGGCATGAGTCTGATATCAATGCTGTACAATTCTTTCCGGATGGTAAGGCGATCGGAACCGGCTCGGATGATGCAAGTTGCCGATTGTTCGATCTGAGTGCCGACCGCGAGCTAAATATCTATACACATGAGCAAATCTTCTGCGGGGTTACGTCGGTTGCCTTTTCGATATCAGGTCGGCTTCTTTTTGGCGGCTATGATGATTACCATTGTCATGTGTGGGATACGCTTCGTGGCGATCGTGTAGGCGTCTTGAGCGGGCATGAAAATCGAGTTTCTTGTCTTGGTGTTTCAAGTGACGGTATGGCACTATGTACAGGAAGTTGGGACAATTTATTAAAGGTAAAGAAAAAAGATGACTTTGGGAAGGAAAGTTTTGTTACTGATCATTTTCTTTTTCTTTTTCTTTCAATATATTTATATGGGTTCTTTAAGATTTGGGCATAAATTAGACCCATTCATGTCGCACACAATGCACCGGAACATTAAATGGATCCCTTCTTTTTCTTTGTCTTTCTTATTGCTCGTTCACGCTATTAGTTTGTTTTTTATATTTCGGCAACTCTCTGTTTCTGTTATCGTCAGCAAGAGGAAAAAAAAACAAAGGGGAGAGAAAAAAAAAAGATTCGATAAGATACTAAAACACAGAGCCAATGAAAAGGGATGGATAGAATCCAAAAGAAAAAGAGAAACTGCTCCCATCAACGTCATGTGGTCGGACCACTTTTCCCATTTTATGAAGAAACCTGGCAGCGGAGCTTTCCAAAGGTTGGCTGGATAAAGAGCCAGTCGGATTCAGCTTGTCCTGGTTTCTTTTCCCTTTTCTCTTTCCCCTCCCCTTTTTTTCTTCTTTCTGCCCTTCTCCCTTTTCTGATGGTTGCCTCCAAAGAACACTGTTTTTATTGTTTCGATGCCTTAGTGTCCCATTTGGAAGGCACACCACTAGCCGTCCCAGAATTCAAGGATGATGAATAGTAAGTCTTTTACTCTCTCTCTCTCTCTTTCTTTCTTTTTGTTTTTGAAAAGGATTGAAAGAAAAGGATAGCCCAAGGGTTTACCTTTGCCATTGTTTCCTGATTTGAGAGTACTTAATTCCTTTTCACTTGTAGTCCTCTCTTTGTCACATGGAATATAACGACCTTTGACGAAAAACATTTGCGAGGGTGTATCGGTAACTTTAATGCGATGCCACTTGTATCTGGATTAAAACAGTATGCTTTGACAAGGTAAAGAGAGAGAAAAAAGGTCATTTATTATTCTTGTTTTTTTTGGGAACAAGAGAACTGATGCGATTGTTTTGTTTGTTTTGTTTTTTTTCTTTTGATCTTTAGTGCTTTTCAGGACCGGCGGTTTAACCCGATTTCATTACGAGAGGTGCCTCATTTATCTTGTGCAGTATCATTATTGACGAACTTTGAGGATGGCGAAGATTATTTGGATTGGGAAGTGGGGACGCATGGCATTTGGATCGAATTTGTTCATCAGAATCG
This sequence comes from Apophysomyces variabilis, assembly GCA_002749535.1. Classification (NCBI taxonomy): domain Eukaryota; kingdom Fungi; phylum Mucoromycota; class Mucoromycetes; order Mucorales; family Mucoraceae; genus Apophysomyces; species Apophysomyces variabilis. Next base: position 86,525 of record MZZL01000382.1, on the reverse strand, counting down.
ACGGCGGACAGCCACCTACTTACCAGATGTTATACCTGAACAAGGCTGGAATAAGATAGAAGCGATTGATTCCTTGCTGCGGAAAGGTGGTTTCCGGGGAACGATTACGGAAGATTTACGAAAAAGCATCCGATTGACCCGGTATCAGTCCTCTAAAGTCGAAGTTACCTATGACGATTATCTTGTTTACAGCAAGTTACGATCCTAGAAAAAAGAGAAAAGACAATCATAAACATCTTTGCTTTTTTTTTGCTTCATTTCCTTTGTCCATGTGCATTTCTTTTTTTTTTTTTTTTTTTTTTTTTTTTTTTTTTTTTTTTTTTTTTTTTACCTGCAGT
>MZZL01000382.1:0-85472 GCA_002749535.1 Apophysomyces variabilis | reverse complement strand
TTTTTTTTTTTTTTTTTTTTTTCCTTTGATAGACTGGAACTGTCAAGATAAAAACAAAATAAAACAAGACTATAAAGCAGCAGCCCTTGGTTGCACTCTTTCTTCCTTTGTTCCGTATTAGATCTTGCCCATTCTTATATTGCGCTCAAGTTTGATTTCCTAGAGTATCTCCAAAGGGGACAAAGAAAAAGATAAACCCAAAAGGAAAGTTATCCCTGTCTGCATTGAAACATGACGACAGATAATGTCCAAATACATGCTTTAATAGGGTTCCGTCAATTTGACATTGTTTCGGTTTCGGATCGACTAAGCCCGATCATGCCATCGCCCCTCACCCTCAGCCAAATGGGCAATACCCTTTTTCTGCCTTTGTCAAGGATAAGTGGATGAATTTCTCGATTTGAAAAAGGTTGTGTCCCGTGCTTTGACTGACTCAACTTCGATAAAAGCCCTCTTTCATATTAAAAAAAAAATGCCAACAAGGGGGCCATTGTCCTTTTTGCATTGTACACCATCGAGAGAGAGAGTCTATAGAAACGGGAATTGAAATTGGAAGCGAATTGCATCGTCCCTCATCTTTCAGCCCGCGTTAAGAGCCTCACAACCACATCTCATTCTTTTTTTTTCCCTTCTCTCCTCTTCTTCTGTTTTCCCTTTTTTCCGTTGTTCTTTTCTTATAGAAATCCCTGCCCTAACGATCCCCTCAACCATGGATGCAGAATACGAAAGTGTCCTTCTTATCATTCGAGAATGCTTCGGTAATTGAACCCACTTTAGCGTTACAGCTGACATCAAAGCCAAGTCTACAGAATCCCGCCAAGAACAACAGCCAGGGGTTACCGGTAACGAAACAATAAAAAGGGGAAAAGAAACCAAATAGAAAAAAGAAAAACTAAATGTTTCTTTTTTCTTTTGATTTGATTCAGAGCTGCGGAATGGGGTGATCTTGGTAGTGCCTACTTATGGAAAGGACGTCTGCGTATTATCAGCAAAGGAAGCACGTGTTCGATTCGGTTAGAAGACAATGAAACAGGTTAAACTAGCTATTTCAGAAAAAGAGAAAGAGGTGGTCTTATTCTTTTGCGGGGAAACCTTGTAGGCGAACTGTTTGCATTATGTCCTTATGTTGCCGGTTCGAATTCCGTCGAAGCAGTGTTGGATTCGAGTCGCTATTTTGTTCTGAAGATCGAGCATGAAGGTACAGTGATTCAGTGGATATATATAAGAGGACAATCCGTTATGATGTGATGTTATTCTTTTGGAAACCATTGGTACTGAACTGGTATGCTGTGTTTTTGTTTTTACTATTTTAGGTCGTCACGCGTTTATTGGCATGGGATTTCAAGAACGAAGTGATGCATTTGACTTTAACGTGGCTCTGCAAGATTTTGACAAGTAAGAAACAAAATGGAGAAGACGGGATATACTGTATGTGTGCAATGACCTTAACAAACAAAACCTGGGCATTTTTTTTTCTATAGACAACTACGCGCAGAGAAACAGGCTGCCGAACGGGTTGTTAGTACAGAACCGAAGAAAGATTACAGTCTGAAAGAAGGTCAAACCATCAATATCAGTATTGGCCAAGTGGGAGTAAGGGCGATATTTCAAAATCTTGTAACCAACAATTTACTTACACTCATTGTCCATGGATATGTTTAGACGCGACGAACACGACCGCGGCCAGCAACGACGACGACGACGACCACCACGAGTGATAGTCCTGGTCTCGTACCTCTGATTCCTCCACCCCCTTCAGCAGCCCAGGTTAAACAGCAACAACAACAACAGAAAGAGCAATCTTTTTTCTTTTAATGGCAATAAATGGGCGGACGGTGTAAAAACAGAGGTGAAAAAGAAGCACGACCTGGGATTTTCTAAGGGAAAGGGATTTTCGATCTGGAAACATGGCAATGACTTTTTTGTTTGAATTCGCGCATTGTATAAGCAAAGAATTCAGAAAGAAGAAGACGAAGGCGGTTGACTAGGGTAGAAAGACGAAATCGAGCCTTTAAGATTAATCGTATACCTTTCAGTGGTCTTTAGGACAAACATAAAAAAATCGTGTTCCTTGATTGGGTTGTCCTATCATGCTTCATGCGCTTGACCTGTCTTTTTCAAGTTCCGTTCGAGTCATTGTCTTTCTTTCTTATATAAGCCTCTGTTCCCTTTTTTTGCACCTTTTCCTCACGGGGAACAGACCTATTCTTTTTTTTTTTGTTGGATGTTCTTGCGAGGAACTAAGAATAAAATGGGGCTTAGATCATTTCTAAGTACAAGACCATGTGACGATGATGATGATGATGATGATGTTGCTCCTAGAAACAAAAGAAAAATCGGATCCACCTCGTATCGTGATCCTATTTTAATGGACTGTTTCATTATGCTACTTGTTGATAAAAAAAAAAGCAATCCACATTCTCCAACGGGGATCAGACCCAATACCGTTTTCCATCTGAAACCCTTCCTTACTCATCTTTTGCTTTTTTTTTGTTTTCCTAAGCCTATCTACGCTTTTTGAACTTTGTTGGAAAAACGCGAAGTTCTATCATTTGCTATGGCCTCGGCTTCCCCCCCCCCTGTGGAAGCGTTCCGGGAAAGGACAATAAATAGAATGGTCCCATGATGAATATGCCGTTCGTTAGAATTAAGGTTTCACCGGATGCAATTCATGTCATCCCTAGAACGAGTTGTCCGTTTCTACGCAACGTAGTTTCAAGTACTATGGGAAGTCTAAGAATAGGAATACAACAAATAATCGGGAATCAACGTGTAGAAAAGAGTAAGGCAAAGCAAACCTTTGTTTTATTGGATGAAAGTACACAAGTGGTCTACTACTCATGGTGCTTCATTGTATGCAAGAGATGGAGTCATTGATTCTTTTTTGTTTTTCTCTATACATATCTTCACTAAAGCATGCATGCTCTGCAGGAGTGGAATTTTTTGGTACTAGAAAAAAAAATTGAAAGATACATGTGCAAGCAACAACTAATGAAGGAAAAGAAAAGAGAATAGTGTTCAGTACAAACCTTTTTTTTTTTTTGTTCTCTTTATGTATGAGATAACTCGCTTATTTCTTTTCTTTATAACGCTAAAGTCATCGTAAAGATAATACATAAAGATGTCATGCTATTGTACGAGTATCAATCAGAAATGGTTCCGTCCTAGTTAAAAGTGTTTTTTTCAAGGAGGAAGAAGACTTTTTTCTCCTACGTATGTATGCGGTAGGCTATCCACTTAGTGTAGTTTCATGCATGAATTCAAGCCCTGTTGGCTTCTTTTTCTCTCTCCATGGGAAGAGGAGAGCGGGAATTCCCTCTTTAGGGTTATCGCCGCACAAGCCCCTCCACGAAAGTGGTTGATCTTTTGCGTGTGTGTGTGTGTGTGTGTATGAAAAGCTTTGCGCATACTCCTTTGGAGAATGAAAAAAGAAGGAAAAGAAGTATGACCCAATTTTTCGTACTGTACAGCTCTATCTAATTGGATCCATAAAGATTCTTCTCCTTCGTCTTGGTGAAAGGATACACACTGCTATGATCGATCTTCTTGGTCTTCTTCCTCGGGCAACACAAAAGGGTAACTATGGAGATCGGCGTTGCTATGAAACTTAAATCTCCGATGTAGTACGAAAATCAAAAAGCTTGCAAATCATGCCACAAAAAAAAGGTTAGTTCGACAACCTAAAAAAGCTCTATGCAGTGCTGTCCTTTTTTTTTTTTTTTTAGATGAGTGTCAAGATACACATTACCCGGTTTCAGGGCAGGAAAAAGTTTTGCAAGAAAAGGTTTGCCAACAGCTGCTTTTTTTTTTCTCCTCCTAGTCGTCCAATATGCCACGTGCACTCCTTTTTTTCTTTAAGTCTCCTTTGACCCACCAAAAGAAAAAAATAAAAAAAAATGAGATCAACGAAGTTACTGTTCCGATCAGAGCACAACTTTTTTTTTTCTTTCCCTTTTCCGGGGCGGAGGTGGGGAAGGAGGGAGAACGAAGGAAGGAAGCAAGGGGGTGTATTTCTCAACCGCCGAAAAAGAAAAAGAAAGCCGTTTTTTGATGGGGGCGGAGAGAAAGAATGAGTCCTAATAAACTTTAGTATATGAAGGTGGGAATCACGAATGGGTCTCTTCCTTTTCTTTTTTCTTATGTGGTACGACAATTGTCGAATAAACAGAAATACAAGAAAAACAAGAAACGAGGGAGATCTGTAGCACCAACTCGTCGATCGTCCAATCCTGCGATTCTCCTTTTTTTAGTAAAAAAAAAGTAAAAGATCAGCAATGCAATGGAAACCTTTTTCATCGCAGATCAAAAAAAAGAATTTATAGAACAGAGAGAGACACAGAGTATATCATGTAAATCTTTTTATAGTCCATTTTGAACATACACTTACAAAGGCCCAAAGTAACAAAAAAAAAAGGCAGCTAGCTTTAGTTTAATTGGTTAGAAAAGAAAAGAAGAAAAAGAAAAGAAGAAAGAATGGACCATCTGATTAAATTTTCTCAAAAAACCTTGAAGGAAATTAAAGCTAGAAGATCATTTTGTGAGAAAAAAAAAAGAAGGAAAACGTGAGTCAAAGAAACGATAAAAAACTTATGTCAAACAACTTACCAAGGCTGCTACAAGGGAGGACGCGCCAATGAAAGCGGCTGTGGAAAGCACTTGAGGAAGCACCATGCCAGCGGCATTTCGTTGTTGACCTTGGGCATTCACTGTTTCAGAGTCACCAGCCGTCTTGGCTCCTCCCGAAGGTGAAACAGAGGGAGTACCGTCTGTTTTCGAACCATTGTTGTTGGTGTTGGTGTTGGGGGTCTGGCCGCCAGGTGGACCGAGGGGCTGAGTGGTGATCTTGATGTTGAATTCCTGAGCCACGGCCTGACTTCTAGCCACAATCCATTCTACCAAACCCCAGCTGGCACCGGCACCTTCACCGTTGTTTGCAGCCATGTTGGGTGGGTCCACAGCTTGCCAAAGGTTCTGCGTGACCTGCTCAAACTTCCATTGGAAATCAATACCAGGTGATTGCTGCTTGATGCTACGGTCCCATTGCAGATCAGGAAGGATAAAGTCATGATAGGCCAGCACACGGTTGGTCAGCGTGACATTGTTGAACAGCTCGGCCACAGTGGACTTGAGATACGTTTCAAAGGTAGCCCTGATCTTGTCGTTCTCCAACAGACGGTTGATCATCACCGAGTTGGGGTAACGCTGGGGGAATTGCTTGTACGAGACTTTGACAAACTCCTTGCCTTCAGGTTCATTCAAGTTGATACCAAAAGTTCCATCAAAGTCTTGATCGATGAAATACCACATGTTGTTGGTGGGGTCTTCATATGCACCATCGTTGGACTGGAACATCCAATAACCGTCCCAGTGGCCGGCAAGGTATTCCATCACCATGAAACGGAGGAACTGGTCAATGTCAAACTTCTTGCCAAACGCATTGACAGCAGCATCGTCCTTGGTGTTGGTCTTGTTAAAGGCCTCGCAAAGGGGACCCAAGGCGGAATAATCCTTAGGACTCTTGGGGTTGGGTTTGAAGGAGCTGTAGTCGCCGTTCTCAAAGTACTGGAACGAAGCACCAGTGGCACCATCATACAACGGGCCCATCTGCTGGGGAGGTTTGCCACCGTAGAACATGGATCGAATGTAAGAGTATTGAGACACATCATCGAGCATGTTGAAGGTACCGAAACCTTGGCCATTGATAAACAGACGAACCATGTTGGCACGGTTGCCATAGGTACCCAAGGCACGCAGAATATCTGCATAAAGTTTTTCACGCATCTGCGTAGGATCCTCTTCCATATGACGGATCTTGAAGTAATTACGGTTATCAAGGTATTGACCTTCGGGAAGCTCCCATTTCCAGCTCTGTTTGGCGTTGTTATGTTTCTTGCCAGCACCATGGATACCGAAAGAAACATCCTATCAAATGTCATTCCGTTATTATTATTTCTGGAAAAAGAAACAGGGAATGATATCTTGTTGTGTCGTTTAACTTACATTAAACACCTTAACTTCATCAGGACCGATAAAGGTGAATTTAACCTTTGACATAGTAGCTGGTACGTTCTTGACAAGGTTGTCCAATTCCGCAGCGTCACCATTCATGAAAATGGTAGGGATATAATTATCGTCAAAGCTCATTACGTCGCCATCACTACGTTGCCACATCTAAAAGAAAGAGAAAACATGCAAGTTACTACCAAAGACTTTGTGGCTGCAGAGAGACAGAGAGAGAGAGAGAGATGAAAATATATATAAAAAAAAAGGGGAGAGAGAGGGGGGGAAGAAAAAAAGTAAGTTTTGTAATTACATTATCTTTGATAGGCCAGGGCAACTTGGGGATGTTGGCATAAGTTACTGGGCGGTTGTGGAAGTCGTTACGGGTGGAGGTGCGACCTTTTTCAAGTGCACGTTCGAAGCCTTCGGGCTGACCATTGACAACGTACTATAAAACGAAAAAATTATCTTTAGCAACAGAGCTCATTGCGGAGTGTTTGAGATTTCATTCTCACTTTGTAATGTGCGCCATCTGCAGCCTCCGCCTTGCCAGTGAAATAAGGTACGCTGGGGTCTGATGCGGCTAATTTTGTTGTTTGACCATTGACCGAAACTTCGACATTGTTTGCTCCGGGAGCAACTACACGAAATTCGATTTGAGCAGCGTTGGAGCACGCTACTAATAATGAAAAGGCGACAACGGTAAGGGAAAGTTTCATCACTTTGTTGGCAAGTTATTAAAAGGAAAGGTTATAGAACAGGAAAAGAAAATTAGAGAGGAATTAAATGGCAAAGAAAGAAAGGGAAAAGAGAGAGAGAAAAGGAAGAAAAGGAAGAGAAGAGAAAAGAGAGAGAGAAAGGAAAAAGAAAAAGAAGAGAGAGAGAGAGAGAGTTGTAAAGAGGAGAATCACTGTTGGGATGAAGATCTTTTTGTATTTAAATATAGATCGTCCCTCTGACCCCCCTTTTCCCGACACTGCGTTTTTTTTTTATATCAAGAAAGAGCGGGATTTACCATCGCAACGACCCGGGGTTACAAAATATGTTATACAAAAAAAATAAAAAAGAGAGAGAGACAGTATATGTGTGTGTATGTGTGTGTGCATTCGGAGCTGCCGAGAAAAAAATAAAATAAATAGGTATTTGCGACCCTTTCGTCCTCCATTTTCTATTTGGGGTATACACACGGAATGAAATAAAAGATACACACATAAGCAAATGATCTCACGTGTGGTCTTGTCTACTTGAAAAAAAAAATAACCATAACAACGCAAAGACATCTAAGAAAAAGAAAAGGAGGTCTAAATATACCCTGACCTGGATAGAAATACAATATCAGCAAAATAGAACAAGAACGACACCTCCTGGCTTGTCTCTTTTTTTTTTTTTTTTTGTGTGTATAGGAAAAGGGAAAATAGAATATTTACCTGGAACCACCTTCGTTTGAGGTGACACCAGTATGGGTTGCTATAATTGACAGCTGTTTGCCCTTTTAATAATAGCAACCGTGGAAGGGCTCCAACGACTTGTTAAGGTAAATGTAACCATTCACATACACTACTCTTTCGAGAAGGGTTGTCGGTTACACAATCGGCAGACGATTTAAACAATGAGATTTCTTTGGTCAACTAGCTCCTGCCAGCCCCTTTTATGGGTTGACCTTTTTTCTTTTTATCCCGTGGCATGGACCATTCATACCTAATCATCCCGTAACTGCGAGCTTTTGGGAGTGAATGATGAAAAACTAAAAGACACAGAATCCAATATTTCAATTAAATTAAAAATTCTTCAATTCAATAAATAAAGAAAAAGAACATTTTCTGCTTTTCTTTTATATTTTTTTTTGCATCCCTCTTTCTTTCAATATACCAATTGGACTAAATCTCCAAGGAGGTTAACATTTACTTAGGCGGCAAAGGTGGCGGCCCATTAAATTTGAACCAATGTCAACTCTCCCTTTTCGGATTTTTAAAATCAGTGGGCTTGTTTGCTTTGCCTTTTCTTTTATTCCCATGGATTGGATTGGCTGATCCCGGTAACCGAAAAAAGAAAGCACACCTGACATGTGTCAATGCACTATTTTGAGAAAATGGATGCCACTAGCATGATATGGATTCTTTGCATAGAGTGCTATTATGAAGTGGCGCAACATACCAAATTCCAAGTTCTGAAAAATGCACGGAATAGAATTATATTGTGTACCAAATAGCATAGCAACGTTTTCCCTTTCGTCCAGCAAGCAACAACATGTATTCTCCTTTGCATGTTTGCTGCCATACAGGGATCTGTTAAACAAAATCAAAAAAGCAGTTAAAGCGTCTAATTCAATTCATAGTTGTTCAAGTTCGCTATAATTGATTGAAAATCGTTAAATCAAATGGACTACAGTTTGCTTTTGCCTGTGTATTGCATCGCATCATTTCTTGACCTTTTTCCTAAACTACCACAATAAAACCGAAAGATTTTCTCTTCGATTTGGGACTAGATAAAGTTGCACTAACTTATCGGTTGAACCCTAGTTTTCACCAGAAAGTGTCAGAAACACACAATACTGATAAGAACGGGCACGCCTAGGTATCGGCACACATAAACGATAGATGCCCGTTCCTGTGCTTTTTGCCCCCTAAAGAATGAATAACCAATGTCCCTTTTTGTATCCGATAGCGAACGAATATTGTTTCAACTTTTTGTTCCTTCGTCTGATTAAAGTGCTCAACGCATACACATAGGCTTGGATCCCTAAAGCTAACAAGAGATAAGCTGGACACTATTTGATAACCACCTTGCCCATGTATCAGTACGTACCGAGAAGCCTGTCAGTTGGGTTAGAAGGGTAATCGCTTTTGCATTTGTCAAGTGAAAAAAAAAGGGTCACTGCCTGTCATTGGGAAAGAGTATCAAAACTCAGTTGCGGAGCATATAAAGAAACAAACAGGGTAAGGTAACACAGACCTGCTGCCCTGAGTCGGACTAAATGAGAAAAAACTATATTGTCCGATCCATCGCTTCTTTCATTTCTTTGTCACTCATCGTACTAAAGGGGTATTCGACATTCAATGAATTGAATAAAGACTTGATGATTACCTTTGGCCCTAATTGTATCAAGCATACAGAGGAATTGGTCATCAAACATCTGCATGATATCCCACGCAAAGATCATTTGAGTTTGAGGTATGTCAATAGGTTCATCCATCCATCGTCTGTAATACTACATCGCATTGCCTTTATTACAAACAGGTTACGCTAACCATGATAAACTCTCCATATCATTTAACCTCACAAAGCTAAATTCTCAATGTACACATTAACAAAAGATCCAGGGCTAAATTTTTTATGCTTTGTCCCCCTTCAACCCCGTAGACAAAACATAGTTTGTAATCGGTGCAGATAAAACATCAATTGTATTATCTGAAAGAAAAAAGGAAGAAAAGTTGTGTGAGGCGATGCAACAATGGTTATAAAGAAAAAAGGGAGGAGAAGAGCAATGGAAGGAAGAAAACAAAGAAATAAGGACCAACAACAATGAAAAACAAAAGTAAAGTCTAAGCGGTTTCCTCGTTCAGTAAGCGAATGGTCTTTTGCACTTCCATACGTCGTTCATCCAATAATGTTTCTAAACCACGTTTCTGATCTCGTATATCTTCCACAATTCTGTTCAAGCGACGCACGGCGTCACGCGCTGCTTCAATGTCTCGCTCTTGTTTTCGAACCTTATCTGCAACGTCTGCTTGATCTGTAAGCTGCCGGAGCTTATAATCGTACAATGCTTGAAATTGATCTCTCAATGGGCGAGAAGCAAAGTTCTCCGTGGATGATTCCTTCTCCTTTGCAGCGGCCGCGCGCGCTTCAGCTTCCTTCACACGCTCTTTCAATTCCGCCAATTCGCGTTTCAACATGTCTTCTTCGTCAAACTTGTTGCCTTTAATAGATGATCCTACAAAAGACCCATCCTTAAGTTCTCTTGCTCAATTTATTTCCTTCCTGGCAAACTTTACCTTTTGAACTTAGTGATGTGCTGGCAGCACCCAACCGATTCACATAGCTGTCTGCTAATTGAGCACTCTTGGACATAGAGGTATTGTTTCCTTTACGAGCACCTGTCCCAGCACCTGGACGCTCACCAAGATCAGCAGCATATTCGCCTGCGAATGCGGAATGAAGATCAGGAGGAAGTTCTTTTGGTAATGGTGCACCACGTGTGCGTTGATTTAGAACGTGGAAAAAGGTAAGACATTGGTCCTGCGTAAGTGCATGCGTATGATTGACATCCACAAGTGCCCTAACCTCCTGAAGTTAATACCATAATACAAACCATCCTTCTTTCCGTCTCGTACCATGCATTAGACAGATCCGTTCGGGATAAACCAAGCGTGTTATAAAAATCCTCCATCTGACCAACTAAAACCAAAGCAAAAAAAAAAAGGCCGTCTAAGCAACGGTGGAGCGCCAATCGTATGCCATAGATGATGCTTACATTTCACTTTGCCAGTATCATTAGCATACTTGGCATAAATATTCTGATAGGCCTGCATATCTTGCGGCGTCATGTCCCAACTGAATTCAACCGGCACCGGTGCTTGTGGGATGGTAGGATAGGCCTGATAAGATGGATAACCCGTCGCTTGTGGTGGGATACCCGTCGGCTGTGGTGGGATGCCTGTTGCCTGAGGAGGGATACCTGTGGGTTGGGGTTGCAGCGTGGTATAGCCTGTTGCCTGAGGGTACAACCCAGTAGGTTGTGAAGCAACAAGATGGGTTTTTGAAGCAGGAATGAGCGTAGGTGGAAGGACCGTGGGAGTTTCCATGCCGTTGATAGAAGCAAACGTAAGATGCATTGCAATGCAAAACTCTTCGAAATCAAGACTGCCGTCTTTGTCAATATCTGAGAGGTCCCTGATGGATATGACAAAGCAAGAACGGTAACATTAGCATAGGAGCTGTAGTTCTGATGGCGTCTTGCTTTACCATATGCGTTCAAGTCGATTGGGAGGTAAGTTGGAGCTCAGGAGGACATCCCTAGCAGTAGAACCTTTTTGCATTCGCGTATACAATAAGCCAAAAGGAAAGGTACAAAATAAAGAAAATGGTAAGCAGTACTACTTACCAGACATATAGCCATTGATTTGTCCGCGAGCTTGAAAGATTTCACCGTATTTCTGTCTTTCAGCAGCTGTAATGATGCTCATCTTGGAGGAAAAGTTCGCAAAGAGCAACGAATGAATTTAAACCCCGGATTTCCTTACTGCTTTACCAACAAATCATCATGGCCCAATACCCTCTCACTGCCACAGAAACGGAAATCTTGCAATTGAGTAGAAGCATTATTTTGTAGAAATGATAGGTTTATTCTGAGAGAAACGGAGTCAGATAAAGGATAGGAGGAAAACAGCTACAATGAACGTTTTGATGATTGACTAGGATAAAGGAGATTGTAATCGGGCCAGACCTTCCACTGAGATATACACTATTGCAGACGTTTCGGCAGGTTAAAGGGACTCACAAGTTTGTATATTTTACTCTATTCTATTCCTGTCACAGTATTTTTAGGTACTTGCAAACGTCAGAATTCTTGCATTCCTGACAATAACGTGTAGCCAGTGCATATCGAGCATTGCTTCGGGTGGCAATTTAAAGGTGCGCCAGGTAGCGGTCCATGACAAAGAAAGACAGCATCATTGCGGTAACTTTACCCAGTTTAGCCCTGAGTTGCTTACACATTGCCAAGATGCGATGGAGCATCCACGCTTTCACTGTGCTAGCTGTCCTAACTATTTTTGCTTCGCTAATATAGCAATAAGCCATCAACGAAATAGTGAAACCGTCTCTTCATTGTCCATAGGTCATATTTTCCATTGTTGTCCACTTATAAAAAAGTAGCTTATACTAGTACACTCACTATCTTAAACCATGCATGGATCTACTCGTTTCGATCGAATTGTTAACCCTGTAACACGCTCAATTGAATAAGGGTTCTGTTAAGAGCGGCAAGATAATTGAAATGGAATTGAATTGAATATATAAAGGGGTTGCTGTATGAGGAATTCCCAAAAGAAAGAAAGCGGTTCAAACGATCGGGAAGCTGGATGGATGTGCAGAACATCAGCAAAAGTCAGCTTTGTGACGGTTGGTCAATGGCTTTGGACAGCTTTTGCAGAAGACCCCTTTTCCTGTAATTCCCCTATTTTGCATTTCATGGCACAAGCGGTCATTTGGCCTTTGACGACCTCTGAGAATCGTAAAGAGCTCGTCATTCTTGATTTTCAGGGAAGTCTTCTTGCCGACGATCCTGATGTTCGAGGCAGTCCCATTGGCCAGATCACGTTCGACAAGGTAAAAAAAAAAAAAAGAGATAAGTTGTATCCGCGAAGGCCAGAAAAGAAAGTTGTCTTTGCTGCTGACTGATGGTTGCTGTCTTCTTTTGGCACTAGGCATCGGCTACATTGGTAGTTGGCCATCATCGATTACAAGGGAAGAAAGTGGCATTAAGCAAACCCTTTGCTGTGATCCAAAAACGAGAAGAGATAGATAGGATGGATACGGATGAAGAAGGTATCCATCCAGTGGTGGATTACGACGTGGTGACGATCTTAAGAGAAAAATACATCTTTACTCAAAGACCTGGCTTAATCGTCCAAGAAAGCTTACGCGGCTTAACTAAGCTCGGCTAGTTCATCTTTGCATTGATCATGAAACGTCTCCTTTTTTTACAATCGCTACTTTGTATATTTTTTTTTCCTCTTCTTCGATTTTTGCATCTGGTTTCAACTGACTGCGTTCCGGAAGATGATCACAAGACAGAGGATTCGGATGGATCTGCTTCCTATTTGTTGACAGCCATGTGAAATAATGTAAACGCGTCTTGTGGCGTCATTTTGGGATATTTATTTGTTTGCACATAAAGGAGGTGATTTCTTTTCCTTAAGAAGAAAAGAAAGAATATCAATGAGAAAAAGAAAGGGTATCTAATAGAAGGAGGGATGGGAAACTGGGAAAGTAGAGTGTCGGTAGATGTACAGTTTAGACACTGATAAATTAAATGAACAATCTAGATATGGGAAAAAATGGGCGGTGAACTTTGGCAGCTCAGAGAAACAGGGTGGGAACTTACGAAAGGCAAAAAAAAGGAAGACGCGACGAAACATATAAAGGGCGATATATTCACAGAAAAACAAGGATTCTTACTTTCTTTTTGTTTTATATACCTTTCTTCCAAATGGATCCAAGTAAAACGAAACATAGGCCATAGCATAACGTTGTGGAACTGATGTACTCATTTACCATTTTGACAGGTTGGCATGATCCGTGTTTATCCTTGTATGAAAGTACCACGTCAAGTGATGGCTCTTCTCCCTTATCCTATTATACATTGTCTGATAGGGAAGAATCTGCCATTACTACACCATCTGCATTTTACGAAGACCAAACAAATTGGTATCCTTCTTACTTTTTGGCGTCGTCCTTGGATTACCCATCCGCTTCTTCGGCGCCAATCTCGTCCATGGCGCCGGTAGAATATATGCCCAGCGTTTGGTATCCCGCGCAAGGTTTTTTGTCTAATCAGCTATCGTCTGTCAGACAAGAATATACTTCATTCATTCAAGGATACTCTGAGCGCCATATTGAGCTTCCTAGTAAGGAGGCATTGGTTTTGGGGTATCCCTCTCCTGTCCACACGGAAAATTCCCGTGTGAGTAAGCAAAGTGAAAAGGTTATCGAGAGAAACAAGAAAAAGAAATGCTCCAATTGCGGTTCTCTCCGATCCCCAACCTGGAGAAGAAGCCATACTGATCGAAAGCTTGTATGTAATGCTTGCGGACTCTAGTAAGTGGCAGTTTAGATCATCCTTCAATGACCTAAATCATGGATGTTTAGCGAGAAAATGTCAGGCAAGAAGCGACGTATTGTAATTCTACCCGATGGTACAACAAGGGTAGCACGTGGAAGCACAGGCCATGAGCCATGCAGGGGTTGTAAGACGACCCAGTGTAGACGATGGCGTAAAGAAGGGGGAGTCTTGTATTGTAAGTTCGAACGATGTTCGCTGCTTTAAAAATTATTAAAACTTAAAATTTTTTTTTTCCCTTCAAAGGTGAAAACTGTTGGCGAGATCAGCAGAATTAAACAAATAAAGCAGCTTTTGTTTTCCCGCTTTCATTTTGCAAATGAACTTACCTTTGGTTTACATTCCATTTCTGTGAATAAATATGACATTATCTCTCATTTGTTCATATTCAGACGGAAAGCGTCAGCTCATAAGCTGCTCTTTTACATTGATTGAAATCCCGATCTTTCTTTTGTGAGACCGAGGAAAAAAAAACTGTTCCACTTCGGAACCTCTTTTTTTTTTTTTTTTTTCCCTTTCTGCAAAATTGAAGCACTTGATAACTTATTGCGATAAAGAAAGGCGTATAGAAAACATAAAAAAAGAACGTAGACGAGTAAAGAAAAGAAAATACCTTGTTGTCCTCCTTTTTCTGCTGCGAATGGCACATAACGATTCTACTCATTTGCGCAATGACTCTTCGTCGTCGTCAAGGACGCAAGACTTGGCTGTCTCTATCCACCCAGATGATGCTAAGGATAAAGTTTTTACCGCCATCCTCAAGGCGCTTCTGAAGATGGGAAACAAACCGAGTTCGCCTAAAGAACTGGCGAATGTCATTGTGAAATACAAATATGCTACTCTAGGGTATGTTTCATCCAGCTTCGGATAAGAAAAAAAAGTTAGAATCTACTTAGCTAAAACATCCTTCACTTGCCTTTGTCCCCTTTTGCTTTTTCCAGTGGTGCAACTCCCTTTGCTACCGTATCATCCCGTATATCACAACATTTCAAACGAGCTGCCGAACATAATCCTCCGCGACCGCCATTATTAGCGAAACACGTCGATCAGAATCATTCCAGAAAAATCAATTACTCCTTGGCAACCAATCCAACTTCGAATGTGACGGCAGATGATACAGACTCAGTCCTTTCTTCAGAAGAAGAGGAGGAAGAGGAAGAGGAAGAAGATACTCGTTCTCGCAAGCGCCAACACACGCCAGAGGTTGAAGATCAAGAAGAGCATCATTTAAAAAGGAGACGTCGGGAATCCTCACCTTCGCCACCCTCCCCGCCTTCTCCTGCTCTTCCCCTCTCTTCCAATCTTGCTTCTTCTCTTCCCACTACTGCTGCACCAAACGAAGACAGTGATAGCGAGCATTCTGATTACCATGAAGAAATGCTCAAAGGTGACGAAATCATGGCCGAAGTAGAAGTTACTCAGCGGAGACGATCTTCCATTGCACGCCGACGCCAAAGTATCTTCCAACCTTCAGATTCGACACGAAAACCATCCGTATCTTGGTTATCTGAACATGATGTTTGGGCGCCATATGAATTCGAGGATTTCGATTCAGTATTTTTGGACGAAATGAACCATTACCAACATTATAACACGTCTTTCAATATTGCAGCCCCCGAATCAATCTCAGTGTCGGAGCTTGATACGTATTTTACTAATGGACCCAACAGTCTTACCAGGGCATCCCGCAAGAGTTTCTCAGCTATTATGGAACGGGAACGATCCTTACTTCAGCAGGCTATATTTGCAAGCACAGCAGCTCATAAGGCAGAGTCAGACACTGCAGCCTATGCCCGGAGGAATTCCTGGCCTGCTGACGATGTATCCTCGGCTGATCTGGACTTTGTCCACGAACAGCGCAAGAATGAGCAGAATTCGCCGCAGCCGTCCAATCCCACGTCGTCACAGAAATCATCTCCGTCTAAAGTAACAGAAATGACAACTGTAGCAAAAGAGGGATCCAACAGTGAAAAATCCAATCCAACACCTTCACCAGATCAAGTCACTTATTCTGACAACGGTCATCGTTTCACAATCACAAAAAAGACTTGCGGCAATCTCCAATGCTATGAACTCCACTCCCCAGAAGATATACCAGATACCAACGTGCTACGATTCATTGCTTCAGTGGATGGCGCAAGTGAACATGTGGCCTTACGGACTCGTCATGCCGACAGCAGTAAGGGTAGGCGAAATAGTCAGTACTTTTACCTGGACGAAGGCTACGTAAATGCAACTCAATTACGGAAGGCAGCCAGACCAGTCCTTGGCAAAGGCTCGTTTGATGCCGTTGCCGAGGCAGAAAATGGAGGTGTCGTAGTATCTATTACTAAAGGACCACTGGAATGCAGAGGCACTTGGTAAGAAGATTCCTGTCCAACCTACGAAGGATGAAAGGAAATGCCTAGTTCTAACTCTTTTTTCTGTTTTACACCAGGGTACCATTAAGTCGAGCACGAGAACTCGTTGAGGAATTTGAAATTGAAAGCTCACCTGGCCTTACTAAGTTATTAAGTGATGATCCAATGGGCGAGGAAGCAGAGACGCGTCAAGAATCAGTGAAAGGTATTGATATCTGCCTATACAAGTAGATTTTGCCATGGGCTCATCTCCCTTTACAGAGCCTACGTATACACCATCTGCGGTATCGCCAGCCGTCGAGCCCTTGATTCCAACAGCCTCAAAGCCTGAGGAAAGTGATGTGTTTGTGAAATTTGAGGACGAGGAAAAGAAGGCACCTGCTCAGGTTGAACAAACCATCAAACCACCTATCAGCACCACTACACCGTCATTATCATCTGCGACGGAACTCCTGAAATCAATGAATATCCAAAACCTAAACTTATCAGCATTGCATCATATGACATCTGCCATTCCCAGTCTTGCCCATCTATCACCCACCTTTGATCTTGCACGGTCATTAGCAGCCTATATGCAGGCTGTGGCCAAAGAAAGCCCTGGAACGGCTGTGAACAACAACAACAACAACAATAACCAACACAATAAGCCGTCCACGAGTACAGACACAACCTCATCAATGACTAGCACCCCGTCGTATGCATTTGATCTTAAGACAGCCTTATCACGATTTCCAGCTTTAGATGCGTTGCTGAAAAAGGAAGCGCAGCCATCTACACCGGCTGCGCGTCCTTCAACCCAAGAAGATGAGACGATGGTTCGGACGATCAACCCAACGAATCCACCGATGTATATCACTGTGATTGATAACGTCGCTGTGTGTGTAGCGGTGCTGTCGAGTGCCAATGGGACTGAGCATCGAATCATGCGAAGATTGGACTCGAGTTACATCAACGGCACGTCACTTTTGACAGCAGGTGATATTGAAACCGAGAGTGAGCGCAGTATGATTCTGAGTTTTGAGATGGAGCGTGTACGTGTGCCAAACAAAGACAGTGCACTGTATGGCACCTGGATTCCATTGCGTCGTGCACAAGAGTTGGCAGTTACTTGTTCCATCCAGAATCGGCTCGGACCTTTCCTGAGTGACTCTATCGAAAGCTATTTTCCTTCTCCTCTACCTATCGAAATACCTTCTCCACAAAAACCGAGAGATACGGCGATGACACGTATGGCACTGGCTGCCTTGCGCGATGCTACTCCCAAATCACTTGGTTATATGACACCAGCTATTGCGCGTAAACCCCTCAATCGGACACCAGCGGCTCACCTTCATCAACTGATGCTGACGAAGCTTAAATCGCATCATAAACTCAAGGCTCCCTTACTGGGCTCCTTTGATGATTCTAAAGACAGTCAACGCATTGTCCGCATTGTGGAAGGTAAACACAGGGCCGTTACATCCTCGGGTTCTTCAACGGATGAAGCCGAAGGAAAAGTAACCGAGGAGGGTAAAACGGATGATGAAAATCATGACGAAGAGGATGATCCAAACGCGGATGATGCGGAAGCAGACACAGATTCGGATACGGATGTGGAGGAAGTACGGAAAAAGATGAGGAAGATGCGAGAAGCAGCGATCGAGGCGATCAGCAGTGGTCGATCCTCGGATCTTGAAGAATTATTAAGTCGTGCCAGTAATCCGATTGTGCATCATCCAAAGCGAACCATTCACATTCGGCCGCCGCGTGATGCCCGTCGAAGGCGGCCAGCGGAAGAAGAAAGCAGCAGCAGTAGCTATGATAGCGATGAACGACGGTATGGTCGTAGACGTCCCATGGCGCATGGTGGCAAGTGGTCAGCGGGTGGAGGCAAGCTGATGCCATCGATGATCAAGAAGTCTGCTTCGTGGAGTGGTGCGTTAAGTACACCTAGAGCACCTATGAAAAGACCGCGGAAATCACGAAAGAAGCAATCTCTGGATGATATCAAAGAGGATGAAGAAGAAGGCGAAATCATTACCAACAGGGTAGTCGAACATAATAATCATCAAATAACAACAACAGCATCACCATCATCATCATCACCATCATTATCGACGACCTTGGGAAGAGTCACTTCTACATCTTCTGCTTCTCCTCATAAAAGCACCAACAACACAGCCGCGTTGACCAACACGAATCCATCCGCGCCAACGACGACCAAGGTACCAGACGATGATGACGATGACGACGATGAGGAAATCGATATTGGCGGCAGTGAAGAAGATGATGACCTAAGATAAGAAGGATGATGATGGATTCCATTGACCTTCTTTCTCTCTCTCTCTCTCTATCTCTCTCTCTTTCTTCCCCCCTCTCTATATCACCACCCCACTTTTCCTTTTTTCTTATATATATGTATTTGTATTTTCTGCTCTTTTTCTTTTTCTGTTTTACCTTTCTTTTCTTTTATCCTAACACAACCAAAACGAAGAACAACCAACAAAGTATGTGTACGTAGTGCGGGTCACAGTAAAGCAGCACCAAGAAACTTACATTTGGGTAAAAAAACAAAAAGATGCAACAATGGACGTTCTTGCTTCTTAGCAAGGCTTCTTTTTCTTTTCCCTCTGTTGCCGGGTTGCAAATCAAAGAAGTAAAACGGAAAACTATTAGTTGGTCACTGGTGTGTTTGCAAAACATCAGGTAGCTAATTTCTGCTTTACTGAAATGAAGACAGACAAAAATAAATAAAAAAAACAAGAAAAGCAAAAGCGTTATTGCATCTATATTTTGTTTGAAAGCCTAGTTGATTGAGTAAAGGAATGTGTCAAAGGGCAACAATTCGAAAGCAGGTTCAAGTTGTTTGATATAATGGAGACCATATGATAGTCGACGATCGTACCTTAGAGTTTTATGCACATGTATAATCAAGTTCAATTGAAACGATCAGAGGTAAAGATATAAAGGGAAAAAAAAAGAGAGATGACTAGCTTGTCTCATAGCTTTTTGATTTTTATTTTGTCCTACTTTTTTAATGTTCCTTTTCATAGTTTAGGATCTTAAGTTATAGGCTTCAGATACACGTCGAGGGTTCCTTGAAGAGACGGATGATCCTTCGGTAGTCACCATGGCATTGGATGCTGCTTTGATGGAATACACGAGCTGAATCATTTGATCTTCGTCTCGCGGTAGGTTCATTCCATGTTGTGTGGCATAGCTCTTTTCCGCTCTTAGAATACTGCGGATTTGGTTCTGACATTTTTCAAACACCTGAGCGTTCTGACGCTGGTTTCCAAGAAGACCATCGGATCCGAATCGATATTTCTCGATTTCATGACAAAGAGAGGCAATATCATTCAATTCATCCAACATGTCTGGCTCGCTCTATAAATGAAAAAAGTTCATTCTTTTGTTTTTACTTGTTGCTCTTTTTCTTGTTCGTGCTCTTTACCTCGTTCTTTCCTCCTTCTTTATGTTCTTCTTGTTGTTCTTCTTCGTCTTCCTCTTCGTCCGATCGATTGGATACCATCACTAGATCTTCATTGGTCGTGACTCCCAGTTCTAACAACAATATCTGGGCATCTGGCGATAATTTGGATTTCGGATGAACCGCATCAATAAAACCAAGCGCCAAGAAATTATTCACGGCATTCCGGCTGGCTTCCGTGGAAAGAACCTCGCGATAGATCGTCCGGCGACCAGTGATGAGATGAGCAGCAATCCATTGAGAAAGGATTGGAACGATCTTGCGAGGCATGTACCGCAAATCACGTAAAGCAGAAAGTGAGCAGGATGTGATCCAGTAGGCATCCAAAGTCGGGTACAGAAACGAAGCAAGAAGACAAATACGGCTGTAGGCTACATGATTCTCCTCCATGGATACAGCTTTGCGATAACCACTGTCGTCTGGCACCAAGTATCCCTTTCCAATAAACCATAAAAGTAATTGTTCAAATTTCTACAAAATTATTGTAACATACGTTGTGAGTAAAAGACAAAGATACGCACATGGGTCGCTGGCTTTTCTGTGTATTTGCTTCTTTTCTTTTTTCTCTCTTTCTTTTACCTCATCCTTCTCCCACGGATAGATAAATTCATCTTTGAAAAGACGGACTAGGAAGGTAAAGCGATCATAGAGTTCCTGTCGTGACACTGTTTTGCTACCCCCAGAAAGATAGACAATCGCGAACAAAGATTCTGGCAAAAAGATTTCGACCAGCTAAATCAGGAGCAATAAGTTGTCATATACAAGGACTGAGAGGGTTTCTCTCCGTTCTTTTTACCTGATTTGCGATATAAGATAGGTTCATCACATTATCAGCATGTTCAACCACACGAATATTGGTGTGTTCACTCATTCGCTTTCCGTCAATGACCAAATTCGCCTTGGCATCCAACATATTAAATGCAAACGAAATGATGCCATCCACATCTTCATCCTCTACAGCCAGAAGAGTTAAATTTCTCTTCCTTTGCCATGCTCTGCAACTTACCTTGCCAGTCCAGGGCAAGACCTTTGGCAAATACTTCGTCTCGTAGCCATTCCACGTACTCATAAATAGCACCTTTCATTGTTCAAACGAGAGTTAGACAATCCATATTCTGTGTCTGGAGTCGTTGTTTCGTTATTTTACCCAAGGACAATCCATTCGTAGCTCGACTGAATAAGACCGTAGCGGCAACAAGAGCCACGGGGCTCACAATAGCTGCCATATGCTGGTTTTTCTGGATTGTCTTTGTGATCTGTTCCACAACATAGTCTTCTTTTTTCGCATTGCTAAGTTATCCCAATAAGTAAACGGTAACCGGACAGACAAGAGCGCGAATGTAGCTTACCCTTTTGGATCAAATGAAGCTCCCAATCCTTTCACTGTTTCTTTTACTTCCACGATCTCACCAAAACCGACATAGGCCCGCCCGTATCGTCCTTGGTCGATGGCACTGGCTTCCTTATTCGGTACACGATCGGCCATAGAAGCACTGGGCCGCAAGAGGTTCGAGGGAGTGGCTAGATGGCCGGATGAAGTTGCTCGTGGCTTCTGATCTAGTACTTGATCGACAAGACTTCGCAATTCAGGGATTTTCTCGTAAGTGATGTTGAGAGGTACGAACACAGTGTCTTTGCCCGAATTCGATCTGTTGACTGTCTGGTTTCTTTCTGTCGTGGCTTGTACGACCATATCGACCAATCCATCTCGATAGATAGCTTGCAATCTACCAGTACGTGAACGGGCTTTTTCAATCAGAAGAGAAAGCGCCCCATGATCATGGAGTAGGGCTTCGGTATAAGCGGCAGCAACAGCCGTATTCAGCGGAGATCGTGTCGCCTGATCGCGTCGTACAAAGTAGGCACCCGTGATTCGCAAGATATCGGAAATAGGACCAAGCAAAGCCAATGCTATATCCCATATACCACCCATTCGATTAGCCCATCCTTCATCTATTGTCCGTTAACCAATACTTTACCTTCGTCGCATACAATGGCTGGAACGGGTAAATCGTACCGGAGACACACATACCATGTCAAAAGCGGATCCAGGATTGTTTTAGACACAGGTACATAAACGACGTTTTTGCCTTGGATCTTTTCTTTTATCTATTTTATCAACAGGCCAAATATTTTAGTATGAAGTAATGTTGGTTATGTGGCAACTCAGAATAAAATTTACCCTTTGGATATCTGCGTCTTTTAAGCGGACGCTAGTGAATAAGCGTTTGAATAGGGCATCCAAAAAAGCGCCTGCGAACCACACGTAGGCCAACTGTGTGCGTTCTTTCATACGTTGAAGAATCTTAAAAGCTTCACCAACCACTGTCTGCTGAGGAACACCCGATGTCTCAATGATCTAATGCAGCAAACAAACCATGTACTGGTGGTTTAGTGCTCTGGTTCCAATGGTTGATTTTTGCTTTATGTTTTCCTGAGCATACCTGTCGAATACTACAGCCTACACGACTGTCATTCAATACAGTCACTTTGATCGCTTCATCGTTTTCGCCTAAACGTGCCGACCAGCGACCCAAAGCAGCTGTCCTAGCGCTTTCCTTCAGTAGCTCTGAATCATCATGACACCAGTCGTCCAAACTCGCATCAAAATCATTAACCCATTCCTCCGATTTCTTCCGATCCTTTTGTTCCTGATAGGAGGGCTTCTCCAAAGATGCAATAATTTGTGTCAACATTCGTTCTGTTCGCTTCTGTATATCAGAAGCACTGAAAATAACTGATTCGATCTGTCGGTCAATGACCATATTGCGTACTGCTGGATCTTTCGAATACATAGCACAGTCCCATTCTGGGGGAAGGGTGATATTTCGCAAGCCTGTTGGTCCTTGGGTAATATACGTATGTACTCCAAAACTATAATTCATCATATATTTTCTCCAGTCCAGATCATCGTATTCCGTCAGAGCAAAAATAGGATCCTCGGCCAGAAGACGCTGCAAGTTATCCACATTAGGGTGGTCGAAGATCCAACGATGGCGTAGAAAAGGTTGATTCGCTTCAGCAACACGAGAGGCCAATTCTAATGTGCGGTTAGCCAGATTTGCTTCGACTCGATTGCCATTCGCATTGTTTCCGCTGATGGATGTGGTCACAGACGCCAAAGATTGGGGTAAGTGGTATTTCATGAAGATGCGTGCCTTGAACAGGGCTTTGTTCGATACAAAATATTCATTTGCAGATGGAAGATTGACCTTGGTGTTCCGAGTCCAGTAGTGACGGATCGATTCGTACGCTTCACGCCAGGTGACCGTTCGGATACTGTTGGCCGATACTTGATAGATCGAAGGTGCATACAAAATATTAGGGACGTTTAGGCTGTGAGTGGCGTCAGGATCTTCAAGGATCTCATTGTAGGAAAGGACAAATTTCAATCCAGGAGGTTGCACGAAGGCTGCGCATCCGATGAGGATTCGTGCAAGGTAATCCACGGGGACAATATCCACAACGTTATCACCTACATCTGGCTGCAGTACCTGTACGCCATGACCCGTCAATAACACCATCCCATTGGCTCCCGTGACACCATCGATCTATTTATGAAACAATCTATGAGTTTAAAACGGATCAGACTCCTTTTGACCTCTTGTTGTTACTCACCCAGCCCGGAAGGGGCTCATGGGCTGCAGCGCCCACTTGTGTAGCACGTACGATAGCCACAGGCCATTGCTTCTTTCCACCCTGAACTTCCTCCACACGGTTGTAATCCACCCTTTTCAGTATCAAATGTTCCGTTAACGATTTGGTAAATGTATGCGTGTTGGGATAATGCATCAATATTCGCTGGGTCATTTTGGGTATATCTATCCATCCATAAATCAGACAACTTTTAGACGAAGAAACTCAAAAGATCCGAATGCTGTATAGTAGGAAAAAAGCTTTACCTTGGAGTTCCAGCCCCACGATTTCGGTCAATAGTATCTCAGGATCGCCAAGCTCCATAGGGTATACACGCTCTTGGATCCGACCGTCAGGCAAATTCGCATTGAGATACGCTAGCGACATATGTACAAATGTTTCTGTAGGTAGAAAGGAAACAAAAAAGAGATGATTTTCGTTTGTATCCTCTTCCTCCGATCAACTTACGCATATGTTCGCATTCGTCTGCTAGATCCATCAACCGCAATGTACCAAGCGTATTTGTCTACAGCAATAATTTATTTATGGATCTCACCACCTTGTGACTTATTGGCTCATGCTTACCTCTAAAGCTAAGTCCAATCGTTCATTATAGTCTAATGCAGCAGCACAGTGAATCACTACGTGGATTGATTTCACTATCATGTCTCGATCTTCTTCGGTCATGGACAAGTCAGGAGAGATAATGTCACCACCGATTGGAATAATTTTATCTTTGACAATAGCATCGAATTTGGCTGCACCCATCGTTCGTCGCAAGGATATAAAAGCCTTATAAATGTTTTCAAAACAGAAAAAAAGAACGACTTTATTAACCCATATTCCATCCCTCTTTTTTTTCCCTTCCAACGAGCGATGTCTTCTTGTTCGTTTTCGCTTTTCTCGGATCACGTTCCAAAAAAAAAAAGACTTACCTTACTGTTCAGGATTTCGTTCCGGATACGATCCGCTGGTCGTCCAACTTTACTGCGTTTATTACTTCCGTTGCGAATCAGGACGTATATCCGACCGATACTTGTGCCGAGTGATTGAACCAACTTCCATAAGACGGTTTTGCCCACGTAACCCGTGGCGCCAGTCAATAAGATATTTTTATGTCTATAAAAGTCCACGACCGGGCCATGCAATTCAAATTCTTCAGGCACGGGGGAATCAGGTGCATCCGTTTCCAATGGCTGGGTGGATGGTGGTTCAACCACGCTTGTTTCAAATAACGCGTCTTTTTCCTTTTCCTCCTCTTTATCCTTCTCGTCTTCTATTTGTTCTTTTTGGTCAAATGCAGATGGCGGTGGCGACTCCTCAGGTGATAAGTCAATCGACTGGTCTGGCATTTCGTCATTATTCAGGACAATAGTCGGAACTGGACTGTGTTCCGGTGAACGACCTTGACTTTTCTCCTTGTCGTTGCTGTTGCTGCTATCATTATTGTTATCTTCGCCATCGTCCTCTATTTCCAGCGGTTTGTCTTCCAGGTTTATCTTTGGTATTGGAATCTCGTTTGTTGCTGGAGGGTCTGGTTGGGTCATGCTGAAGAAAAAGAAAAAGTTATATATATAATAAAGAGAAAAAGAAACGGAAAAGAGGTAACGGAAAAGATTAGGTCGTCTTTTTTTTCTTTTTAGGAAAGAACGAGCGGAAGTCCTTCCAAAATGAAAGGGACCGGAATTGGGAATCGATTGTACCCTTGGGGCCAATCAAGGTTGTTAATTGAATCACGCTAACCACTTCGTTTCTTGAGTCCAAGCAGCTAGAAAACACAAAGAATATAAGATAATATAAGGATATGGACATGGTTCGTAAAAGGATAATCTATCCATTTTCGAAGTACAATGAGGTGTTCCACGTTGCAGGATATTGAAAATCAAACCCGAACGGTGTTTTTCAAGAGCAGCCCAATAACGCATCAAGGTGTTTCTCTATCCAACCAAGAGCAATGTCGCAGGTCTGATTCTCTTGATGAGGTCACTCATAGACGAACGGTCTTTTACTCTGATTCGAGCAATATTCACACTCGGAGCAGTATGTAATTATGGTTCGAGATAAAAATAGGACATGTTTGGAGCACAATGGGCAGCTGCCCTGGTGATGTCGGAGTGCACTAGCGGGGGAAAAGGCAGAAACAAAGCCCGAATCAGCCAGCCCCATGGCGGACTTAGTTACAATGGGCTTGATGGTGTTGTTCACTATCCGGATTCCTGTTAAACGGCAATACACGGCTCGTTATCGTTCGCAAGGCTCATCGCTATTTGGTTCTATCATTTGCTACTGATGCTTAATCCGCAGAACCAAAGTCTGGTCAAGCTCAAGCTACAAGTATGGGCTCATTTGTTCTGTTCGTTCTGTCTCTGATGCCATTGTTTTATTATTGTCTATGGCGTCTGCTACGCATTATAGATCGATACGGACTAATAATCCCAATTTGCCCAAGAATTAACTGACCTATGCTTGTCAAAGCAAGCAAAAAAAAGTGGGCTAAGTATTCGTCATATGGACAAGCTGTATAATAAGACATGAATTCAAACGTCTGAAAAGCCAAAAGACGGACCACCGTCTTCATTTCTTCCTTCCAGACGGCACTGTTTATTTCCAGGTGGCGGAGAACCCGTGGTTTAGCTGCTGTACTGTACAAGGTAGGAATTCAAAGTTGCATGACCGTCAAGGCTCCAATATCATTGGATATACTATCGAATATACGTAAAGCAATGCCAATACATATAAGAAACGAGGAAGTATATGCTCCCTTTCGAGACGGGCAGCACTTTACTGTGTCAATTACCGGGAAGATGAAGTAGAAAGTTGATTAGGTTCTGGGTTTTTTGCGCGTTCAGACGTATGCTTAGACGTTGATAAAGGTAATGAAGAAGTCAAACCAAGCCGAGGAACGGTGAACCGCGTTTCAAACGACATTGCCATCTGTGGTGACTGTGAGGAGATAGGGTATATAGGTGTAAGGGCAGTCCAAGTAGCCGGCTGTTGTGGTAATGTTGGCGCACGATGGTTTCGAGTTTGTAAAATCGGCAGCGCTGACGGGACGGGTTGTGTTGTATTAGAAATAAAGGTAGAGTTGATTGGGGCATTGTCATTCCGCTGTTTAGCATTTGAGATTGGCAAGGGTATGCCAGATACCGTGTCAGAAGATATCATGCTTGATTGGGATTGAGCGTTTTGGACCTCTTTTGCGGCGGATACAGAAGTTATGGAGGTAGCTTTGTTCGATTGATCATCCTCCTCATCACTATCCAACGTTAAATCGATCACAGCATGATTCCCTTGTGATCCAGACGGTTCTTTTTTAGTTTGCGGTTCCTCTAACTTCTGGTTATGTTCTGGGGATTCTGTCCTTGCCTGATCTGCACAATTATTGTCCCCGTCATCCGAATCTTCGATCAGCATAATGCTGTCATCGGATTGCTCAATTTCGGTCGTGCTATATTTCCGTTTGAAGCCCTTCTTTTCGTTTGAAGTTTGGACCTCCCGCGTAGCAATTTGTCTTATCTGACCACCAGGATCAATGCGAATACTTTCCACCTCCTCATTCACACTTGACAAGAGATCTGAGAAATATCCATCCACAACTAATTCGTCGAATGATTCTATATGACGGAAACAGACGGGGCAGGACCATGTAGGCGTTTGCTCGTTCATAGACAAGAAAGAAGCAGCATCAAAGCATTGTAAATGTTGGCAAAATGATGATCTGCATGGTGTCTTGATGCGAACGAAAGATAACTAAAGAAAGAAAAGCACATATAGCTATCTGTTAAAGATATGATTGAGTCTAGATTGATTACGTACGGGACATCTCGTAGACACTGTTTCCGATTCCATCACAATATCTGCGTCTTCATTGCGTTCTTTCACTAAACACGCCATTAGCTCCTTTTCTGTAAGTTACATATGAATATGTTTCCTTACATTTCTGTAAAACAGTTTCTTTTTGTATGAGCTTTTGATCGCTCATCCGTCCAACAAGTACTTCAACTGAATCATGCTTTACCATGGCAACCTCTGCTACATAAGTCTTCCAAGTGCTGTTAGGTCTTTCACTTCACAGAAATTCTACATTTACATACTTTTGCTGTATTGGCATACACCAGTTCGATAATATTGACTTGATCAGTTCGACACATATCCGTCAGATCAGGAGGTGTTACTGTTCCTGGCTTGTTTTTCAGACCACGTAAGCTCTATAAATCAGTCTATCAGCATCCACACCTTGCCATACTCAAATTGTAACTTACCGAGCCGGGAATGCTTTTGTCGTTCACTTTTAATTCACATATACTTGGAAACTCCATCTCCAGGCTGCCATGCTTCACGACACCGCGTACATTAGTGTAAGCAGCGCAGAAAAAGCGGATTTGATATACTGGTCGATTATCTGCACCGACAGGTTGCTTTAAAAGAGATCTCTGAGCCTGATTGAACGAAAGATGGAATTTTGCAGAGCTTCGGGAATTTAGAACAGCTAAGGCAAAAGATGAATAGGTGATTGCTATCTAAGCCGCTTTAACTAGACTGCTCTACTTACGGGCACAAACGGCTGGCATAACCAGACGTTCTGTTAACGCATAAAACGGACTATTTTTAAAACGCAAACTTGCAAAGTCAATTGCTGATTTCGACGTAGGTATGCGAAGTTTTCCTGGAAGTTTCATGACACCATTGTTGACCTGGTTGACGCTGCTAATTCGACTGACACTGGATTGATATATAGTGCTATTATTTCTGCTTGAAGTGGATTTCGGTTCCATGCCTAGTTCGCTCATTTGCTCGTTTGATAGCGCACATAAACAGTATACGTGATTATCATGAAGTCTCAACACCTCTCTAACGTATGTACTGTTAGTATCAGAAGGTAAGGTCGGTGCTATTCACCTTCCGATATGATGATTCACCATATCGACAATTTTTTTCACAATGTCATATTTCTTGCTGGCGAGATGTTGTTGAATACACAGTCGGATGTTGTCGATATGGTAAGATTTGTTGCCAGATAAGCGCAGTTGCATGTACTGATTGCGACTGATCTCCCGTACTATCTCTTTAAGCTCGACCACTTTTAACAAGCGAAGGTACTCTGGCAACAAATGTTCTTCCTACATGTATCGAAAAAGTTGAATTACTTGATTAAGTCCATTTAGACGTACATGTCGGCGAGGATCCGTAGTGAACATTAAACTTTGTGACATTACGAAATAGTAGAACGTTCCTAGACAAAATACGTTGTAACCGTTAGGAAAAATAAAGTTTCTTGCTCCTGACCCATTGCTGATTTACCAAATGCAAGACTAACATGACCCGATTCTTTTTGATCTCGATCATTTAGTTAATGCATACCCGCATATGTCCCTATCTAACACGCTAGCGCCTTCCTTCCTTCCCTCTTTCAACTTATCTAAGTAGAAAGCTGCCCAATCACCAGATCCTTTGTAATGCTTACCCTTTGGAGTTCACGGAACGATGTGAACATGGATAGTAAGGAAAAAGTCGTCACTCTGTGTCTGACCCTGCGGAGTTCAATCGAGTCAAGCAATGCCCATTTCATGAAAAGGCATCCAAGACATCGCTTGTTTATGACCCAAGAAGGACGGAGACCCTCATTCTACCAATACAATTCAAACCATACATTATTAACAGTAAACATAACCTCATTAGATGATTAAGCTATCTGTAGTAGCAATTGAAGTGTACATATGTTCCTGCATTTTGCATTTTTAAGCCTTGTCTTACATCAGATTTGGTATTATTCTCGCTAAAACGTATTGTTTTTATAACATAGGTACAAAATCAATAACCGTGATAAATCAAAAATGCATCAATTCTTCGGTTCGCCATGGCAATCCCTTGTCCCATGTGATCCGCGCGCCTGGCGGTACCTCAAAATCTACGCGTAACAATTGGCAGACCGAACGCGTTCTTTTTTTCTGGTTTCCATTTGTACCCCTTTTTTCCAACACGCGAAATTTCGTCTTTGTCATGGTGTCAACTCAAGCTGTCAAACGAAAATACACGATTGGACCATCCGAAACCTCATGTGCTAATAACTCAGATCAACCCATCCACCCAAGCCTATTAAGACCCTCGGTGCTCGGCACTGATCCAGCGTCTTGGAATGTTCACCACGCATTACGACAAAGGGCCTTGCACGGACAACGAGTCTTTGGCCGTCAAATTCACAGTAAGCAAACTATAAAACGGAGAAGAAGCTCGTATGCGCTATATTTAGTATAACCTTATTCTTTTCCCTTTTCCTTTAGTCTCAACTCACAGTCTCTTATCCTACTTTACATGCCCTACCAATCGCGTATTTCCATTCTATTTTCCCAACGGAAAACGTTGCGTCCCTTATGCTTGTGCATATGCCCATGGTATGGAAACAATAAGTTATATATACAAGAAGGAATAACTGTTGTAACGCTTTTATATAGAGGCACACGATGGCAAAATGCTTGCCGTAGCAGATGAAGAACGACGGGTAGCTCTAATACGAACCGATCGTGACAACTCTGAAACCAGCGGTAAATAATCCGTACAATAAGAATAACCTCGTTTTTGCTGATACCATCATTGTCCAGTTGGTTATCATACTGCCTTTTATACGCACAAAAATACCGTGATTGATGTCAATTGGAGCCGTGATGATTCTATGCTGGTAATAATTAAGCCCACCATGGAATTTTTGCCATGCGGATAACTCAATCGTTTATTTCATTAAATTTGATAGCTAACAGGATCAGCAGATCGCCTGATGCGAATTTGGGACGTCGAGACGCAGAATTGTTTAGCTACGTTTGAAGGACACACAATGAGCTTGCGATCTGTCAATTGGCACCCTACAAATCCTGGTAAATAGTCAAATACGGATAACATAAGATTTGTCCTAAAGCCCAGCAGATCTTTTGGTTTCAGCATCCAAAGATGGTTCTTTTAGAATATGGGATATTCGATACCGCCAAATCCGTAGAGAAGAAGACGACTGTGTCCCTGTATATGCACCGATCAAAGTAGTCAACGATGCACAAGACCGAACGAAAGCAAAAAGGAGGAAACAAAATAACAATTCTTCAGGTCCTGCTGCGGTAAGTGAACATCGTTTAAACTTTTGGCTTGATTTCTCTGATCAAATATCCGATTAGCCTGACGTATCCGTGACCTGTGCTCTTTTCTTAAAGCATGAAGATGAAAAGGTAGTTTCATGCAATAGCAATGGGTAAGTCTATAGCGGCATTAGGAACAAGTTTTTGCTAACAGGCAAAAGAACGGTGAAACTCTGGGATTGTCGAGCAGGACGTGATGCAACACCTATTAGCTCCACAGTGTACGAGGGACCATCAGGACGTCCACGTGGTATTACTGATCTGAAACTCGACAGTTCCGGCACAAGGCTGTTTAGTTTATGCATGGATCACAGGTAAAACTTTCATTCCTTTCTTCAAAGAGAATTAGCATAAATCATCCAGAGTAGTGTATACATGCATTACCTCGTCGATCTATCAAAACCTGCACGACGTTACACGGATCCGGAATATACCAACAATTCATTTTTTGTCAAATTGGCTCTTTCACCTGACGATCGCTTTATATTAGCCGGTTCCAACAGTCGATCAATATTTGCCTGGGAAGTGGATCGGCCTCAGTCACAGGCGATACAATTGAAAGGCCATCAATGTGAAGTTACGTCAGTAGCATGGTCGCACACAACGATGAACGAATTCGCGAGTTGCTCCGATGATTGCACGGTGCGAATATGGAACGTCGATTTCAACAAAACTTCGGACGATTCATGAGCTGGTTCTCATACTAGAAAACATCCGGAAAACTTGCATATTTTTTTATTCCTATATCTCGACTAGCATAAAACTAATCACCAATCAAGCAGCAGTAAATACAATGAACATGGAATTCGTTTTCACGACGTATGGTTCTTCTGTCTTGCACACCTACAAGTGACAAAGGTTAGAGCAGTAGATACATGATAGTTTCACTTACATCCAAATCCGGGTTTTATAAATTTTGAAAAGCTCGCGCACCAATTCACGAAAGTCGATTCTTCGGTCCGCGATGAAGTAAAAAGTAAGTTTCCGGCGATCCCTAGGAGACAAGTTAGAGCATCCGCTAGTACATAAGAATGTCGAATGAGCGACTTACCACTGATATTCTGCATCCACAACTTCCATCGGTAATTTCCTCAGCTTTGTCTTTTCTTGGCATACTGCCAACGCTCGCTGCTCGTCTTGATTTTTCATGGGCAACAAATCAATCTCGTCTGCAGCCGCAAGACGATAAATACGCTTGACCTGGATATCTCGTTTATGTTCAGATGATTCATTTTCCTCTTGTTGTTGTTGATGCTGCTTTTTTATATGAAAGTCTTTGACTTGCTCTGTCGTAAGGTTGCTGATAGCTACTTTGCCGAGATCCTGACCTCGATCAGCTTCGACAATGACCAAATTGCCCACCTGTGGCTGTAATCGACCTGTCCGATCGGATACGTAGAAGAAATCCGTGCGACCAGCCTTAAATTCGATCATGTACAAAACGGCTTCACGAGGCAGTCGGTGTAACGGTACACCTTTACCCATTTCTTGGTATTTCCGTGTACCTGACTCAGTTTCCTCCGCTGTGGGTGAAGAAGGATGGATAAAAGAAGGTGGCGGTGGCGGTGGCGGTTGAGAAGTGTACGCAACATGTGGGGGTGGCGCAGGCATATAAGAAAACATGTCCGGACAAATTGCAGCTGAAGGCAGAGTTGAGAAGTTATCGTAATGCAGATGCGTATCTTCAACTCGTTGAGCAAGTTGCTGGATGGGTTCTTGGATTGTCAGTGACTGCCTTCGATGAAGACTAAGCAAAGCCAACTTTGAATGTCAGGACACCCTTGCATTAAAGTAATTCTAAATTTCTCTTGTTTACCTGGATAGCCTATCGTCGTCATTGTTTTGTCGAGAACGCGGGGCATCATCGGATTGCAGATACTGCTGATTATCTTCACCGGTAGCCGATATTTGTAAATGGACATCAGCAGTGGAAGCCCTGGTTCGACTTTCCTGCTGTGACGACATACGCGATAAATGTGCATGCTGCGTCGACGATAAAAGATTAAGAGCTGCTCCAGAAGATTTGGAACGTGTACGTATGCGAGTATCTGCCTGTGAATCCTCGTCTTCTAGTTCTTCCTCTTCCTGCATTGTTTCTAAAGCATTTTTAAACCGATGATCGGTATGGTTGTCCTCTTCCTCGTAGTCGTCGTAACCGAAAAACGAAGGATCCTGTCCCATGGAAAAAGATAGACTACGCTGTTGGCGATAAATTGGCTCCATAGAAACGCCTGGAAGCATTGGTACACTTAGTATGTCGTATGCTCCTTCTTCTGCTGTTGGTTCCCAATCGACTGGTCGGTCACTGTTTTCTTCAAATATAGATGGACCCTCCCATTGGAACCCACCAAACGAAGCATACTGTTCGGAAGGTGGATCAGGACCTAACCTTGGTGAGACCGATGGGCTATTACCAGTTTTCACATGGATCGCCATGAATAACAAGGCGTTGGAGGGGACCAAGTGTCTTTACCGAGGCGGTGTTTGAATGGGCCTGGGTTTGGCTACCTAGAACCAGAAATCTAAACCAAGCAACGTCAGCAAAACGATTGGATCCAAGGGACCGGCTATTCGCACCAGTAATCCGCACTAGGCACGTCATTATCTTTTACACAGTTATAGTTTTCCCTAATACGCGCCAGTTTCATCAACTCAATAGACATCTACAGGAACGCACTACTTCCATTCATAACAATAGCGAACAGCAAAATGACAGATCGCGATATAATCCAATATTTACTAAAGCAATTGACTGTTATCAGTGTCCGGAATGAAGTATTCATGTTTGTCACAGTTGTCATCAACAACAAGACAGAAACTTTAGGCCTAGAGTGAGCAACCGAGGAATTAGCCTATTTAATAACTCTTTGCTTCGGCACTTCCTCTTCAGCATACAGAATAACAGGAATCTGTTTTTGGTTGCATATCATACAGGGCACTGATCTTTTTAGACATGCAGACTATTCATGCGAAATAGACCTGCTTATGCGCAGGGACACGCAATATAGCCTCTTAGCAGAGCTGGTATTACTGGGGACGGCATGCTTGTTTTCATCGAACAATTTCTGAAAGAATTTGCTCGACTTCTCTGCAAACATTGTCTATTTCGAATCCATCAGTCTTGATTTTCGTAGGCAATTTTCAGGGCGTATTTCGCTGTTTCTTCTACAGTGTGTCTTGCATACGTTCCCTCCTTGCTATATGCGTTAATACTTGAGAAAGCGTTCGCGCCCCCCCGCTCTTCTGCTGATATGCGCAGATCCTTTTCAGCATAAGGTAAGCCACCCATATGATGGCATCTGATGTGCTTTTTAAGCCAAAGCAACTTTTAACACCTGTCGGTCCTTGACATTCACAATAAATAATTGGTTATTAAAGAGCTATCAAAAGATGAATATAAAACACACCTTGCGAGATTTCCAGACTTTGCTTATTTTCAACCCCTCTCATTGATTTGCTCGTGTGGACAATACGCCTATGGTGCATACTGTTTTAAACCATTAAAACTTTGTTTTGTCAAAGATTCTTTTCTCGACCGGGTAAACATTAATCTTCCATTTATTTACAAGTGAGAGTGTTCAATCAGATACTCCAATCTTGCGATGAGAGCGATATCTATGCGATGTATACTTTTCAGCTATTTTACATGCCTCGCTCCCGTTATGCATGTTATTATACGCGTCAATATATCTCCAGCATCGCTTATAATATCGACGAATTTGGATGGGAGCAGAGTCAGGAGTAGAAACGCTATCCAGAAACTGATCGAGGTTATCACGGAGAGCTGCATACGAGTAATTGCACTCTTTTCATGCCATTTTCTTTGCAGCTGACCAGTATCTCTCGATCCAATTCGTCTCACAATGATACTTAGGATAGAGTGCAAACAGATGGCCGGCTTTAACGACAGCCTCATGTAGGGCTGTCTTCTGGTTAACAAAGTCAGGGTGAGCGGCAAGCATGTGGTAAGGACAGCAGGAATTATCCTCTACTGGTTCACCATCGCACTTAGCTTTCCAATGCTCTTTTTTTGCCTTAAACTCCTCCCAGCGACCGAGACCACGTTCCTCTAGTATGCTGCGAACTCCCTTATCAATCGAAGTGACCACTTCCTTTCTTTCACCGTTCTTTTTTCTCAGCATCTCAGATTTCCTATCGTAAAAGTGATGCGGAACTCTCACTCCATCACGAATAAAATAGCCCGGAGTAATGGTTCGTTCCTCTCCATCTTTCAGGACCCTGTCGTTCAAGTTAAACCGTGTAGCAATCTTAGCATTGCGTGGGCATGCGTTATGATTGCTAGACTGGTCAAAGAGGAAGAGTGCCTGGCAGTCCGAATGAAGAATTTCGAACAGCTTGATCGAGTCTTCCTTTGGCTGCTGGACCATATCCTTTGAAGTCCAGTATCCGTCACGGTTGCTGCCAGCAAAGAAAAGCTTACGGGATTTCCAATCCCCCAAACGCATAGTTCCATGGCAGGGACATTGGAACTCACCGACCATTATAGATCCTCCAGGAGACTTCTTTCTGATTGGATTTTCACCGTCTGCAAGCCAGAGATCTTGTTTATTATCGTTTGAGTAAAAAATTGATTCATCATGGGTTACCATCACGATTTTCTTCTTTTCTTCTGGCAATTGAGGCTCCTTTACTGTGGCTTCATTATCAGAATCGTAATCTTCCATGAATGGTTTGAGCTCCATCATATTGCGAGCCCATTCTTGCCCATACTTCACGACGTCCTCACATTCATGTCCGTCATAATATATGTCTTTTTTGTGACGACGTATGAATAACCCCACTCGTAAAGATAATTTGCAAGCACCGATGCAGATATATGACCTGGCATTCCCAAAATCTCAGGGATAATGACCTCATTTACATGCTTTGTCAGGTCTGGCAGTGTTCGTTTTTCAGGTTTGGTTGCCATAAGGCAGCGTATGGTAGCTGCCTTCACATCTTCATCACTCAATAGAGACTGCCGTTTTGCATGCTTTCCCTGTTGATGCAGAGAAACACTACCAGTCCTAAGATATTCTTTGGCATAAAACCTGATTGCTGCTGCTCTATAATACTGCGATGGGGCTGCCCAAGCGACCTGAGCTGCCAGTTTCGATGCTTCCATTTTTTTTTCTTCCCTGAAAGCAGTTCACGAAAATAGGCATAAACGCCACGGTACTTCGCCATTTCGTAAACAGAAAGGCCTTTTGCTGCTGCTTAAACGGCGTTCATTTGAGGAACGATAAACACAGTGAGCTTATCAAATGCTGCTTGGATCGTCATTAAGGGCTCTTCATCGTGGATAAAAGGAATAGCTATTTCTTCATCACTAGACTTGTTCCCTGAGTCTCCTTCCACACCACCTGTCTGAGAGGCGAAGAAATCGGTAATCCTCTTACTACCTCTTGCTTTCTCCTCTGCTCGTTTCTTTTGGTAGATTTTGGTAGTTCTACCAACTCCCCAGTACGGGCCACGTGATGACGATCCACTATTCTTTAACTCATATGGAAATGGTGGGCGATCTGCTTCACCCTCCAAATTAGCTTCCTTGCCGCTGTCTGGTTCGAAAGCTGCCAAAACCTCAAAATCGTTTCCTTCTTGATAATCTCCTAGTTCTTGTTGAGCTGTTGCTTCAGTTATTGTTGGAATAAATTTTTGTCCCAAGGTGTCACGCTTTTGCTGTCTAGCAACTTTCTGTCTTTTGGTGAGAGGAAGCATATAGGATAAATGAGTTAAAGAGAGAAGCAACAGAAGCTGCAGCAGCTACGAATTATATGGGCTATGTTGCACAAGTGTAACGTTCACTATTTGATGTTACACGACGCTTCTTTTAATGGTGAAGTACACAGAAGACCTTGTCGAAATTTGACCCCTCCCAGCCAAATTTTCATATTCTGACGAAATTTCAAACCGTATCAACTCCTCAATAAATGCTTTTTTCACGATGTTCCAGGATAGAACTGTAGTTTATTAGCTTTAGAATAGATCTATCCTGAAAGAACGGAAAAAATCGTAATTTTCAACCTGTTGATAGACTTGGTATTTTTTGATGCGGTGTTTGAAAAATTTAACGGTTTAAAACAGAATGCACCATCTAAGAAGATCACTCATAGTAAAACGGGTTCCTATTATCTGAAAGCAGAATACTACTGAAACATCAGTATAAGAGAATTAACACATGTGCTAATAACACAAAGAAATGTCCGATACTGTATAGCACGATCCGAAAACGAACGTAACTAACGAGAAGAAGAAGCTTTTCAAGAATTAGTGCTTCCAGTGGGAAACAGGCTATCTGTCAGATTGCAGCCGAAGGAGCCCAATCTCTTTTTAAAGAAGAGCCTGTCTCAAACTCGAATGTAACTCAATTTAAAGTGCCCGTGCTCTGATAGTACGACACAAATAGAGTGCGTATAGTCCATAGTATCTCTCGTCTCATAACAGTTTATGGTGCACTTAAAGCTCAAACGATAATTGACAACTTGCAAGTTGTACAAGCTCATTACCTTCATTATGCAGCGCTATCCACAGGTCAGCTGATGTATCGTGCACGAGAAGCAATAAATATTCTATCCGCTTATTGCATGTTTTGCACAGCATATCCATTATGCGAATAGACATAGATAGAATCCATAGGCCACGTGGCAAACAGTGCATCATCATGAAACACGCGTTTGGAATGAAGAGAAAACAGACAAGATAAACAAAATTTGACAACACTTCACATATTTCCTTCCTTGATAAGACATTGGAGAATCCTCAGAGTCTGTCGTTCAGACGTTATGACTACGCTGATAAAACTTCCTGGACTGTGATGTACATTGATTTATAATGGATCTTCCTCGACGGGTTAACTAAGTTGAGGTCTCGATGATTTGAATGAGACTACAGTATTGCCAAAAAGAGACTTTCACTAGAAAGAGTCGATTTCCTAAAATCACCTGAAGAAATTTCAAACAATCATTTTTGCGCTGTCTGTTCTTCTCTCCTCTTCCTTCCTTGCTCTTTTAAATGTCCTTCTCTTTTATTTTCTCTCACGCGTACTCCCTTCTTACCAACTGTCAGAGATACTGTTACAGTTTTTTCTACCAAATCCCCAGAAGCACAAGGCCCCCGTAAAAAAGAAGATCAAGTAAGAAAAAGTCGCTGTTGACGAAGGGGATGGCCCGAGAAGTGGGGCGACCCGTAAGACAAAGCTGGCCAATACCCCCAATCCTTAATACAAGTATATGAGAGTATGTATATTTTTCACATATGCTGGCATAGGCTAATATCTTGTTTAGCAAGTATTCCGTGAAAAAGCGGAAAAACACCAGGTACTTCGCAGTGAAGACATGAATTCAGTCAATCTCCATGTCCGCAGGTGAGCGGAACTTGCCGACCCCGAGACTTTCCCTTTCCCTCTTCTTGATAGCGTAAGTTTATGGCTTCATGCCTACAAACCCGTTTTAGCTGGCTCCATGGAAAAGAAGAGATACATGCAACAACTTAAACTTCGAACAAGCACTCAGCTTACATATCCAACAGGCGATTGTGAGCAATGGGAAAAAGACCTGGTTAAGACATATACCGAATACTTCGTTCCTTGCAAAGGGAGGCCAAAAACTTACCATGGATCACAAGTTTAACATGTTAAATAGTCCGCCACATTTCTCCAAAATTGACAACCACGACTAAAAGACGTGGCATCTGTATATGCTCCCAATACTATTGCCAGTATGTCTCTGACAAGCAATAAAACGGATTTATTGATGGACTGATATCGCTTTCTATAGACGCGAAACTACATATTGTCAATAATGTGGAAACATACCTAATATACGTATGGAACGCCCTTTTTTTAAAGAATGAATGTAGTGGTCCGGTCATTCGTGCTAATGCTCAAAAGACGCCATCTCGCGAGAACTCTCCTACTTTAACACGGGTACTATTTATAGCTGAGAAAATGGCAGAGTTTGTCTAGAAGAAAAATCCAGTAGAAGAAATGGAGTGGAAATCTGTGGCACCTTTTCATAAAAAGAAGCAAAAGCCTTGTACAAGTAAAGCGTTATAGGTTACTGCAAGGATTTACATGTATTCAATTTTTTCTGATGTTTAGGAGGCACTTGGACAAGTACCTGACCTTACCATACCAGCACCAGCTTGGAGAACAGGAGCTACCGATGGATAAAGATACTGAAGCAAAGGGTGAAAAAGATGAGCAAGAAGTCCATGAAGGAATCCTGACAAGTCAGAATGACAGCAATATATCCGTGCCAATCGAGGTCCTACAACAGTGTATTAAGCTTTTTCGGAAGACACGTCCAGCTCGAATCGTCCAACGGTAAGGGCTTCTGCTCCGGAAAGATGTTCTTCGTGCTGACCATATATATAAGTATTGGAATAGAGGTGTTCAATATATGAAGAATCTTTATTGAATATATCAAGACAAATGACCTTCATTCCACATCCGACCGGATTGAAACGTTCTTTCAAAGCAACAAGACCTTGAATAACAAGGTATATTGTCCTTCGTTGGTTCCGGCGGGCAAGTGCGCTTAGAAAAGTAGTGACGTGGCTGGTGCAAATAAACGGTGGGGATAGACAAGCCCGGATGAAACTAAATTAACTCTTACTTGCAAAGCCCGAAAATGAAGCTTCACTGTATTGAAAAGATTAAATAAAGGCAAATCCCAGGCGAAAATACGTATCGAACAGATGGGTTGGGTAGCAGGCCCGTAGTGGTTGGCCACTTAAAAACTGGGTAGAGAAGGATCGGATGCAATCGGCGCTGTAGTTAATTACCCAGGTGAGCTTACCGTCGCTGTAAGTTTAGTAGGAACCGCTACAACACAGTCATACTGGCTACAAATTAAAAGCGATCTGTTAAGCATAGCTTGATAAGTTGTAACCCATATAGCTCCTGCAGTGACATACAGTAACACTGAAAGTTACCATTGTAGTTAACGCTCCCTTTTGGAAAGGGATTCATCCCCTATGAGCAAGCTACCTATTTCAGAAACAGGAAAGAACAGCTGGCGAGTGTACCAATCGACAACAAATGATTTAGGAAGCTACACAGTACGATGAGATGAGTTAGGCATCGTTTGTAAAGCTTTGTTCTTTACCTTATATAAGGCAATGAGTAGAATCCGTGTTGGTCAATCATAAATGCAGTAGACGCATTAAATGCTCGGAGCGCATAAGGTGAAGCCAAACTTATATGTAACTTAAGACATATCTACGTTTTTGTTTTCTCCTTTTTTCGCTGAACTTTTTGTTGGGAGCGTGACCAGAGCTTGGGCATGCGATAAGCAGACATATCTTATGGTGACTTCGTGAAACTCCGCAAGCTCTCTCGTAGAATCATTATATCAGTGCTGTATTGTATGCTGAAGACCAGTGGATCTTTCTTAGCAGCCCATCCTGTGCCATGAAAGTGTTTCTCTTGCGGCCTCACCAAAAGAATCACATTATACTTCTTTCGTCCATATATGCTTCTAACCGCAGAAAGGAGGAATGGTCTGTTAGCCAACGTCTGTAAGCATACATTGTTCTTCAGAATACACTTGACGCTTTGTGTTCTTTGACATATATTTTTATCAAAATTTTTAATGGTATTTATTCAATCATTACTCTGACGTTCTTTCACGCTTTCCAGCTGTTTTCTTGTCCGCCCGTCCAGCTATTCAACCGCCCATCGAACTACTATGACGGCAGGCTTTCTTTTGCAGCTATGCGCCCCAAAAGTTATTCAAAGATATAGTATATTTTGGGAGAGTTAGGCATACCATTCTGTTCAGACAAAGGGACAGAGTGAAAACGTAGATATTTTGGTATATTCATTGATTCCACTTTAGTAAAACAAAACCCTCATTTGATCCTCCGCTGAACTTCATGTTCACAATAATACATTCCAGGTTGCTTCAGCGCATTCCGATTTTAGCTATCCAAATTAGATATAGCACTGCTGCCTCCAGAGTACGAAATTCCATTGTTCGTATTCCGGACCTAAAGGATGTAACCTCGTCATCGTCATCTATCAGTGATCTGAACACAGCAGTGGACATTGTACTAAGACTTGTACGAGAGCATAACGGTCGTGTCCTAGTTTTGACCGGGGCAGGTAATATTTCGTTCTCATCTTGTTAAAATGAATGCGAAGTTAAAAGATAGCCGATTTGTATTAGGCATTAGCACTGATTCTGGGGTGCCCGATTACCGGTCCAAAGAGGCAAAGAGACGTCTGCCCGTTTAGTGATACTTAACTTATGTCTATTTTAGGGTGTGTATGTGAGGAATCCAACGCATAGACCTATTTTCTATCATGAATTAATTTCTTCGGACCTTTATCGTCGACGCTACTGGGCTCGCGGATTTTTGGGATGGCCAAGCATGTCTCGGGCTCAACCCAACGGAACCCACCATACGCTAGCATGGCTACTTGCACACCAATACATCTGTCATATTATCACACAAAATGTAGATAATCTACACTTTGTAGCTGGTACTTCCCGAGAACATGTACTAGAGCTGCACGGTACATTACGTCGTGTTGAATGTTTGGAATGCGGTGCAACAGCGGATCGTGAACAATACCAGCACCGGTTAAATGCACGAAATCCTGCATGGGTCGCCTACCAACGATCATTGAATAACCAGCCGCCCAAAGTGAACCCGGATGGTGATGTCGATTTACCTGGGGATGTGTCTTACGAAGATTTTGATATACCACCTTGTCATATATGTTCCAGCACCAGGATAAAACCTCAAGTTGTATTTTT
This sequence comes from Apophysomyces variabilis, assembly GCA_002749535.1. Taxonomy (NCBI): domain Eukaryota; kingdom Fungi; phylum Mucoromycota; class Mucoromycetes; order Mucorales; family Mucoraceae; genus Apophysomyces; species Apophysomyces variabilis. Next base: position 44,280 of record MZZL01000382.1, on the reverse strand, counting down.
CGGACAGAATATCGATCCCGCCATTACGACCTTAGCAGATAACTTAGTTAGACAGTTTGAAGCAGTTCTTGTTATTGGTTCGTCACTGGCAACGTATTCATCGTTTAGACTGGTACGACTAGCGGAAACTCTAGGGAAACCCGTTGCAATTCTAAACTTGGGGCCGACACGAGCAGATGCGCTAGCCTCATGGAAAATTGAATTGGGATGTACCACCGTTTTGGAACAAGTTCGAACTCGATTGGATGGGTGATCAAAAAATGTTTAAAGCAGACATATAGAAGTGGCGTGACTCAGGATAGAAAAAAAAAGCTATTATATTTGTTCCGATGAATTTTAGATAGTATAATTAGTCTATATACTTATAACGAACACCCCATTTGGTCAATAGTTCATAGACATGCTATGTCTCATCTATTGACTCAAATCTATGTTAGACCCATTGATACATCCCTAAACTTTAAAAGCGCGCGCGCGAGAGAGAAAGACAGAGACAGAGACAGTTGTGCAAACATATGTGCTGTTTTCCTAGATGAAGGAAATTTTTTCGTAAAAAACGTGATTGGCGGAAGGAAAACAGCAAAGACGGACAGAAGAGATTCTAACATCCAATCCGTCTCTCCCTTTTTTTCCCTTGTTGTTTTATTACTTCTACTTACTTTCTTATCCAGTTATGCGCTTGACGACGAAACCTTCAAGTACTAGTAAAAGTGTAGCGGATGAGTTACTTGCCTCATTCGATCTTTCAACTGTCAACCGAAGTAGCGATGTCCCAAAACGCACACGCCCTCGTATCTTTGGTTTAACGGAAGCGCCTACCTATTATCCCTCCGCTGAAGACTTCGTTGACCCTATCGCATATATACAGAAAATACGTCCAGAAGCGGAACAATATGGTATTATCAAGATCGTCCCTCCCTCGACATACAAGCCTGACTTTTGCCTAAATACCAAGGTAGGCTGGAAAGCATGTCCGCTCATGGAACACAATGTTGATCAACCTGATTTGACAGGCATTCCGTTTTCGCACACGAATACAAAAACTAAATAGCATGGAGGGTGAAACACGGGCTAATGTTAATTATTTGGGTCAATTGTACAAATATCATCGCTTGTCGGGCCATCCCGTTAACAAAATTCCACAATTGGATAAACGCCCTATTGACCTCTATAAATTGAAAAAAGAGGTGGCAGTTAGAGGCGGATATCAAGTGGTAGGTGTTAGCCAACTGTGCTGTATCAGTGTGTCTAAATCACAATCATGGATTGGTAGGTAACTCAACAGAAAAAATGGGCCGAGATCGGTCGCATGTTGGGATATACGCGAAAGCAGTGTACTTCCATGTCGAATGCTCTTAAATCTGCCTATCAACGTGTTATTCTTCCTTACGAAATATGGTACGCACAGCATAAAGATCAAAATCCGTCCAAGATGACACCTAGTATAAAACCTCAAGGTAACCGCTTAGACTGATTGACCCGTACTGATGTTAAAGTTTTTGATCTGTAGAATCCGATGAAAATAATGCTAGTAACAGTACTCAAACTTGCGAGATATGCCATAACAGTGAGAATGAGGAAGAAATTCTCTTATGTGATGGCTGTGATCGAGGCTACCACATGAATTGCCTAACCCCGCCGCTCACAGCCGTACCAAAGACCGACTGGTTCTGCGTGAAATGTCTTACCGCGTCCGGTGAAGATTATGGATTTGAAGACGGCGAAGAATACTCTCTTCAATCGTTTCAGCAGGTCTGCGATAAATTTAAGAAGGAATGGTTCTCCAAGAATAAAAAGAGCGAGGAAACACAGCAAATCACTGAGGAAGATTGTGAAGACGAATTTTGNCGCGCGCGCGAGAGAGAAAGACAGAGACAGAGACAGTTGTGCAAACATATGTGCTGTTTTCCTAGATGAAGGAAATTTTTTCGTAAAAAACGTGATTGGCGGAAGGAAAACAGCAAAGACGGACAGAAGAGATTCTAACATCCAATCCGTCTCTCCCTTTTTTTCCCTTGTTGTTTTATTACTTCTACTTACTTTCTTATCCAGTTATGCGCTTGACGACGAAACCTTCAAGTACTAGTAAAAGTGTAGCGGATGAGTTACTTGCCTCATTCGATCTTTCAACTGTCAACCGAAGTAGCGATGTCCCAAAACGCACACGCCCTCGTATCTTTGGTTTAACGGAAGCGCCTACCTATTATCCCTCCGCTGAAGACTTCGTTGACCCTATCGCATATATACAGAAAATACGTCCAGAAGCGGAACAATATGGTATTATCAAGATCGTCCCTCCCTCGACATACAAGCCTGACTTTTGCCTAAATACCAAGGTAGGCTGGAAAGCATGTCCGCTCATGGAACACAATGTTGATCAACCTGATTTGACAGGCATTCCGTTTTCGCACACGAATACAAAAACTAAATAGCATGGAGGGTGAAACACGGGCTAATGTTAATTATTTGGGTCAATTGTACAAATATCATCGCTTGTCGGGCCATCCCGTTAACAAAATTCCACAATTGGATAAACGCCCTATTGACCTCTATAAATTGAAAAAAGAGGTGGCAGTTAGAGGCGGATATCAAGTGGTAGGTGTTAGCCAACTGTGCTGTATCAGTGTGTCTAAATCACAATCATGGATTGGTAGGTAACTCAACAGAAAAAATGGGCCGAGATCGGTCGCATGTTGGGATATACGCGAAAGCAGTGTACTTCCATGTCGAATGCTCTTAAATCTGCCTATCAACGTGTTATTCTTCCTTACGAAATATGGTACGCACAGCATAAAGATCAAAATCCGTCCAAGATGACACCTAGTATAAAACCTCAAGGTAACCGCTTAGACTGATTGACCCGTACTGATGTTAAAGTTTTTGATCTGTAGAATCCGATGAAAATAATGCTAGTAACAGTACTCAAACTTGCGAGATATGCCATAACAGTGAGAATGAGGAAGAAATTCTCTTATGTGATGGCTGTGATCGAGGCTACCACATGAATTGCCTAACCCCGCCGCTCACAGCCGTACCAAAGACCGACTGGTTCTGCGTGAAATGTCTTACCGCGTCCGGTGAAGATTATGGATTTGAAGACGGCGAAGAATACTCTCTTCAATCGTTTCAGCAGGTCTGCGATAAATTTAAGAAGGAATGGTTCTCCAAGAATAAAAAGAGCGAGGAAACACAGCAAATCACTGAGGAAGATTGTGAAGACGAATTTTGGCGATTGGTGGAAAACCCTCACGAGACGTGCGAAGTCGAATACGGTGCCGACCTTCATAGTACCCAACACGGCAGGTGTGTTCTTGCTGTTTTTTTTTTTTTGTTTTCCTAGACTAGACGAGTTGTCTTGTCGCTTTCTTTCTTTCTAACGATCATAAACAGTGGTTTTTCGGCAGTACATCGACAAGGCGCGAATGGTCTTCCGGAGGACCCTTGGAACCTAAACAATATCCCAGTTCTGCCACGTTCATTATTTCAACACATCAAGGCTGATATCAGTGGCATGATGGTACCGTGGCTGTATGTTGGAATGTGTTTCTCAGCATTCTGCTGGCATAACGAAGATCACTACACTTACTCAGTCAATTACATGCACTGGGGTGAAACGAAGACTTGGTATGGCGTTCCTGGAGATGATACATCTAAATTTGAGGATACTATGAAGAAAGCCGTACCGGAATTATTCGAACAGCAGCCCGATTTACTTTTTCAGTTGGTTACTATGCTTAGTCCAGGCCGCTTGTTGAAAGAAAATGTACGAGTATATGCTGTAGATCAGCGGCCTGGACAGTTCGTCGTCACGTTTCCCAAGGCCTACCACTCGGGCTTTAATCATGGAGTAAGTAGTATACTTGTGAAACCTGAACAACTTTCCTGACGAATTTACACAGTTCAATTTCTGTGAAGCTGTTAATTTTGCTCCATTGGAATGGCTTAACTATGGTCTTGAATGTGTAAAACGTTATAAGGAGTATAGAAGACAACCGTGCTTTTCTCATGATGAGCTTCTGGTTACCACGGCATTGAATGACCGGTCTCCTGAAACTGCCGAATGGTTGAAAGATGCATTGCTCGACATGCAGCAGCGCGAGATGGCAGACCGCGAGAAGTTGAGAAAGCAATACCCTAAATTGCGACAAACTACTGCCAAGGAACAGCATAGTGATGATGGACCGCAATGCGTATACTGCAACAGCTACGCGTACCTTTCCCATATTTCCTGTGAATGCACTGATAAAGTTGCATGTCTTGACCATTTTTCAGAGGTGAGACTCTCCTCAGAAACGATTCCATATTTATAGATACTGCTTAGCTGTGTTCTTGCGATGTCTCCAAAAAGTCATGCTGCGTACGATACTCAGATCAACAGTTACATGAATTGGCGCAAGCCACATTGAATACTGCCAGTACCTCCGCCGCATGGAATGATAAGGTTAATCGAATAATGTCTGGTCGACCAACAGTGAAAGTTCTGCGTCAGTTGTTGAGCGAAGGTGAAAGAATCTCACCATCCCTGGAACAAGTGCAAAGGCTACGGGATTTTATTGAACAAATTACGTTATGGAGTGAAGATGTGAATAAGCACTTGATCCGAAAGCATCAACATAGAAGACGAGATGCGAAAGAAAACGAACAGAAAAGCGCAAAGGAGTATCAAGGCAAGCGTTACGAACGCATTCTCGAGCTATTAGATCAGGCGTCGTCGTGGTCATTTGATGCTCCCGAGATCAAACTTCTTCGGGAAACAGCCACTCTATTGACGGATTTCAAAGATCGGGCTTCTTTGATTTTGAAGAACCCTAACGCCACAATTACTGAGTTTAAAGACATATATGAGCTAGGTATGAGTCTAGGGGCTGATACCGAGGAAATGCGCCTGCTTGAGACGAAGATCAAACAACAAGAGTGGTTGATGGATGCTCCTGCAGCAATACAAAATCCATTGACTTATGAACAGGTTGTGCAGCTCGTTGATGAAGCAGAAGCGTGTGAAATTTCGCCTACGAACGATGTCTATCAAAAATTGGTTGGGAAAAAACAAATTGGATCTGCTTGGGTATCACAAGCAAAGGCTGTATTGCAAAAGGACTCCCCAACTACCATTGACGCTTTACGCAAAGTAGTCCATGTGGATCCGGATACCGCCATTTCTTTAGAACTTGTTAACCGTGTTCGCGACCTTCTTCACCGCGCTACTGATGTTATGGAGAATACCGCGGCGATCATCAACCAGTGCCAAAAAGAACAGTTTTCGGAACGACCCCCAATCGGAGAACTCCACCGTATTATGAAATGCATCAAAGCGTTGCACATACCTATGCATAATGCAGTTATACTAGAGCGTGAAGCGAACAATTTGGATGCTTGGCATCACAAGACCAAGAAGCTTTTTGTTTCGTCACGCAGTATCAGCCATAAGTCGTTAGAAGCAGTACTGGAAGAGGTCCTGGAAAATGTACGCACAATCACAACAATCACAGAGCCAGCCAATCCCATTTCGGTTTCTGACGTTTACTGTCTATGTCGTACACCAGAATCTGGTCTCATGATCGAATGCGACATGTGTCACGAGTGGTACCATGGCCCATGCGTTAAAGTGACTCGTCGTGAAGCCAAATCACAATCGTCCTATATTTGCCCTGTCTGCAACGGTGCCCAAAATATTCCACATAGCACCAAACAACCAAAGCTTGAAGATATCCTTGCAAGTCTAGCGCATGTCGAGACCATGTGGTTTATTCCAGTGGAATATGAGGCTCTTAAGGAGATCGCTTGCCGCATGCAAACATTCCAGATTCGCGTCCAAGCGTTTTGCCGTTCCAAAACACAGCTGGGTATCGAAGATGTAGATATGATCCGAATGCATTTGCGTGAACTTGAGGGTCTTGAGGTGTTGCTACCAGATGAGACCGAATTTCTACGGAAGAAGATGCAGACATTGGCTCCCCCACCTTCACTACTTTCGCAACAACAGGCAAAAGAACAACAGACTGTGTATTGTTTATGCCGACGAGAATACAATCCTAAAGACCCAGAGATGCCTATGATATTATGCGATACGTGTAACGAATGGTTTCACATTGACTGTGTGGATTTACCACAGTCTGTACTGGAGACGATTGATAAGTACAAGTGCCCAAATTGTATGCGACGAAGTAGGCCCGCTGAAGCATGTAAGTATCAGAAAGGTAAAAAGCTACTTGTCTTTTAAACAAACGTTCTTCACTTTCTTTATAAGCACCAAGAAAAGTGATTAGTAAAAACCCCGAACGCCCTGCACAGCAGCCACGTGCACACACAATCATCAAGTTAACCGTCAAACCACCGGCACCACCAACAGCAGGACCGAAGCGGAAATCACAACCGATGTTAGACGGTCTAAGCCGTGGGAAAAAGCCGAAAAGCCAAATTATGGATGGCCATAATAATGGCAATACCACTCAAAAACGGAAACGTTCTGTCATGGATGATCTCAATACAGTCAACTTTGGATCCACCAACAAATACAATCCATGAATCAACACCATCCAGCACAAATATCATTTGCATCCTGTCCCATTTTACCGTCACCGAATTACTTCTTTCCATCCACATAATCATCTTTAGTGCATCAACAACTACTTTAACACAGTTTGGTATATCTGATAAAAGCTAAAAGGTAGTTTCCTTTGCTCGTTTTCTTCTTCGGTTATGATTACGTTGCACGTCATTTTATGATCAGCCTACGGAGAGCCCATTGAGCATCTGTCTTTTAAGTTGTTGACAGTGTACTTTATTTCCAAAAATTAAAGTCGCATCTAGCAAATTCACTTGGCGCATTTTGGAAACTGGGCTTGACGCTAACAAATTACATTAATTGTCGTGTTATAAGAGTTGGAATTGACCAATGTTTACATACCTGTCATAAACCTGACGACGCCATACCCATCTCCCTGCCAAGTGAATGTCAATGGACTGCGACTTCGATTTTCGTAGTTTGCGAAATTGTTTTTGGGAGATACTGTAGCATCAGAATTTCTATAACAGAATGAGTATTTTGCTCTATTGAATCTGCAGTAAGGCTTTTCTTTTTGTTTAACCAAAAATATTCTTTACTATAGTTGGGTTATTTGTGAAAGTGGATCACTGAATTTGAGTGGGCACAGACTCCGTTGCTGGGGCAACCTCTGAGAATCCCATTAAGGCTTTTTAAATTATTATCAAAAAAGGGGGTTGGCAGATGTATACGAAAGTCACTTTAATGGTAACGGAAAATCTAAACAGCAAGAGACGTTTGCCTTCATAACTCTTGTATATAGTTGGCGGGCACAAGACCGGTCTTTTCTCCACATCGTGCTGTCCACCAATCGTCGGTGTTTTTGTTGAGGATGGTAAGGGAAGCGCCCGCCTGGAAGCTTAAACATCCTTCCTCCAACGGCCCATCATAATCATACAGGGCCGCAGCAGGGATATTTAGGTCTACACCACGGGTTATATACACTCTATCATGAACTCTCTCTAGCCTGGCAAATACCTTTTTTAAGCTCGACATAATTTTTCGGGAAATATCCAGATTGATGCGTCTTTGCATTAATTCCATGCCACCAATCATCGGAATCCTGGGCGTCTTCAACGTAGATGATATCGTCTTGATCGAACTTCAAATCATCTACGCCATCTCCATTATAGCTCCATAATGCAATATATTCTACCGTTTTCGTTTTTAGCCAACACTGAAGCAATTCTTGGTCTCCTTACCTCGTTTGCCGTCGGATGTTTGGATATCGGAAATTGCAGTGTCCAGAGAATCTTTGGTGTCACCTTCTCGATGCTGTGGTTCTAATGGTAACTTTACGGCAGACGTTTGATTTGCTATGGTGGCCTCTGGAACAGTTTGGGGTGTAGGTACTGCATTATCATCTTGCACTCGACCAGCAACAGCTGGGGCACTACGATCCTTGGTCACTGTTTTCCGTAGCTGTTTGCCTTTCTGTATTTGTTCTAATAATGCTGCGCGACCACCGCCTACAGGACCTGTCTCTGCAGCTGTTGATTCAATTACAGGGACAACAGGGGCCGGAGCTGGGGTTGGGGGTGGATGAGGAACAGCGACGTTAGGCGGCACCGCAGAAGACGGTGAGGAACTCTTTGGATCCGTTTTAGGCGATCCAGTAGGCGTTGAAGCTAAAGGGCCCATAGCTTTTAGTATTATCACAGTAAAATTATATGTTGCAAGACTTACTGGATTGACGTTCCGCCATGGCTGCAAAGAGTAACCCTGCCATGTTTTTAGCACTGCCAGCTGCGGGAAACTCGTTTTCATCGTCCGAATCATCATTATTGACAACGTCCCAGCCGTCGTCGTCCGAATCGCTATCATCCTTAGCTTTCGTTGCAGAAAAGGCAGAAAATGCGGTAAACGGATTATAGCTCATCCTCTTTGCAGAAGAAGCACTCTCTTGCTCTGGCTCAGCTGTGCTTATTTCTTGTTTAAATTTGGCAAAGGGATTGTTACTGCTTGTCTTTGAAGCTGTTTCTGGTACTGAAGCAGATGGAGCAGAAGTTGACATGCATGGTTTTTGGTCAGATGAAACAGTTGTTTGTGATGGTGCGGCAGCTGGTGGAGGTGGAGGTGGGGGAGGTGGTGGAAGAGACGGAGATGGTGCAACAAGAACAGGAGATTCACCCTTCTTTGCGTCTTCTACCTCAGAGGCTTGTTGTGCCGCTATTTTTTCCTTTCTTTGTCTCTCCTCTTCTTCTTCTTCTGCCCGTTGCAATGCTTCTAGTCGTGCTAGTCTCTGTTTCTCCTCTTTTTCAAACACAGCCCTTCTTCTCTCTTCCAATTCTCTCTCTTCTCTCTTCCTCTGTTCTTCAGCAGCGAGTTCTTGGCGGTGTTGCTCTTCGGCACGTTCCTGTTGCTCTACTTGGAGTTGTTGCTCCTGCATATGTTGAAAATTAATATTATTCTGCGCATCGGTCTCGATTCGTCTCGTTTCCTGTTCTTGGAGCTTTTCCTGCGCCTGCCTTTCTGCTTCCCGCAACCTCTCTGAATATCTATGATTAAAAGTGCATTCTATCTTCGAATTCTATTCCTTACGTTGAGCGGCAATTTCTGCCTCATCCGGTACCAGGACAGCCGCAGGACTACTGACAGCTTGCGGCGATGACGATGGATTTCGCTTAGCATGCAATGCCGCCAATCGTTCTTGTACCCGTCTCTCAGCCTATTAGTTGTTAATCAAACCAGTAGACGTAATGTATCTTGTAATACCTCTTTCTTAATCTCATCTGCAGTCCTTGGACGCAACGGAGAATTACCTTTCGCGGTAGTGTTTGTGGTTGGAGAGGATTGCACAGATGAAGATCCGATAGCTGGCCCTGCCAAAGGATTGGTCTTTGATGCTAAGAAAGAGGGCGACGGGCTTATCGCAAATGATGATTGCTGCTCCAATTGCTCAATGAAACGTCGCAGTTCATACGAGAGCTCCTGTCCCTTTTCGAACCTTCTTTTGTTTCTCATTGTCTTTGACTCTTGGATTACCGTAAGGTAACTCAAGTCACCGCGGAGATCCCTCAAAGCTTCTCGCGTTTTCTCCATATCACGTTCGAAGCTATCCGCCTGTCTATCTGCAGCTTGTTTCTCATCTTCTGCCCGTTTAAGTTCGAAATCAGAATCTCGGCTAGAACCGATACCAGATTTACGGGCGGCCATCATTGCTTTAGCTTTTGCACGAACACGGTCACTTTCTGTAATCGCACCTCCTGGACCAGTTGGTTGAATAAATGCCATGTAATCCTGCCCACCATCATTTTTTCGTGCATGTCGAACCTTTGCATCTCTTAGTTCTGCTGCAGCGCCACGGATTTGACGTGCCAAAACAGGAATATCCCGATTGCAGAGATATTGTACTTCCTCTTGCAACGACTTTTGCTGCTCTAACAACTCCAATAGTGATTCGGCATTAGCAGCATACTTTGTACTACTCGGATTTTCTCTATATGCATGGCTTAATCGCTCTTGTGTTTCACGAATCCTTTCTTTCAGCTCTTCCAAACTATATTTTTCGCTTGCGCTTGACTTTGTCATACGATTAGCAGCAGAAGCATTGCGCAAATTGTCCAATGTCCGTTGGGCTTCCTTAATTTGGTATCGTAAGTCATGCAGGCCATCATCCTGTTCTCTTTCGTCCTCTGAATCGTTTCTGTCGTGCAATAATCGGCCGCCGTGAATATTTTGCTTGGTTCCATTCCTACGGGAACTGGATACGTATGCGTCTGAGCCATAGTCTAAATCCTCATGTGACGATTGTACTGAACTTGATGTTACATGCAAAGTCCCCACAGAGTCGGATGGAGAGAAGTACGACGGACTACGGTGACCAATAACAAACTTCTTCAAAACACTGGAAGGAGGCGCTAGTTCTGTAGGTAGCACCGAAGGGATCTCGAAATTATTAAGTTTTCGATAAATCAGATGCATAGCGACAGCAAACTCGTCCACGTCCAAACTGCCGCGATTCTCCCGGTCAGCAAGGTTCCAAATCTTCATTAAATCATGCTCTGCTAATCCTGACTGAGATAGAACCTGTTTTGCAATATCACCGGACATGTAACCGGCGCCTGTTGGTTCCCAGGCATGAAAAATCTCACGGTAGCGCTGTTTCTCTTCTGGACTAATCCTCCACGAAATTTTCTCCCCGGCCAGACTAGGGATCAACATGTTTATCGCGCCAGACTGATTTGGCATCATCTTGCTGGCGAAATCGCTATTCTGTAATCGGTTTTTTTGAGGTATCTGAATTCCAGTCATCATAGGGACTTGGGGTGATGGGCTAAAGTTCGTTTGCATTATATTATGATAAGCTGAAGATTGCTGTTGCTGAGGATGGGATGGCTGATGGAGGGGGTTAAACTGGAAGCTAGCATGTACAGTAGCAGATTGCAAGGGTGAAACACCCACTACTAAAGGCTGCTGCTGCATTCCGGTCAGCATAGGCGTTTGGGTCTGATAATTGGCGGAGCTTTGTAGCGTAGCTGGCTGTGATGATTGCGGTTCGGTTGATGCGATGGTTGCCATGGCAAGCTCAGTCTCTTCGCGAATAGCAATCGGCAAAGAGTTGGGAATGGGCTTGCCAGCTAGTTTGGCAGAGGTTAAGTACATCGCCACCGCAAATTCTGCAAATGTAAGATAAGACGTGCCAGCGATAGATGAGAGATCCCTGGAAAAACAAATTTAGCAGCTTTGCTCTTTGTGTTGCTATCAACATACCATATCTTTGCAAGTGAATCATTGTCGAGCCTGGATCTGATTAGGATTTCGCGCACAGCCATGGCTATTCAGGATTATGTTAGTATATACAAGAAGAAACATTGTCTCAACTGACCGTTGATTTGACCACTTCCATTTGCTGCACGAGCAAATACATCTTCGAATTTTAGTTGGTCAGCGGGAGTGATGAAGCTAAAGCGAACTCCTAAAGAATGCTGAGATCAGAATCGCCATTATAATGACGCCAATAACCTTTGGAAGGATTAGAAGGTACAGATGAGAGCTGTTGCGGAATCATTCCCGCATTGGAGTACATGGAGCGGGTACTTTGAATGAGAGGGGAAAACAAAGAGCAGTAAGAAGATGGCTGCTTATGTCTAAAATAGCATGTTCACCCTTACCCAATTGGGAAGAAAGAAATTTTGTTCCGTGCGAAATCGTGCAGAGCAGACTAATTCGTGCCCATTTTTTTTATACCCGGTTCCTTTATGATGCGTGTTATCGTAGGACCAGATACTCTGCTGGTGTACAGGCCTTTGTGCCAATTGCCCACAGCTCTTTTTGCGTGCTTGACTTATATGAATGAAGGAGTATCCGCTGGGCAAACGTTTAGGCGCATCTATCCTTAATTGCAAAAAGAGAGTGGAAAATCAGTTACAGTACTGTGCATGCGAAGGTGCAAACCAAAAACGAATAATTCATGAAGGAAAAATTTGGAGCTTCTAGTAAGTCCAAACCTCGATTGTAGGAGGAGAATACTGCAATCCAACAAGGAAAACAGTAGAAAAAGCGGAAGGAACGGATACGCCAAATAGTCCAGAAACTGCACACTAAGGTCAACCAAATATGGAAGCACTTACTTGAAAAGATGGCAAGGTAACCGAGCGGCTTCTGGAAGAATGCTTAGGCTGATCCGTATATAGGAACTGTCCGGCTAGTCAACGGTACGAATATACCTGGACACGACAAATGGTGTCCTTATACAAGAGTTGTCCGTTAACAAAAACCGAGAATGGTAGATGAAATCATGGTTTGAACAAAAAATATACATTTAACAATATCTGGTAAGCTTTTTTACATATACATGTCTGCTATCGGTAAAGGAATCGGACATAGTTCATCACTTCTTTTTAGTTTGCAAGCCTACTTACAAAGCTTGCTCTTTGGCTGTTCTTCTGACGCAAAAAAATGTGATGACTAGTTTTACATTGTAACCTAAGAACGGTAGTACTTATGACGCTTTATTACATTCAGCGGCGGGATAAAGGGAGAAAAATGGAAACAAGATGTAGAAAAATGACGTTTTGCTCGGCTAATACAGTATTTTCATTGCAAAATTTTCTGAAGGATTCCACGACCATGCAACTTTGTGAGCAAGCATTCAAGAAATGGTCTATAGTCGTGTCGTCGACGCTGGATTTCCATGTGGTGCTTCTGCTCCGTTTCTTGCTCTTCCTTCATCTTTGTCATTATTTCGTATTTTTTTGTTACAGCTTCAGATCGTGCATCAGCCAATATCTTTTTAACGTATTTTCTTGCATGAGTTTCGCAGTTTTCCACGATTTCATTTTCGTTATCATCTTCGTCTCTTCCACGTTTCCTTGCATTGTATAAGTCCAACACTGTATCAATCTCCGTTACGATCTCGTTACTTAGACGGATTTCGTCTTTATATATATGCGACGGATCCCGTACTACTGCCATTAAGCTGCATTTCATGTCACTATTGAGAATAACACGTTAAAACCTTATCAGGCTCTTGCTCACGATGTACCAATGGAGACGTTTCTCTATTATCGGTTTAAGCACTTGTAGCCAGTCATGTTGATCACAAGGCGCTAGTTAAAATATTAGCATGGTATCCTCTATGGCACTCCATACTAACCAAGCTTTACTGGGTATCTTTTCATGCCATCGAGCTCCCATATATATCCGCCAATTGGCACATAGCTAATATAATGATATATATCCTCCTCTTCTAACATGCTATTACCGACAACGTCATAATCGGACAGCATTTGTTCAGCTTTCATTTGCGCACTGCATAAATCCTTAATTATCATAACCGTTCGAAACCGAGCTTTTACCTGGCAAAGCTATTGTGTGTGATGCGAAACTTTTCACTGTTTCCAACAGCCATGCCACGCATCTGAAACAAAAAACCTTTTAAAAACCTGCGTAAATCGGGAAACGAATAATGACGTACAACCCCATCAAATCCAGCAGTGAATTCCTTGAACTCTCTAAGAAAATCGCCAATGTCAACTGACGCGTAACAGTTGAGCAATACACCTAACAGAGCTAGCGTGGCACATACATTCGTAACCACCTATGAATTTATTGTTAGTGACATTTGAAATCTGTATTGGCAAGTTACTTGACAGGAAAACACTACAGCGTCACTATCAGGATCCTCTTTGCCGCAATCTTCCGGAAGTGGATCCTCTTCGTAGGAATACGCAAAAATTAAACCAAGTATTGACCTATTCCAGAAGTAAGACAAATTGTAACTATCATCCCATACTAACGACTGCGCTGCCAATTCATCAAAGTCTACAGAAACAAGCTCTTCAACCTTTATGCCTTTCGCGCCATATTCTCTCGCCATCTGAGTGAATATAGCTAAGTTGGAATGACGAGTGTTAGATGCCGTCCGTGGAAATGTGCGTCAATTACCTGGCTCAGAATCGATAAGACACCATGGTTTATCTAGAGCTGGTAAGGGATTGTTACTGTCTGCCATCAGGTGAAGTGAAAGCGAGCAAATGTGTGAGTTGTCATTGTCACACTATCGGTGCTTGAAATAGACCGATGGCCATACTGTTTATTGAACAATTTTCTCCCGCGGGCGCTCTCTTCCGCGTCTTGAGTCGTTACACAAGAAAGCAAGCCATGAGTCATAAGAACAACAATCGTCAGCATGCTCGCATGCCTGAGCCAGACCCCAAGGACCCAGCTTGGATCTTCAGAGCGCCACCGCCCACAGAGGCCGAAAAGCTTTGAGAACAGCTACGCAAGGCCCAAATAGACCGCGAATTCTACAAAAAAGCGTTTGCCCATCAACAGAAACAAGTCGAAGCCCTTACAGCCCGTGTCAAAGAACTTGAAAGCCGCCTCTCCCAGTGCCCACACAAACCACGCCTCTCTACACACTCGATATTTACAGTCGATTGCTCCCATGTCCAAACAGCCTAGTCAATCCCGCCCAGTGCCTACACAAGTAGCACCAGTGAAACCCGCGCCACGTCCCATCCTGACCGTTTCCTCATGGCCAAAGACAATAGTCAAGCCAAAGCCCACACCACCAGCGCAAACACCTCCTACATCTTCCAAAGAAGATGCTGCTTCTGCCCCACAACCCAGTGAATATTCGCCATCGCCACCTGCTCCCTCTCAGCGGACACCAACTCTGCCAGAACTAAAGTCTGCCACTAAGCCTGCCCTTCTTGCCAGCCAGTTTTTCCAAGCGCCGGAAAGTACTTCATCGCACTTTCAGTACGTGTATATACCGTGCAAAAAGAGATTGTCACGTCCCCAAATCCGCCAATACCTAGGCACGATCGGTATCCACAGTGCTCGTGAACTTGACCTTGCTTTCCCCGCCCGCCATGTCATCGGTCTTCTCATTCACGACCGCTATCTCCCTGAACTCACAAGTAGACTACAAGAAGCCAACATCTCTCGCCTACCAAACTTTGATCCTACTGATCCTACGCACCTCAGAGATCCCGCCTACTCCTCGCTCCCTCCCAAAGATCGGCAGAAGATCGCCATCCATTGCCAGAGAAACTGTTGCCTCCGCGCCATTGCCACCCTACAAGACAACGTGAAACGCGTTGTGGCCCAGCTCTTTG
Source organism: Apophysomyces variabilis (assembly GCA_002749535.1). Taxonomy (NCBI): domain Eukaryota; kingdom Fungi; phylum Mucoromycota; class Mucoromycetes; order Mucorales; family Mucoraceae; genus Apophysomyces; species Apophysomyces variabilis. The sequence goes on along the minus strand of MZZL01000382.1, from coordinate 29,169 downwards.
TGTCTCATGGCTAGTTAACAACCACAGACATGATACATATCCTCAAGCCCGACAATTGTCCATAACCTTCCTTCCCGTCTCCCCCCCCCTGCTCCCTTCTACTTTAGTTCCCCAATCCCAATGCCTCTACCTTTTTTTCCCTCTTTCTCGCAAAGGGTTTTTTTTCGCTTTATCTACGAGAAGGAACCAGAGTGGACATGTTAAGAACGCAGCACTCACGGTTATAAAATCAAACAATAAACTTTAATCAATTTTTTACGCTACTCTAAATAAATTTTGCATCCATGCAAGGTCAAGTTTGCGCTAAAAGGGATAGAAATATCCATCATTAGTAAATGGATTATGCGGGAAATATATTTTACTTACCTCAACTTGGTCCTTCCGTGGACACGAAATTCATTCGAGCAGCGTAAAACAACGTTCATGGTTAGTAAATGGAAGGATAGCTTGACATCTTTTTTGACTTACCCCGGAAGGGTAATCCTACCCAAAGGGCAGGGGCCAGCCCCGCACCTGTATCGGTGGGGGCGGTGAGAGAGAGGCAAGGCTTCCATGGGTTGCCGGTTAGAGTGTAACGCACTGCAGAGGACTTGAAGCGATGTAACACCTGGCGAGGACTTGGAAGCAGAATATAATGAATAACACTGTGGATAAACAGACAATATTTCTTTTTCACTTACCTAGTGGAGTACAGGGAGCTTACTCACACAACCAAAGTGGTTCGGGACAGAGGTCATGCAGGCTAAAGGATACAGAAGAGGGACATCAGTCATTCTGTACATGTGATCAATGCGAAGTATATACCGGGGAGCTTTGGAGAACAGAGCCAAGGAGCAAAAAAGGTGTTGTCCCTTCGCGTTTATAGTGCTCGGGTCACTGAAACCAAAAATCACAGTCATGGATAAGAAAATCGATGAATGTCTTATGGATGACAACAATTTAGAAAAATGGACTCTGTCTGATAGAAGGTCTGGAACAGAACGGAACATCTGTAGAGGAAATATACCCTCTTCGTTTGCTTCTATATGTCATTGATGCTATCATATCCGTTTCTGTCAGTTATGGCATCAGAAGCTGTCAGGGCAATGTACCAGTGCCGGTTCTGCTCAATTGTATTGCCTTACACTCCACTTTAATATTCCCTGCATGTAGTTATATTCTCCTTTTTTTTTCTATTGTATCTTAAACTTTGTCTATTAGGCAGTCACAAAAGATTGGATTGCCACGGAATGAACAGTTAGTATCTTGTCATAGATAATGTACCCATCCATACACTAGTCAAGGTTAAGCAGTTGGTCGAAGAAAGAGGATACAAATGTCTTTATCTTCCTCCAGAGTCTCCCTTTCTCAACCCAATAGAAGCGTTTTGGGCCAAAGTGAAGGCTGGGATGGGAAAGGAGCCCTTATAAGTGGACGATAACCATCAAGGGCATATTGTTCAAGCAGCGCGAAAAGTAAAGCGCCCAAACTGTCAAAGATGGATCAACACTCGGAGAGGTTTATGGTTAGATGCAAAAATAGAGAACCACTTCTTTAAATAAATTCGTCTTGCTGTGGTTTGAAATAAACTATCTGTGATTGTGAACATGTGACAGGACTGTACGCAAAGTAGGGTAGTCTGACCGCAAATATTTTCATCCATTCATGCAAAAGCATTTTTGGATTCCGCAAAAAACTTGAATCCCCGTCCGCAAATAAAAAAATAGAAACACGCAGACAAACGGGAAAAACACAGTAAATGCCTTCCGGTTAAAGTGCTTCTCACAGTATCCTGAGGCGAATGCTTTTTGCTGTCTTAATTTTTAGTCCGAAGTCTAGAAGAACACGAGCATAGAGTGCCATGGTTCTGATCTATTACGAAAGCTTTATTGCAATGGACCTTCTTTTGTAGCAGAGCGATGCTAGTCTAAACTATTTCGCTTTTCATTTTTCTTATGGGCCATAACACTTTTGAGCCATAAGTGACCCCATCCAATTTAATTCCCGACCGGAGAAGTTTGAGCCATAACTGCGGACAGTTGTTATGGGCCGCCTCCCTGGGGATCCCAATAAATTCCCAAAGCTCTATTGCATTAGATATGGCTAACCAGTCATGCATGTTGTCCTGAACATATTTGTATCCTTTGCTCACAAATCTTTATCATTACATAAATGATTCCATTATGATTATTTCTGTTATCTATAGAATACAGCAAACCTAGCTATTTCTATGTGGCAAAGTGGAACATCACTTTAATTGATGGTCGATAAATCTCCCATCAATTGAGTGAGACCCTCGGAGTCGCTATGAAAAGATGTGTGCTGTGATCTTCTTTCCTTTATTGATAGCGAATTTCGAAGAAATTTCTGGAAACTATTGATGTCGTCTATATAAGTTGTTTAATAAAACAAAAGATATCTTCAGATCTTCTTTTCGCTCAGGACAACCCAACCTCAAGAACACCTCGCGCCTAAATGGATAACGAAAATATGTCTAACCAGGGTCCTGCACAGGATCCCACGTTACTGTAATTAATGTCACAGCTCCAGGCTCAACAACAAATGATTGAGCAACGTCACTTGCAACAATCAAACACTGGCATTGTCGCCCAGGATTCAACGTTGCCCCACTGATTGCCCACTAGACCTCACTACAACTGGTCACCCCCAGAGGAGCTGCTTCGCCGGCTACCTGACTTACAGGCCGACCTATTTTCTAATGTGCTGGATGAGGACATCAAACGTTCTCTTATTGACTCGTACCCACCCATGCAGCAAGCGAGATATCAACCTCCAAATGCTGTTCTGATCACTCATGCCTGGTTCAGCAAGTTCCAACACTGAGAGGGTATTGCACTCAAGATATCCAATATCAAATTTCAGTTATATTCCGCTCTCTCGACGTCCTAGCTTTGGAACTTCTGGAAACATTATCCTCAGTGTTATATTTGACATATTTTTATTATGTAACGATCATACGCATTCAGTTATCACCTTGTTTCCTCTAATAAAGCAATCATTGCGGTCTTATACAAACTTCTAGTATAGTCTCTCTATCTTATAATAGGTGTGACAAGACAATTACAATGATTACAATCTTAGCAGGAACATAGTGATTTGTGATCATCCCTGAATTCTCTCATTCAAACTCAGATAGACAATAACATCTTGACAATCACTTATTATCAATCATTATCAATCCACCATGATTACTCAGAGCTTACGCATCCTCTGATTAATAAGATATCTGGCTAAGCATCCAGACAGTATAGACATTAGCAGTAGAGATTGTTAAAACTAGTAATTGACTTTTGAATAAAACGATATCCAAGAGTCTCAAAGTATCCTTTTGATCTCTTTATCTTTATTTCTCTCTTAAATACTTCAATGATGCAAACTGTTAATTCCATTGATGATGTAATTAGAAGAACAGCAAGTCCGTTTTTCTCGGAAATGTTAAATAGAAATATACAGGTTAGTAATACTAATCAACGATTAGATGGAAGTGGAGAAGCAAGACTTCTTTAGTGAGCTATGCAAACGACCAATTTTTGACGACAATGAGCACACTGCTATGAAACAGCTTTATGGCAAAGTGTCCTTTTTCGCCATTAACATGGTTCAAAAGGAATTGAAGAGAGCTTGGGAAAACGCAGAAAATGGCTTACTTAAAAAGAAAAACAGCTGTAACTGCAAGGCAAAAGTTTACTACAAGCTTCCTTGCCAGCATATGTTACCTCCTGTAGCAAATGGTACAATAGAAATTCACTTGATTCTCCAGCGTTGGTACCTTAATTACGCGGAAGGTAACTATTGAAGTTGGTAACGTCTTTTAGTGTAGTTGTCTTACGCATCACAATACAACGTAGAATATTTTCCTGCAAATACGTCAGCCATTGGCGGGGAAATCCAACAAAACATGTTAACTCTATTGCAACGTATACAAGACGCAGTCAGGAACGCAGAAAGCAATTTCAAGAAGATTGAAATAATACAAACTATCAATAATGCGCTCGACTCTTTAAAAGAAGTACTCTTAGAAGAGGTGAAACTTCCTCATATGATAAAAAAGAAAGGACGTTCAGAGACATCCACTGGGAAATGAATCGAGTCTGGCTTTGAAACTGAGGAGAAACAAATCTGCAAAGATTGTCAAAAAGATAATGCCAGCTTGGACAGCATGTATGAAAATAACTCCATTGACAGTAATATCTATATTCTGTCTGAAAAGCGAGATCGTGAAGACAAGTTTCTTGAAAGCATCGAAGACAAAAGGTATAGAACGTAAAATAGGTGCCATGCAGGCTAATTAATTTTAGGGCCAAACGTACTTTCAATGAGACTGCTGACTTCCATATCAACGCTGATATACAACGAAGCAGCTTTACAAGTGTAATTGACGTCAAAGCTGATGGATGGTGTAGCTTTTGTGTGCTCACACATGTTTTCAAAGATGATGAGAACAAGTTTTTGCAGGTTAAACAGGATATGCTTAGCTGCTTGGCTGAAAATGCAGCTATTTATCAACACTACTTTCTCTCAATTGGCCCAGTTGAAAAGCTACAGGAGCTCATTAGCTATGGAATTGACATTTCTTTGTCAGTGAATGGTCAACATCTGTCCTTTAAAAATATGGGGTATTGGTTTACTGCTCCTAAATGTGTTCAACTAGCAGCAGACACATATCGCATTCCTATTGCTGTTTATTCTGACGACGAGACAACTGATACAAATGGGAATTTGGTATACCCGCTTTTACTTTATCTCCCTGTGCATGGGCCACTACCCCGCCAGAAACCACTCCCAGTTATCTTGCACCATGTCAACGGAAACCACTGGATAACGTTGGACATGAAACGCAGTATCAGACTGAAGTGGCCGCATATAGAAAGATACATCAAACAGGCGTGCTCTAAATTAGGCTATGGGCATAATATCCGAAACTATATGGAGATATCTTGATATTGAAAAGGATGTCTAGCAAAGCAGTGATTCTGTTATTGCTATTAACTAGTTATATACAGCTATATTTGCTATGTTGCAAAAATTATTACCAACTTAAATACTAAATTATATGTCTAACAGTTTGTTATAAACAGCTCCTCTTTTTCCCTACTACTGTCAGAATTGTTTCATATTCATTTATCATAATTACCTTATCTTTGCTAATATTTGTTATATGGACAGATTTCATTTACAGGACACTCCACTTGGGGACACTCCAATCTACAGTACTCCGCTATTTCCATACTACACTCCGCCTGTTTATAGTGATCATCATCACCTTTATTTTAGAAAGTGCTCAGAATTGGGGGGACTGGAGTGTCCCGTTGGAGTATTCGCAGTAATTCCCGTAAGATAGCTGGATAAGTAAAGCAAAGGAAACACTCTACAGGCCTTCTCTCATTGCCCTCACCCAAGTCACCCAAAAGTCATGCAATTTTTAACAATTATAAAGTCTTAGACTTTAGCATAAGGCATTGTCAACTCGTCACTCAGTTTGATACATAAGTGAGACAGCTTATATGATATCACTTGTCTGACAATAAAAAATTTAAGGCTACAGACATAGTCTGGGAGCTAGGGATCTTCACGGGTCGGGTCGGGTCGGGTTGAAGGTCAACCCGTATCCGATCCGTTTATAAACGGATAACCCGTATCCAACCCGTTTATATGAGGCGGGTTGACGGGTCGGGTACGGGTCAACCAATAGTATTTAAGGATACGAATATGGTTAAGCACTTTGACGTTTGTGTAATAAAAAGTACGTTGTAAAACGCAGCAATAGTTTATTTGTAGCCTTGCAAAATATAGCAGAAACAAGTAAGGAAAAAAGAAGGGAATTTTTTTTGCGAATTAAAGTGGTAATGTCATATGATGGTATGATGTCGTAATGGTGCAATGGCATCTGTTGAAAGGACGGTCAAAGTAAAAGAAGTGTATTTATTTTCCGACAAAGGTTTTAAAGCAAGGCATAAGAGAGAAAGGTGTCAAAGTAAAAATAAAAGCAAAGGGGACAGAATTTTTTGGGGACTGTAAAAAGCTTTCTTGTTTTATTTTTCTTCACAAAAACTTTTTTCTTGGCCGTTTAACGCCTTTTGCCAAGAGTCAACCAACACTAATTGCTGAAGTGATTCCTGCGACAAACGATTGCGTTCAAATGGTATAAAAAACTTTGCTCGTGAAAAGCATCGTTCTGATGGTACTGATGTTGCCGGCACTGCTAGGTATCGTAACGCCATTTCAGACAACTCTTTCCACTGCGTGCTACGACTCTTCCAGTACTCCAGTGCTTGCGTTGATTCCGCGAACGTCCCTTCTGCAATGTACTCACTCAACTGATCGCTGGGCGCCTTTGGCTTGAACAATTGAATCTTCTTTTGCGGCATTTCGTTTGATGGCACATTAAGCTTTGGACGAAAAGCTTCTTCCCAAACCGCTTGCACCGCATGCTTTGATTGCACGATCCATTCCGTTGGCCATTCAATGTCACTCCACCATTGGTACTTTGCGCGTGGATCAAGAGCTGTTGCAATGGAGTAGACCGGTGCAGTACTTCTACTGTAATATTCCTTCAACTTGGAATGAGCAAAGTCAGCAGCAAGAGCAATAGTTGGGAACGTCTAACGAACGTAAAAGTTAGTAAGTGTTTGTGATAGTACTTTTGAACTTGTATTTCTTACCGCCATTTTTTCTTCTTTGTATTTTTCCACATGGTCGAACAACCAGTTATACACAGGTATGGTACTGTTTATCGTCGGATACAATGCACCTGAGAGTTCTGAAGTAAACGTATCAAAGCCAGAAAGTAGATTCTGAACTTCTTCAACGCACTGCCAATCTTCTGAAGAAAGTCCATAAGCGGACACTTCGCTTGAGGTTTGCCAAACATCGTTATATGCTTTTTGCTGCTCATGTGCTCTTTGGAGCATCATAAAGGTAGAGTTCCAGCGTGTCTTGATATCCATGATCAATTCTTTGCTTGCTAGACTGTTGGCAGTACAATACCGTTTGTACATTTCTCTTCTTTGTGGTGAAGATCTAATCTTGATGATACCACGACGAAGACGTTGGATAATGTTACCTACAAGATAAGTTCAGTTACTATTGGTATGTATTTTTGTAACAGTAATGCTTACCAACAGAATTGCTAATAGTATTCTCATTTCCATCAACAGTTTGATCACCATTCAAATCATCATTGGCCTCTGCTAGCAATCCATCTTTTATAACTGATTGTGCTGCCAAATTGATAATATGTCCAATGCAAGAGATGCGATTTTCATCCGCCTTGAAGATGCCACTTCCAACTAACGTTTCCAATTCTCTTGCCATTGCGATCATGCTGGATGCATTGTCTGTTGTTATGAAAAACGGTTTTGAGGTAAGATCAAATTTAGCTAACACCATCATGATTGTCTGAGCCATGTTTGATCCAGAATGAGGGCCGTTGAGAGGTTCAAATCCGATAACGATCGATTGTTGCTTCCAGTTTGAATCAATCCAGTGTGCTGTTATCCCAAGGAATGCATCTCTAAGATCACTTGTCCAACCGTCAACCGTGTATGACATGTAAGGCTGATCCTTCAGAAGATCGGTTATTTGTTGCTGATACTGTTCATAGTATTTCTGGTGATCACGTTTGATAGTAGATGCACTAGGAAGTTTTAGGCTGGCAAGATCAGGAGCGCTATGAGCGAGATAAAGGAGTTCTTGCAACGTTTGACGGGAAACAGACGTGTATGGAGAGGCGGTAGATATCATATCAGCAACAAGGATTTGCCGAAACTTTTCTTTGCTGAAAATTGATTTTTGGACCGTTCTATCAGCGTTGGTAAAGTACATATTGAGAGGTCCATTGAAAAGAGGAATAGAACCAGCACTAGCAGCAGGAGAATCCTTGGAAATTTTATGCTTGGATAAAAGATGTCTGATTACGTTGCCAGTAGATCCATCACCGCTGGCAAACTCATGGTTACAACGACTGCCAGAACGACTAACGTAGTTGCAAACGATCTTGTTAACACCTCCAACTTTTTGCCGGGTTGCCCAATTGTTTACAAAGATCCAGCTGGTTGGAGTCCTTTGCTTCTTGTTTGGTGGGGCAGGTGACGAACTGTCATCAAGGTTTGCTTCAATCGACATATATGACTCTTGTCTTGAAAGTTCAGCATCTGATCCAGCGTCCTCAATTTCTGTCACCATAGTGGACAACATATCCTGTATACAATTAGATATGGCTAAGAAGGTATATTACTTACATCAGTCAATTCAGAAGCTTGACGTTGAGCATTGGTCGAGCTTTCAGCGAACGAATATTGCATTGTGTCAGGTAAGAAAAAAGATAACAGAGAGATAATGCTTTTCTCGTCGGTTAATGCTTTCTGATTATATAGCTTTCTACCGCAGCACTTGTACGATCTTCTTTTTTTTCCTTCTACTTCAAAACAGGAAGTTTACTACGCCATTACTACAATAGCAGCTTTACAATAGTTGTCAATTACTGCGGCAGGACATGTTCTTAGTAAGATCGGACCTTTTAGATTGATCTTCAACTTCACCAAAGTCAGCATCCCTTTTGTGGTAATTTACTGCGGTTGCCGAACATCATTGCATCGTGCCAACCATTGTTTCCTTACTGCGGCAGTCTTTGCAAACGTATATGCTTTGGCCTAATAGTAGAGTATTGAAGGTAAGCGTTTTATATAATGCCTGTTAGCTGTTCAATTGCTACAAAAATAAAATGGAGAGCTTTTTCATTTATTCTTTGTTATACATAAACGAGTTTTGACATAGTAGTCAGTTTAAGCTTTACGCTTGTAATGTCATGCTGCTTTGTCATTATGAAAATCTGAATCAACATGTGTTTAGACATTCCACTAATCTTGCAAAGGGTACTTTTTTTTCTTTTTACTGCGGCAAGCTTGTCAAACATTTTTCTTCTCCCCAACAGACTTCTTGCAAAAGACTACAATAAATCTAAACCATGAAAACAGATTGTTGCCTTTCACATTTGATTAAGAACAACATCGTCATGCTAATGACGGTCGAAATCAGATGCTTTTACTTTAACAGTGTAATGTAGCTACCATTTGAACATGCATAGTTGCAATGCTGAATGACAATTGTTCACTTATGCGTTCTTATCTTGACACCCAATAAACATGTCTTATAATACTGTTTAAAAGGAATGCATTTGAATGCTTTTACTGACTAAGACATTATTGAACACTTTTTTCTATGGTGACTCTACCTAGAAAAGCTAAACGGGTTAAACGGGTCAGGTCGGGTTACTACTTTCTTGACCCGTTTATTAACCGGGTCATAAAATAGCAACCCGTATCCGGTCTAAACGGATACAGATCGGGTCGGGTTGACGGGTCACGGATATATGGTGATCCCTACCTCCACCTGTCCTTCAAGATCTGTATACGGCTCTGGGGAGAAAAGCCAACGTGGTGGTAGAGCAATTGGAGAAGGCATGTGGATTTTCTTCACGACAAAAACCTTGGAGCCAGGTGCCCACTGACAAACGTGAGCTCACTTACACAACAATGGAGCAACAGGGGCTTCAGATCGGAGTGCCCTTGGACGTCTGCAAGGGTCGCTGGGGTGCCAATTTCCTCATCACTCGTAGATGGGAAAACGGCTATAACCGTAGAAACAAGTAAGACAGTCAGATTGAATTGCGCAATTTATTTATTGATGTCATTATTAGGAAAAGTGCACAAGCAAATGGTGTCAAAGGCAATGTCACCAAATAGACTCTTTGATTCTTTTTGACAGCATAGTGCTGAATAGTGCACTCTAAAAGAGACAGAAGAGGAGGGGACAGGGCAGGGCAGGTGGAAGGGAGGGTGGGAACTTAGACGGGAAAAAAAATCGGCCAATAAAAGCCTTTTTTTTCCGATGATTAAAAAAACTGATTTTTCTCACTTTGCCTACTTTTTTGCTCTTTCTTTTGCTTTTATTTCACCTTTTACTCTTTGTAGCCTTGTTTTGTTATGGTTAAATGGTTGTAAGTGCACATTACCTATTATATTTTTACTGACATCTGATTATATAAAGTACAACTACTACAATCCAATGCCTGTAGAAACTACCGGCATCACATACAATTCATATTTGCATCGTGTATACCTTTTCCTAATGTTAAAGGTAGGCCGCTATTTTACTGCACTATTATTGTTATTCCTTTTCATTGCTTTAACCTTTGTCTCCTTCCTATGTAGCTAACCAAAACAACTTCTGACAATTGTATATCACTTATGTTCAAGCACTCATTCAGGTAAATCAACTAGTTCCATTACCTACTTTATACTTACCACCCAAGTTTAGCTTTGTTGATCTTTTCTTGTTGTTTATTTTATTGTAAGTGTTTCTTCATTCATAACAATAGCCTCTTAGTTTTTTCTCTTTTTTTTTTTAGTTTCTGGGTCTAGTTATCTTTATCATTCTCATACTGGTAATAACGACGTTTATATTTTGAATCTTTTTCTTACTCACTGTATTAGGCCATACTCCTTGTTTACTGAAGACTTATTGTTCTGTTCATGCGCTTATTACATGGCCAAAGCACATGATTGTAGTTCTTTATCGCTCTGGTATATTAAAGCAGGTGCATGATTATAGGATATAGTATTTGTTACAGCTTCTTTTAACATTTGGTAAGTGCAGTAAAGTAGAAAGATACATTAGGTATATGTTATTGTTTGTGTAAATGCAGGGGTCATTTTATCCAATAAAAACTATTACTTGTTATCACTACTTTTCACTACTTTCTTTAATATGAGTGATTACTACTTTAAGTGAATTTTTCCTACTTTCAGTGATCACTACTTTTCTCTCTTTTTCACTATTTTACAAAAATAGGGATCTCTACTTTAAGTGAACTTTCCCTACTTTTAGTGATCACTACTTTTAGTGAAATTTCCCTACTTTTAGTGATCACTACTTTTCTTTCTTTTTCACTACTTGACAAAAATAGGGATCCCTACTTTTAGGGATTTTCCCTACTTTTAGTGAACCCTATTACCATAGTATGTATGCACCATGACACGATTCTATCTGTAATATCAGTGATCTCATCTTACATTCAGATTCTGTTACAATCCATTATTGTCCCTTTCTAAAATATTCTCCTTTTATTATGTATATGTTTACCAATAGATAAAGCATAAATTGATGCTAGACTTTTATGCCTTATAATTCTTATATATTATTAGTCTATCCATATCCAATCTATCAATCCATCAGATATATATGGATCAGATATAGATCATCCATTTATAAATGGATCAGATTTAGATAGGGGGTCAATCCGATCCATATCTGACTTTGACAATCCCTACATTTAAGTGCTATATAGAACTTGAAATAATTGATCAACCTTTTTGTCATTTTAAATCAAAATAGTAATTTAATATTAAAAACTTTTTTGTTAGTTTTTAGTGAAATCTCATAATCTTTTGATTCTAATTGGTGGAAAACTTTCGAGGTCAAGTTGGAATAGGTTGGATGCAGTGGGTTCACTGATGGATAGGTTATTTGGTAGTGTTTCTTTAGTGTTGTTGTTGCTATGTTGATGAATATACTTCTTTATGTAACGTAAATTTAGTGGAAAAAGAAGTTCTCAGATAGTATAGTGGTTAGTATCCCCGCCTGTCACGCGGGAGACCGGGGTTCAATTCCCCGTCTGAGAGTTTTTAACTCTTTTATTATTAGAGTGTTATATGTTATTTTTGTAAAGTTGATTCATAGCTACTGTTTTGGACGTGAGTTGCCAATCAAGCTGGAATATAGAAATTGTAAAGGAACAGAAGTAAAAGGTAAAAGTGTATAAGGAAATTTGATAATGTTTATTTTTTATAAATTATTTATATATATAATATTTCTATAATTTTCTATGAAGCTGAAGATGTGAGAAGTATTTAGGAACTTCTTAGAAACTAATTGCAACTTTGAAAACTTCTTAGAAGGCTTTAGCAAAAAGAGTCTTTGCATTTATGCACTGATTCTAGCTCTGACAATTTATAGCTACTATTTTAGATATATGATTTTTTTAGTAGAAAATCTACCTGTTATTGACTTTTAATGGTCTATAGATCAATGTGCTAACTGGATTTATTTTTTATCCTTACTTTTTGCTACTTTTATGTTAAACCAATCTTAGTTCCTAGAGAGAGAGGGAAATGGTTCACCTGCAATGTGCTAGTGAAAGAAAAAATAGAGTGTGAGACCACCAAAGGCACACAAACAAATATTTTTGTGTCAGATGCAGGCAGCATAGTTATTCTGGTTGGTTCAGTTGGTTTTGCCTTGTATCAAGAGAGTGACCAAAGCTGGGTACTTGCTATAACCTTCCTCTTTAAAGTTAAGAAAAAACAAGTTTGCAAGCTCTAGATACTACAGTTGAAAGGACGTTTTACCCTAGGTAAAATCTGGGTAAAACGTCAAATATTACTCACATTTTACTTACATTTTACCCATGTTTTACCCAGTGAGTAAAACTTTTAAGAAGTGGGTGAAACGTACCTTTTACTCACATTTTACCCACGTTTTACCCACTTTCTATACCATTATTAATTGGATAAAACAGTATATGTCAGACATAATTACATTAATGCTATTGGACTAAGTTGTATACATTTAACAACTAACATTAGAATTCTATTTGACCATATTCTTTTCTTTAAGCTCTTTTATTGGATTAACTTGCTTACAACAATACATGCTATTAGAGCTAATGATTCTTATCTAGTCTTTTTGATTAGATGCTCTTTTCATTACATTCATTATTTTAGCCAATAAAATACACTTCTTTATCATGTACAACAATACTTCTTAGCCTTATATATAGAGAAAACAAACATTTTTATTTTATTGAAGATATATAATATAATGTATAAACAGGTATCTAACTTTACGATTGGATCTATATAATCTTACCTAATTACTGAAGGCTAAAGAAGCATAGAATTTAAAAAATGATAATTAGTAAAACATACAGCATAGCAATAACAAACGGCAACATTATATATAGGCCTACAAAAGATTATCTTGATGAATAATCAAGTTACAACGTAAAAAAAAATCTGTACCATTAAAACATATGTCATGTTTCTCTGTTTTCATATTTTTTAAAGAAAGGAAAAGCTACTCTATAGGACAAATAAAAAGTCAAGATTAGTTACATTTAGGTCAATCAATCAAAATATCTTAGTTAAAAGTAAGAAGCAAGCTTTCCTATAACGTTGCAATTATATCAGCTATCAAAAGAAAAAAAGAATGAGGTGCTGTCTAGGGCTTGTAACTGGGCTGGGATGTCCCGGGACCCGGCCCATATATTGCTGGACCGTCGGGCGTCAGTCCAAGAAGTGGCCCAGATATGGTGGCCCAGCGGGTCACGGGTTGACATAGTGGCCCAGCCCAGTTATGGCCCGCCCAATTAGGGCCTGACCAGTTTATGGCCCGCTTAACTACCTAATAAATGCAGCCCACCTGACTACCCAATTATCTTTATTCACTAAAGGCTCTTTATATACTTAACTATACTTGTTACAAATAAATGCAATTGCATTTCACATCACTTAACTTGCGTTTGTTATGACGTTGCAATGATATGCATTATGAATCAGTTATTTAACATTAGGATCAATGTTTGAAATCAATTGAGCAACAAGTTTTGTCAGGAATCAGGTCAAGTATCGCTTTAGTTAACTGGGCTTTGGGCCAAGGTTGGGCCCAACTATAATGGCCTAGTGGGTCATGGGTCTATACTTTGACCCAGCCCAGTGGGCCATAGGCCAATATACTGACCTGGCCCACTTAGACCCGCCCACTTAAGGCCCATCCTAATTAAGGCCCACCCATTTATGACCCGCCCATTTCAAGCTCTAGTGCTGTCAAATAAAGATAAAAGCTTACCAGTAAAGAACATACTTTCAGGTCAAGGATGTATGTCATTAAGATGATATATCATCAACATTGTGAAAGTGAGTTTGCCGATGAAGAAGTACTGAAAACACTATAGAGTGAAAAAAAGCAGAGGAAAAAGTTTATGAAAGAAAAGGATAATAAAAAGAAAATGTGAATAACCCTATAAAAAAGAAAAAAAACCATGTTAAAAGCGCGTAATATAAATATTGATACAGTTCCTGGGAATCACACATACACTGTCATACTGCTTATATTTTTATATTTGCTAGTTTTTCTCTTTTGGGAAAGGAGAGACTGAACAATACTGAAGATTGCTCCCTCTATGGGAAAGTGGGTAAAACATCATGTATTACCCAGGGGTAAAATGTAGGTAAAATGCCTACTCTACCACAGTAAGAGCTCACGTAGACTCTTTATGCAGCAACATCATATGCTGCAACAAAAATGTTATACAGTTGCATGTATCAGCCTCAGTATTGATATGAAGGTAATATATAGACATGTTCAGCAGCTCCTCAGATGTATAACTATCCTGGATCATCCCAATACTATAGTCAATATAATTAGTTTTTTTTTAGTTGATTCATGGCTAATCTTACTTTAGAGCTATATCTTTAGGGCCTCTCTATAAGGATGGGGGTATGAGTTTAGTTTTAAGGCTTTTTGGATAAAATAAAGATCACAAATAGCTTTTATGTATAAATCTCATGCAGAATATCTAAGTTAGTAAGGCTTACTATCAGTTGATTTGCGTTTTTAATTTCCTCTTATAGAAACCACTTCTTTCAGAAATCAAATCAGTTTTACCTTAGTTATAATGTGGCCATCTGTATACTGCTGATCCCTACAATAGGCCTATAAGGCAACCAGTAAGCAAGATATTTTACAGTTAAATAAAGAACAAAATAGCAAGTACATTACTATGAATTGCTTTTGTTTCAGTTTATACTGTACTTTGATATTAGCACTCTGCATCTCCTTCTTTAAGCTCAATGCATGCACAACAACTTTATGATCTTGTGTATAATTTTGGATTGACTGCTCTAACTCAGGATTAGTGGCAGCAGTGCTACCAGTTACAACTAGTAGAGAGGTGACCTTCTCCTCCTTCTTCTTCTCTTGCTTCTGCTGCTACTGCTACTGCTACTGCTGATAGTCTGGGGTATATGCTTTAAAGGCATTGCCATTGGAGGATAGTCTTTAGAATATTTAATATATGATACTGCACTAGCCTTTTACAGATTTACCTGTCAAAAGCTTTAAGGAAAAGAAGTAAAAACCAACACACTTAGCATCTTTATATAGAAAACAGGAAGTTGGTAGGAAAAATATATGGTTCACTTATAGAACTGGGCCATTGGTATAATGTCTTATATATATTATAAAAATGTATACTTAACTAGGTAGTTTCACCTAAGTCTAAAGAACCAAATAGGGTAAGATCTATGATTCTTTAAAAGCTAAATATTTGGATTATATAAAACTATGATACTATGCAAAAAACTGTCTGTTCTGAAAAGAGCTTTCAAAACATCTAACACCTTAGCTTAGCAGTGTCAGATCTATCACTGCGGTAGAGTAGGCGTTTTACCTACATTTTACCCCTGGGTAATATATGATGTTTTACCCACTTTCCCATGGGGGGAGCAATCTTCAGTATTGTTCAGTCTCTCCTTTCCCAAAAGAGAAAAACTAGCAAATGTAAAAATATAAGCAGTATAACAGTGTATGTGTGATTCCCAGGAACTGCGTCAATATTTATATCATGCGCTTTTAATATGGTTTTTTTTTCTTTTTTATGGGGTTATTCGCATTTTCTTTTTACTTATCCTTTTTTTTCACAAACTTTTTCCTCTGCTTTTTTTCACTCTATGGCGTTTTCAGTACTTCTTCATCAGCAAACTCACTTTCACAATGTTGATGATATATCATCTTAACGACATACATCCTTGACCTGAAAGCATGTTCTTTACTGGTAAGCTTTTATCTTCATTTGACAGCACCTCATTCTTTTTTTTCTTTTGATAGCCGATATAATTGCAACGTTATAGGAAAGCTTGCTTCTTACTTTTAACTAAGGTATTTTGATTGATTGACCTAAATGTAACTAATCTTGACTTTTTATTTGTCCTATAGAGTAGCTTTTCCTTTCTTTAAAAAATATGGAAACAGAGAAACATGACACATGTTTTAATGGTACAGATTTTTTTTTACGTTGTAACTTGATTATTCATCAAGATAATCTTTTGTAGGCCTATATATAATGTTGCCGTTTGTTATTGCTATGCCGTATGTTTTACTAATTATCATTTTTTAAATTCTATGCTTCTTTAGCCTTCAGTAATTAGGTAAGATTATATAGATCCAATCGTAAAGTTAGATACCTGTTCATACATTATATTATATATCTTTAATAAAATAAAAATGTTTGTTTTCTCTATATATAAGGCTAAGAAGTGTTGTTGTACATGATAAAGAAGTATATTTTATTGGCTAAAATAATGAATGCAATGAAAAGAGCATCCAATCGGAAAGACTAGATAAGAATCATTAGCTCCAATAGCATGTATTGTTGTAAGCAAGTTAATCCAATAAAAGAGCTTAAAGAAAAGAATATGGTCGAATAGAATTCTAATATTAGTTGTTAAATGCATACAACTTAGTCCAATAGCATTAATGTAATTATGTCTGACACATACTGTTTTATCCAATTAATAACAGTATAGAAGGTGGGTAAAACGTGGGTAAAATGTGGGTAAAAGGTACGTTTCACCCACTTCTCAAAAGTTTTACCCACTGGGTAAAACGTGGGTAAAATGTGAGTAAAATGTGGGTAATATTTGACGTTTTACCCAGATTTTACCCAGGGTAAAACGTCCTTTCAACTGCAGTGTATGCAACAGAAGGTAGAAATCTAATGCTTTAATTTGGTTTTACTATGTATTTAGTGAAAGTTGCAATATAAGTTGAAAATCTTTCATTTCATACATAAATAATAGGTATGTTTAGGAGGAATGCTATGCCATAGAATCAACTGAGTGTAAAGTAGAGAGATACCCTTATTTAAATAAAAATATTAGTTCAAATTTGATCTATAACTCTTTTCTCTAGTTTTTAATTCCCTTTCTTCTATTGTTATCATCTTTTTCCCAAAGTAAGAAGATTAAAATGACAACAATAATAAATAAAGCTTACTTTATCATTTATTTATCTCCCATTTATCTGCTTATATATTTTTAGTTGTTGTGTTTCCTTTTTCTTTCCCTTTTCATTTTTTTTCTTTTAATAAAGAAATCTGATATGTATAACCTTATCTTAAGTGACACAAAAATAGAAAACAAGAGAGAGAGAGAGAGAAAATTAGAAGAGAAATTAAGAGTATATGCATATGCATAGAGGAAAGGGTATATATGCATGTGTATGTGTGTGTTAGATACTGTGCCTAGCTCAACCAAAATTTCAGGATCAGAGATTTTTTGAAAGTAGGAAAGGGTAATGCCTTATTTACATATATATCAGTATTTCAATCCAGTTACAATTTAGCAGGTAACTTAAGTCCTAACCCTATTTAAAAAATTTTATATACTCTTATAGTATACTATAGAGAGATATAATTGTTATTATCATAGTTTGAGCTAGAAATCTAATAGCCAGGTAAAGACAGAACAATGGTAGAAGATAATAAAATAAGATAAAATAAAAGATGTTTTTTATTCTTTATAATATGCCCAATATTTATATTTTTTTGATTCTAAATAAATTATATAATCATTATAATAATAAAATACAAAAGAAAAATAGCTAAGAATATTATATTAAAGATTGATGATCATAGAAAACTTGTAGTTCTTATCATTTATGGATGATGGCTGAGCATAAAAGATGATTACCAAATCTGGTCCTTCACCATGATTGGTCTTGTCATGTACTCTTAGATTTTTGGTTTCACTTTCAATATCANAAAGACTAGATAAGAATCATTAGCTCCAATAGCATGTATTGTTGTAAGCAAGTTAATCCAATAAAAGAGCTTAAAGAAAAGAATATGGTCGAATAGAATTCTAATATTAGTTGTTAAATGCATACAACTTAGTCCAATAGCATTAATGTAATTATGTCTGACACATACTGTTTTATCCAATTAATAACAGTATAGAAGGTGGGTAAAACGTGGGTAAAATGTGGGTAAAAGGTACGTTTCACCCACTTCTCAAAAGTTTTACCCACTGGGTAAAACGTGGGTAAAATGTGAGTAAAATGTGGGTAATATTTGACGTTTTACCCAGATTTTACCCAGGGTAAAACGTCCTTTCAACTGCAGTGTATGCAACAGAAGGTAGAAATCTAATGCTTTAATTTGGTTTTACTATGTATTTAGTGAAAGTTGCAATATAAGTTGAAAATCTTTCATTTCATACATAAATAATAGGTATGTTTAGGAGGAATGCTATGCCATAGAATCAACTGAGTGTAAAGTAGAGAGATACCCTTATTTAAATAAAAATATTAGTTCAAATTTGATCTATAACTCTTTTCTCTAGTTTTTAATTCCCTTTCTTCTATTGTTATCATCTTTTTCCCAAAGTAAGAAGATTAAAATGACAACAATAATAAATAAAGCTTACTTTATCATTTATTTATCTCCCATTTATCTGCTTATATATTTTTAGTTGTTGTGTTTCCTTTTTCTTTCCCTTTTCATTTTTTTTCTTTTAATAAAGAAATCTGATATGTATAACCTTATCTTAAGTGACACAAAAATAGAAAACAAGAGAGAGAGAGAGAGAAAATTAGAAGAGAAATTAAGAGTATATGCATATGCATAGAGGAAAGGGTATATATGCATGTGTATGTGTGTGTTAGATACTGTGCCTAGCTCAACCAAAATTTCAGGATCAGAGATTTTTTGAAAGTAGGAAAGGGTAATGCCTTATTTACATATATATCAGTATTTCAATCCAGTTACAATTTAGCAGGTAACTTAAGTCCTAACCCTATTTAAAAAATTTTATATACTCTTATAGTATACTATAGAGAGATATAATTGTTATTATCATAGTTTGAGCTAGAAATCTAATAGCCAGGTAAAGACAGAACAATGGTAGAAGATAATAAAATAAGATAAAATAAAAGATGTTTTTTATTCTTTATAATATGCCCAATATTTATATTTTTTTGATTCTAAATAAATTATATAATCATTATAATAATAAAATACAAAAGAAAAATAGCTAAGAATATTATATTAAAGATTGATGATCATAGAAAACTTGTAGTTCTTATCATTTATGGATGATGGCTGAGCATAAAAGATGATTACCAAATCTGGTCCTTCACCATGATTGGTCTTGTCATGTACTCTTAGATTTTTGGTTTCACTTTCAATATCAGTGCCCCATAGGTTTCATAGCGTGGGTAATGCTCCAAGTCTAGACAACTATAAATTAAGAAGAATGGCATCAAAATAAAAGGAGAGTTTTTTAGATAGTCTATCTTACTTTGGAAATCTTGTCTGTTATATCAGATTCAAGTAACGATATGACAATTGGTAGCTGATGCTATTTTATGGACTCGCCTACTGGTTCCCATTCAGGAGAAATAGTATACAGTGAAGAAGATAAAAGACGATTTGAAATCAAGATATGAGTACAAGATATCTTGCCAAGCGGATTACGTGAAGAATTTCAGAAGTATCGACAAAGCAAGTACATACCTTCTGAAGAACAGCTTGTCTCAACGACATGTCGAGAAGAACATTGGCTAAAACAAGCAAAGAAAATAGCAGAAAACTTTGTGAGACATCATAGTCAGGAAATGAATCCACCGCCCGAGCATTCTGTGGTACCAAATTTCACTACACAATTACTATCTGGTTTACGCCTACCACCACCAGAAACTTATCATGGAGACCGAACTACTAGCGTCATCGAAAATTGGCTCTTATTGTTAGATCACTATCTAGAATTTTATGAAGTACCTCAGCATTGTTGGCTCAAAGTTGCAGTTACTCTTCTTCGAGACTGAGCCTTAACCTGGTGGAACCGTTTAGTACTAGAAGACTGTGCCCTAACTACTTGGGATGGGTTTAAGCAGCAGCTCAATCATCAATTTCGACCAGCATATGCTAAACAAACAGCTCGCCATCGCCTCCATGAACTAAAGCAGACTGGGTCTATTACAGATTATGTTGACGCATTTGAGGATCTACGATTGGAATTGCCCACTGTCACTGACGAAGAAGCTCTAGACCGCTTTGTTGCAGGACTCAAAATGACTGCCGCTGCACATGTTACTGAGAAAGATCCTATTGATTATGAAGACGCAGTGCGTATTGCTCTTGCCTATGAAAGTGAACGCTGATTGGGTTATGGCATGAGTGCACAAACATCTACTCCAGAATATCTAAGACATGATGGAGTAGCACCTATGGATGTTAGTGCAGTAGTAGCCACTGTTCTCTCTCAGTTAAATACTATAGCTACTGAGCGCCATCACCCTATATCTGGGTCATCGAAAAACCTACTGCGATGTTATTGGTGCCAACGAACAGGCCATATACAACATAATTGTCATGAAAGAGCACGCGAAATTCACAAAATGGATGAAGAACATAGATGGGCCCAATCAAATGCTCAGCGACCTATCAGTAATCTGAATGCTGTTGAATCTGTAGATAGTGTTCCTTCAGAAATAAATAATGAAGCAGTTGACAACTATTCGACTATGCCCTCCACAGATACACATCCCATTTCTCCTGACTCTAAATTCTTTCAGGCGATGAATGCAATATCTGTACAAAGCCTTCCATTGTACGAGATTACTATTAAAGACAAACAATTTAAAGTTCTAATTGACAGCAGAGCGAGTACCAACTACGTAAGCCTGCAGGTGGCCACCTTAGCTAACACAGTATATCATGCACCATTGGATCAGTCAGTAGAAACGGCTAATGGTCAACGATCACCCATAGAAGGACGAGCTTCTTTATATGGTACTCTCGGTCCTTACCTCACCACTTTTGATGCCTTGGTTTTCCAATCAAAGTTCGATGTGATCCTTAGGAATACTTGGTTGAAGCAAGTATCCTCAGTACCAAATTGGAGTCAACAGACTTGGACTATCTTGGACAAGGGTCGCACACATGTAATCACACCATGCTCGCAAACCATGACAGATGAAAATGTCAATAGCTTGCTGTCAGTGAAACAAGTAGAAAAACTTTTACAACAGGAAAACGCTCAATGCTTCCTCGTGCACTTGCAAAATGACACTAAGGAACAGTTAAACAATATGGAATGGGTGCAAAATTTGATTAGTGAATTCCAAGAAGTCTTTGCTGACGATATTACAAGTCTCCCCCCAGATCGCGATGTACAACATGTGATCAATACATGAGATGCTACCCCTGTCAATCGAACGCCTTATAAAATGAGCCCACGTGAGCTGGACGAATTGCAATGACAGCTCAAAGAATTACTAAACAAAGGTCACATTCAACCAAGCTCATCGCCCTAGGGCGCTCCAGTGCTATTTGTCTGCAAAAAGAATGGTAAACTACAGATGTGCGTGGACTATCGCGCATTAAATAAGGTTACTATTCACAACAACCATCTGTTACCAAGAATAGACGAATGTCTGGACTGAATTCAGGACGCCCGCATCTTTTCGTCTCTAGATCTCAAATCCGGTTACCATCAAGTATGGATACAAGCTAGCGATGTACCTAAAACAGCTTTTAACACGCGGTATGGTCAATTTGAATTTTTGGTGTTACCTTTCAGTCTAACCAATGCGCCCCTGACTAGGGATCGTCAAAAATCCATGATCCGTTTATCCGATCCAATCCATATCCGTTTAAGTCGGATACGGATCGCTAGTTTTGAATCCATTTTATAAACGGATCAGATTGCTTCAATCCGATCTGATCCATTTAATCCATTTAGTATCACTTGGCTTTTTTCAAAGGATTTTTCATCGTACATATAAGAAACAAGAAATAATCTGATAGTTGAACAATAACACAATGACGTTTGCCTTGTGTTGAATAAGTTTATTATTAGCAGCCTCTATTTAAGTGTTGGTTGCACTATTCTTGGTTGTATGAATATAAACGCTGCACATTACAAATGAGTAATTGCATAGCGTATACAATGTAAAAAAGCAACAAAAGGTTAATAAAAAAAGCGTTGTCAGGGGCTTCAGAAAATATAGATCGAGTTGACTGCAGTTGTTTTTACTGAATGGGATGACGAGTCTATAAAGTACTATACAAAGCATAGCTCAGTTAATGAACAGAAAGTAAATTGCAAGAAAACACACTAGTAAAGGCGCAGTAATATTAAGCAGAGGTGGAATGGCAGGAAAAAAAAAAATGGTGGTCAACGTAAGAGCGCAGTATTATTAAGCAGAGGTGGAATGGCGGAAAAAAAAATGGTGGTCAACGTAAGTGCGCAGTATTATTAAGCAGAGGTGGAATGGCGGAATTAAGCGCGATTGAAGAATGGCAATAGAAATTTGGAAACAGTAGCTTAATGAAGACAAGAACTCTTCAGTTTATTGATTTCGCAATGTAGAAATGAATAATTCTAAGCTTGTTTAAAACTTACCTTATCCCTACTGTATACGCTACTGTGCAAAGCATATGCAAAAGAAAAAGTAGTTGCCATAGTAAAAGCTTACATAACCCAAGTCATCGCAGTAAAAGCTTACATAACCCATGTTGTCAAAGTAAAGGCTTATGTAAAAACTAACGGCTTCCCCTGAATCCAAGATACTGCGGCAAAACACTATAAATACCTGTCTTGTTATGAATCGTTTTTTGTCTGAACACATTCTCCTCGTTTATACTATCTTTGCTATGCAGTTCTCAGTCGCCGAATCTTCAACAAGCGCTCAGAAGAGACAATCCTATAATACTTTTGTAGGCTTAAAATATATATGATTGTATCTAACCTTTTCTAGGAATCATCCTCTTTGGTTATATCTGACGTGGAAGACAATGAATCCACTACCAGTTTTTCGTGGCAAGAATTGTATATGTCTCTTGTTGCAGAACCAAGCAACGATGATCTTTCAGAACAAGGATCATCAATTGGCTCGTCCAACAAAAAGCAAAAGTCTGCTACCAGTTGGATATTCTTGAATGGCTGGGCAACTCAACAAAATGTAAACGGTGCTAGTACAATTGCTTGCAACTTTACAAGTCCTCATGGTGTAAAATGCCAATGGATTTACGTCAGTTCTACTAGCTCCACTGGAAATATGCTCAAGCATCTTCGATCTAAACACAAAATTACCAAGGATTCTCCTGCCGCCACCTCTGACAACACTTTCCTTACTGCTGGGCCAATGGATAGGTTCATTTCAACCGTCAATGGAAAGCATATAAACCAAACGTTCAGCAAAGAAAAATTCCGTGAGCTCCTTCTTGCCAATGTAATTGCTACTGCATCTTCATATACATCTGTCGAAAGAAAAACGTTGCAGGAATTGATATACTTTGCATACAACACACCAGATCTCACAAGTCTAAAGCTACCTAGTTCAACGACCATCAAGCGTGATCTGGAAAAATCTTATCAAAGATATGAACAAGAAATTGCAACCTTGCTACAGGAGCAACCTTACCTTTGCTATACCATGGATGGTTGGACTAGTGACATGAAAGACGCATTTCTTGGGATAACTGCACACTGGATTGACAAAGACTGGATACAGCAATCAGTTGTCATTAGTTTTGAACCACTTTACGGACCCCATTCTGCGGTGAACATGGCAGAAACGATGATGGATGTGTTGTGTAAATATGATCTTACATCCAAGCCATTCTTCTTGACGATGGATAACACATCCAATATGACGGCACTTGCAAGGGAACTAGAGCAGATGGTGGGAAGTGAAGTCTTTGCAGCAAAGGACAACCATATCCCATGTATGGGTCACACTTTCAACTTGGCTGTCCAGGCAATTCTACATGATGGTTTGCGTGCAGAGGCATTGGAAGAGAAGGAAGGCAATCTGACAGATGATATGGAATAAGATGTTGAGCACTGTCCTGGTGAAAGTGTTAGCAAGGATCATATTATCCAGAAATACACTATGACTAACAGTTCTCCTTACCAGGTGGTGTCATTAGATGATTGTGTCAAGGCATTATTAAAATTCGAGCATCACCACAAAGACGGGCATTGTACAAGCGATTCTGCGATTCAAACGATGTGGGCAACAAGGAATTGATTGTTGATGTCAGAACGCGATGGAACTCCACTCTTGAAATGCTCAAGAGAGCATATGAACAGCGAGAAGCATACAACGCCACTTGTCATTCAATACAAGAGCTTTCTGAATATGCGCTTTCTACAAATGATTGGTTGCAAGTTATTGAAGTGAAAACCCTTTAATCCGGCTTTGATACATTTACTGCCCTGCTTTCTGGTTCAAAATACCCATCAATCAACGCTTCCATGATTGCATACAACTGGCTCTTTGATCACATTGAGGACTATAGAGAAAAGAAAATTGAAGTAAGTATTTGTGAAAACCTATGGTTCAATATGATACTTACTTTTGATACCATAGTCCTTTCCTGAAATCACTCTTGCTGCTGAACGTGCCCATGACAAATTGAAAAAGTATTACAGTCGCGCAATTGCACCCATCTATTCCATTGCCACTGCTTTGGATCCTCGGGCAAAGTACGGATGGTGGGAAGAGGTGTCATGGCCGGCTGAATGGATAGGCCAAGCAAGGGATGCAGTTGAACAAGCGTGGGCAGATGAATTTCAACCAACAGCTGCAATGGTTGCAAATGAAGAAAGCAGTAAAGTACAACTCTTCAAACCGATGCCGCCTAGGGATCAACTGACTGATTACATTGCAGAGCCACGAACTGATGGAAGCATGGACGTTTTGGAGTACTAGAGAAGTCACAGTGGGCAATGGCAACAGTTGTCGCAAATGGCGTTAAGATATCTGGCAGTTCCTGCAAGTTCAGTTCCTTGTGAGCGTTGCTTTTCACGAGCAAAGTTCTTTATCCCACCAGAGCGCAATCGGCTGTTGCTGGAGTCGTTGAAACAGTCAGTTCTCTTTGATTCGTGGAGAAAGTTTTTAGATTGTTAGAGGAAAGAAGAGCGAGAAAAGAGTGAATGGAAAAAATAGAGAGGGCAAAAAAAAGTTTTTTTACAAAATAAAGCCACTGCTTCCCCAAAATACACGTCTCTTTTTTTTTTGTTCAAACGTATTCACTTTCCCTTTGCTTTTATAACCTCTTCTCCATTAGGATTCTGATGATTATTTTCACTACGTCTCAACATCTGCTGTTACATGACATCGTATGAGGAATGTTCCTTTTACTCATCTGCTTCTTACTTTGTCCTTATATCTTTCTTTTACTATCAGAAAATAAAGTGACTCACGCACCAAAGCTTTTTATCACACTGTACCCTTCAGGCCACAAATACGAACTTTATAACCAAGCGATGAGTACCACTTTTACATGTCTTTTCTACAATTTGGAAAAAAAAGCAGCGCACTTTAGGCGTTTATATTATACTCTTCAGCTATTACGATTAGCAATTAGTTACCACTACCACTTTTTTCTTTTATTCTTAGTTTGATCATCGGAAAAAATTATCATACCTTTGTATGCACCATGACATGATTCCATCTGTAACATCAGCGATCTCATCTTGCATTCAGATTCTGTTACAATCCATTATTGTCCCTTTCTAAAACATTCTCCTTTTATTATGCATACGTTTACCAACGGATAAAGCGCAAATTGATGCTAGACTCTTATGCCTTATAATTCTTACATATTATTGGTCTATCCATATCTGATCCATCAATCCATCAGATATATACAGATCGGATACGGATCATCCATTTATAAATGGATCAGATTCGGATAGGGGGTCAATCCGATCCATATCCAACTTTGATGATCCCTACCCCTGACATTTCAACGCCTAATGAATATGGTTCTCAAAGACTGTCTTGATAAATTTGCCCTAGTTTACTTGGATGACATCCTTATTTTCAGTCGGACAATGGAAGAACATAAGGAACATGTGCGCTATGTATTACAGAAACTATGAGACGCGCAGTTAATTGCCAATCCAAGCAAATGCACATTTGGTAAACGACAGCTGTCCTTTCTAGGATTTGAGATCTCAGAGAGAGGTATCCTTCTTTCCAAGGACAAGGTTAAAGCAGTAGAAGAATGGCCTGTCCTGAAGAACGTTCAGGAAGTTAGGCAGTTTATTGGCCTAGCCCAGCATTACCGCCGGTTCATTCCTGGTTTTGCCTCCATTGCTGCACCCATTACTGATCTAACAAGAGGAACAGGACACAAACAGCGCGCCATAGAATGGACTTAGGAGTGCCAGCATAGCTTCTAGCTTCTCAAAAGTAAACTTACAGATGCCCCAGTTTTGCAGGCTCCTGATATGAGTAAATCATTCTGCATTGAGACTGATGCTTCGGATTACGGAATTGGCGCCGTACTACTCCAGCAAAATTGTTAGGGTAACTGGTGTCCTATCGCATATGAATCGAGAAAGCTGTCTCAGACCGAGAGACTGTACCCAGTACAAGAACGTGAGCTGCTTGCTGTTCTTCACGCCTTACGCACCTGGCGATGCTTTATTGATGGGGTAGAATGCAATTACGTTGTTTACGTTGATCATTTATCCTTAAAACACTTGCACACACAAAAAAAACCCACTGAATGGCTTATCTGCTGGTTGAACGACATTGAGTCTTTTGATCCTGATATTCAATATCAGCCAGGGACTGAAAACACAGTCCCTGATCTACTTTCTCGGGTGGGAGGACCTGAATGTGAGCCTGCTGCCATAAACATTGAACCGCAGTATTTATATATGCTAATGGAAGAAACAAATACAGATCCTCTTAATGACTGGCCATGCTTTTATACAAGAGATCCTGACGACTGGCCAGATAAGATTAAAGCAAAACTGGAAAAGCACAAATACCAATTTGTGGTCTGAGATCAAATGATATACTACAAACCAACCCCTACAACACCTCGCGAATTATGCTATGTGGTCTTCACATGACGAGCCAACTTGGTCGAAGATTTTCATAAAGGATTCAGTCACACTGGCGTTGGCACATTATATGAGGTTATGAGAACACGTTGGTGGTGGCCTGGTATGCGGAATGATATTCAGCAATAGATAAAGACTTGCCAGCAATGCCAACTCTCAGCTAACAAGGATCGACAACAACATAAAGCCCCCATGCATACTCTGGATGTTCCGGCTGCATTCTCCTGGTGGTACCTCAATTTCATTAGTGAATTGCCAATGACAGCCAATGGGAATCATTGGATATTAGTAGCAGTAGACTATTCAACCAATTGGCCAATAGCACGCGCAATGTCTGAAGCAACTGGAAAAGAGATCATTAAGTTCATCTATGAAGAAATTGTCATGCGTTTTGGTTGTCCAGATGAAATTCTTACTGATCATGGCACAAATTTCATGTCGAATATAGTAGCTCAATACGTCCAATTGCTGAAAACCAACCATACACTCACGTCTGCCTTTCACCCATGGACAAATAGAAAATGTAAACGACTGAACAAGACCTTAAAAACGATGCTCAAGAAATATGCCAACGGCGATATATACTCCTAGGATCAATATTTGAATACAGCTCTATGGGCCTATCGCATACGAAGGCATCGAACCATGAAATTTAGCCCATTTTATCTAACATACAGTTGAGAACCTAAACTCCCGGGAGACCCTATTTGCCCATGGATCAGACTGAATGACAAGGAACCTGCACCAGAACTGTTGGCTGACAATGCATTAACCTATCTCCGAAAATTACAGGAAGCTCGTCGCCTTGCTGAAACCAGGTTACAGAGAAATACAACTCAAGACAAAAAACGCTGGGATGATGCATTATGCACAGAGACCCAAATCTTTGACATAGGTGACATGGTGCTTCTAAGGCATGAAAGCAAAAAAGGTCTCGAGTATTCATGGATGGGCCCATACATTGTTTTGGATTGCAATCTTGACAATGACATTTATCACATTCATGAGATCAATGGCAAGGAATATGCATCATGGGTATACACAGATCATCTTCGACCTGCAATCGTTACTAACTAGACATGTAATCAACCTTGGTATATCCCACAAGTGTCTTACACTCTTCACTCTAGTCAACCTGATTCCTAAACTCTTTCTACTTCTTCGTTTTATACTCCTTGTATACTCTGTGTTCACCCATTGTTTGAGGTCGAACAAAATTCTACAGAGGGGATATTGTCATGTACTCTTAGATTTTTGGTTTCACTTTCAATATCAGTGCCCCATAGGTTTCATAGCATGGGTAATGCTCCAAGTTTAGACAACTATAAATTAAGAAGAATGGCATCAAAATAAAAGAAGAGTTTTTTGGATAGTCTATCTTACTTTGGAAATCTTGTCTGTTATATCAGATTTAAGTAACGATATGACAGTCTAATGATTTTTGCCATAACATAATATAAAAATATTGCGCGAACCGGGAATCGAACCCGGGCCCTTCGCGTGGCAGGCGAAGATTATACCACTTAACCATCCGCGCTTACACATAATGACACCTTGTCTGATAATTTTTCTAGCCTCAACACCCGAGTAAATGCAACATGGAAAGAATGAAAAGATGGAGCCTTTGGGAGTAAGAATGATAGAAAGTTTGTCTTGATCTTCAAGAAGTACATGGCTAGGTACACTACACATTGGCCTAGGTGTGTGACCTTTGCTCTTAGTTTGGTACACACCTACCTTATATGTACACAACTTCTACAGACCTGGTTGGTACACTACAATCAATTATTTGTATATACATATCTGCTTCAGACATAAATAGTCATTTAGTGTAACTTAGAAAATATAACTGAATCTTTCCTTTCATTCTTTTTCAATGATTGCATGCTTTTTTTAATCTATATCCTTAGTATTTACCTTTATTTTATATGGTTTCAATTTTAAGTTAGTTCTAGTAAATTCTTCTCTTTGGTCAAATAGTTTCAGAGAAAATAAAGATATAAGAAAGGACTTCTTTCAAAAAAGAGGAGAAGGAATTTCTAAGAAAAAAGAACCTTTTAAACTAAAAAGAATTAGAACTGTATTATACTTACAAATATCTTTTTTAGGTATAGTAAATTTAAAGTATCTTTGAGATTGCTTTTAAGAAAGGATTTAAAGAACTCATTTTCGTATAACTTCG
>MZZL01000381.1:281481-312523 GCA_002749535.1 Apophysomyces variabilis | reverse complement strand
AGCGAATGACAAAGTTAGCATAGGAATGGTTACTTCTGTTGGCAATAGAATATGGAAAAACAGAGATAAGTCGGCATTGTTCACTGAAGGTACATGCCTAAATGAATAAAGCAAAGTCCTCTGTATAATGATCCTATCATTGAGCATTTTTGTGATATAAAACGGATGGAGGTCAATTAGACAATATATTGAACTACTCGCTGCACCTTGCAAAGCACTTGACCCTTCTCACTACTGCTGAAATTTTTCCACGAATGCCTATTTAACTATCCTTCGTAATATCTTCTACCCACTTATTGCAGCTCAACTTTCTTGACCCACACATCAAAGATTGCACCCACCTATCAAATTGCTACTGAGAGCAACTCGACTCCTTGAGCCTTCTTGGTAAGCGTCAGACAATATCTAAGACTAATCTACTCCTCTACTTCATTGCTGGACGTACTCTTTTCTCCTAACTAAAGACTTCTATATATCAACTGAAGAGTACTACGGTCGAACCAGCTTGCAGGAAGCTGGTAGTACTACCGGCAAAATGTTTTTGCGCGCAAAAATTACCCGAAAATACAGTATACTTATAGAGAGATAGAGAGATAGAGAGAAGAGAGAAGAGAAGAGGTATATTAATCATTCCTCCACTGTATCGCGAACGTCCTAACACTTTACTGGTGACTGGTCACTTATACGAGACAGAAATAGGTGTTATGTATCCGATGCCACTCTAAAAATGAACTCTGTTGCGAACTGTAATACTTTTCGCTCGTGTCCATGAAAGCATAGGAAACAGCTAGCCGCCTCAGGCAATCAGTCATCCTGATAGGAGACAGCAACAGATTGGATTAGCATGTTACCATGCAACCGCATGTTCTGCAACTCAAGGATTCAACCGCACAATCGAAGCAGATTCGTATTTTGCTTTCGCACAATGAATAATGCATTTTGATCTCGGAGAGTAAACAACGAGCTAACTGTTGGGTTCCAAGATATTTACAGTGACAAGAATAAAAGGAAGAAATTAAAGAAAAAGAAAGGGACTAAAAAAACAATGCCTAGGTTTTGTTGATCTTTTTTGTCTATTTGTTTCTGACATATCTGCCAACAACAACGGCGTGATCTCTTTCGTAAGGTTCCAATGTCAGCTGTTCCTGTGGCTTCACTCTTTCTTCTTGCAATTTCTTCACTTCACGAGCAAATACCTGTATATCCCATGGTTAGGTTTTTATCCAATACTCAACCATTGATCAACATACCGTTGCAGCATCCACTGTGGAATCGATACAAGAAGCCTTGATAGAGATCACGATGTGGCCATTGTTTTTCAGGAAGTGATGCGCGTTCAAAGCTAAAATATTTGGTTAGTCATTACTTCGTTCTCCTTCGTAAAGAATCAAGGGAAAACATACTGATAATACGAGCTTGATCGGGTTGGGCAACATCAGCAAAAATGACATCAACCATGGGTACCAACATGCGGTACTTGTGAGGATGACGGGCGTCTTCAACAATAGGAACAACGTTGGTGCGTTTCTTAGCCATGTTGATCAAATCACGGCCGGAACGATGCGAGAATTCGACAGCGTAAACAGCACCTTCAGGGCCAACAACATCGGCAACGTGGGACACGGATGTACCGGAGGCAGCACCGAGGTACAAGACCTTCTTTCCAGGGGCAATATGTAAGTGGTCAACACCACCAAGAACGGCAGCAGCTAACTTGGATCGGAAAGGATTCCACACACGGTATTCGATCTTGGTACCATCAGGACCATCCACGGAAATACGTTTTTCGCCGTAGACTGCTTCACCAGGGACAAGGTTCTTGGTGACAAGCAAATCTTCCTTTCCGCGTGCAACAAAGATACCCTCATGTCGGTGAGGTTCGATAATGACCTTAGCTCCACCTTTAGCTCCACCCTTGGCTCCACCACGGCCACCGCGAGCACCACCGCGACCTCCACGGGGAGCACCACGGCCTCCACCACGGCCACCACCTGAGGAGAAAAAACCGGTTAGTATATCTTACTGTTTCAAGCGAATCGAGCGATGGATCGCAAACTTACCACGAGCGCCACCACGTCCGCCACCCATTCCACCACGGGCACCACCACGACCACCGCGGCCACCGCCAAAGCCTCCACGGCCACCACCGCGACCTCCAGGAGCACCTCTACCACCACGTCCGCCACCACGTCCGCCGCCACGTTCAAATGCCATGATTTTCTAGTTGTTGAAAAAAGTTGTAAAGTGGATCGTAAAGCGACGAATTTTTTTTTCTTTGATTTTTTCGTTTGTCATTTTGTTCCCGACGAAAAAACAAATTTTCTTTTGCAAGTCACAGGAACTCCGTGACGGTCATATCCTTGTCCTGATTTGTTCACGGCTTGCGCGACTCTTCTTTGCTTAACCCATCTTTCATGTCCTCTAATGACACAGTTCCACATAACCTAGCATGCACAGAGAGACGTTCCAACTAGTCTTTCTAAAGGGTATAATTGGCATTTGTATGGAATTATCTTTTATAAACCTAACTTGATAAATACAAAGCTAACATATTAAACACGCTCTCACTGAAATTTGCCAGACGGAAGAGAAACAAGTGGTTTGAGCGACATGAACAAAAGCAAAGCGGGCAATTAAGTTTGCTTTTTCCTTCCTAATCTAGTAATGGAGCCGGAAAATGAGAAAAAAAAAACAAAAGCAATACTGCGTTTGTTCCTAAGACGGGCAGCTGATGAAAGGATACAGTTGTTTCCAAAAAGAAAAGTCTACGATTGTCTGAAGTAAATTTCGCGCCAAGTAGGAGTCTATCCTGCGCATGAGTGCAGAGTTATTTGTATTAGCAGACACGCTGCTCCCTATCGCTCTGTTCTGGGAACATAAATAGTAGGAAATCGTGCTAGGACAAAAAATGCATACCATACTAAAAGAAATAACTAAATAGAAATGAAAACAGAACGTTAATTCGTTTATGTTGTCATTGATGGCAACAAAGCCGCTGAACCCCAGATTGACTTTGTTCAATAAACAGTATTTGTTAATAGAAATTGTACAAACACCGTTCTGTCCGTTGCTGAACAGCTGAATTTCAGGAAGTAACATTGTTGCGCTAATGCTTACTAAGTTTCCACATAAACAAAATAGAGGGTGAGTAAAAGAAATATTTGAAATATATGCTTTGTATATATATTTATATCCTTTTTATCAACTTTTTGAATTAAACATTACACAAGCGCCGGTAAGGACACGTTGCTGTACTAAAACACACTTCATTCCTTCCAACGATCCCAACGGTTTTCCCTTTCTCTCTTCTCTCCTCGCTTCCTTCATTGACTGTTTCTCCTTTTATACATATTGGTAATCAGGATTGTAGCCAAAACGTTTGATTTCTTCACAGTGTTTCATAGGTAACTTCAAGGCCGCCTTGTACTTTTCTTCATCTCGCCCAATGCCAAAAATTCCACTTGCTGCATTTAAACGGTTCGCTCGTTCACGTCGCTCTATCTCGCATGATTGCTGCAGTCCACGAACCCAATCTAATTCGATCTGTTGCTCTATACGTGCCAACTTATAAGCACTCTGGTCTAACTTGCTAAAGGAAGAGGGATTCACGTAATAGGGTACTTGGTGAATCTGTGTCATCCGAGGCTGAGAATAAACGGAGGTAGGTTTGAAAGAGAATTCGGGTGTACTGTCGGTAAAGAGCCCGGACAATAGCGAATAGCCAAATAGGACCAAGAGTGGCAAGATCTGTAGAAGTATTGTCCATCCACCAGATGTTTGTCGCGCAGCACCTCCTCCGCGCTGTTGTGTGAAAATAGGGTGGGCTCGACGTCCTGCGCCGCTGCCGGTATAGTATGTCTGCGTTCGGAATCCCGGACCAACAAATGTTGCGCTGCTAAATCCTGGACCACCAAATCCACCACCTCCACCGAAAAACATGTTGAACAAATCCTCGGGCGATATATCTTCGCCTCCAAAACCGGGTTGCGTCCTGAAACCAGAAAAGGCTGGACCGCTGTTCGCACGTTGTTCAGGATCTCCTCCACCAGCGTCATGAATAGCACGTTTCTGCGGGTCGGATAACACAGTAAAAGCCTTGGAAATCACTGATCATCATGAATTATAGCATACAACATCAATTGTCAGAACAAAAAAAAAAAGAAAGACAACTTACGTTTGAATGCTTCATCGGCACCAGGAGCATTATTTTTATCTGGATGGAATTGCAGTGCAAGCTATGACAATCAACGGAACAAAAAAAAAAAGAGATCAATGGATCTTTCCTGCTTTGCAGTGACAAGGAATCTTTTCTCTTCTTCTTATCTTTTCTTCTTCTTTTTTTTTTTACCTTTCTGTACTGTTTCTTAATCTCGACTTCTTTACAGTCTTTGTCTAGCTTCAATACTTTATAATAATCGGTGCCGCATTGCAAAACCTGTTTGACGGCTGCCACTTGTTCAGGTGTGTATTTTTTTTGTGTGGATTCTTTGTCGGGTTGACCTTGTTGTGGTATTGTCGTCGTCGTCGTCGTTGCTGATGAACCTTGTTGTGCCAGTTGTTTTTCCGCCTTCACCAGAAATGCTTTGGCTTCGTCCGTAGGATAAAGAGAGATTGATTTCTTGGTCAATTTCACTGCAGAAGTATAATTGCCATTGCCATAGTGGCTTTTTGCGATAGATAAGCACCGAATGGCTTCATCCTTGTTGATTTCCATTTCGAAAACAAGGCAACTAGGAAGGGGAAAAAGAAAACCAAGCACAGCTTTGCTGTTTTGAGCCCCTCTTCGTTTTGATTGGACGATTTCTCTCGAAACGTGCGCGGCTACAAAAAATTTCTCAGATTGCCCGATAAAATATCCAAAAGCAAAACACTTTCAGGTCTCTTACAAGCGAACTTTGCAACTCCAGCAGATTTGGACTGGCATCCACATGCATGTCTTTTCTGGGGACAGCACGGAGTTGTTTATAACAAATGAGCGGCAATGCTAGCCGATTTTAAGTGGATACCGGCCAAAGAGCTGAACGGAGCAGAAGCAAAAAGATTCCCAGTCAATGAAATGCTTGCTTCACCTATATAATATTTGTCAGTTACAAGGATCATTAACACGTCTCAGACTTTCCTGGCACGCCAATTGCATAACAATATCGCTCACTTAAGACCTGGTATAGAAAGAGTGGAAGGTTAGAAAACGATAATGACCTTCTGCCTTGGTATCTTTTCTATTTTCAAATGCGTCCGAGATGATTACTGAGAGAGTATTCTGATACTTATGGATGGGAGAACAGTAATAGTATCTACAGCAGATATTAGCGTTTCAAGTCTGAATTCGCACTTGCCGCCATGAATGTACGGAATCAATACTTGTCTTTGTGCTTCAAAAGCCGTTGCTTAAGTTGTAAGGCAGTTTGACAAGTAGCAGATCCTATTTGGCAGCACACTTTACTATGAATGCAAAAAAGGATAAGGTGCTTCAAGAGGTGCTTCAAGAAGATGTGTCAAAGCCAAGATCAAGTAGAACAGCCAAAGACAAAAAAGCACAAACATCGTTACACCTCTGGATGTCGATAATGAAATGCTTTGAAGCGTTCAATATCGGCAATGAGCAATTAGTTAAAAAAGGTTGTGGAGTGGTGGTAGCAAAAGAAATCTTATTTAACCCTGCAGGCAACGAAAGTGTGAAGGTAGTATTATTAGATATTGGCCGAGAAGACCTTTCCCTAGTTGCATAACGGCAAGATATGTCTACAGCCACAGATGTCATGTTCAGACATATTAAGTAGACAAAGGGGCTCTTCCGGGTGCATCTAATGAACAAAGAACAAGAGGATACAGTAAATAAAAGAGCGAATATTCTCAGGTTCCGTATGTGGATCAATATCACCTCGACTTGCGGAAAAGGAATGCGATGACAGGGAAGTCAGTAAATACATGTTCCTGATTTTCGGGCAAGGTTTGTCGGACACAATCCGCTGATGGATGCGAGAAATGGTTTGTATCTTGCACTGTGAGCAACATCAGGACATTGTAGATAAGATATTGTTTGCTATGGTGGAGGAAAGATTGCTAGAGCAAAAGAAAGTTAAAATTTTCGAGGGACTGCAGTATGAACCAAACTCGTTATTATATTAGCAATGTCATAGTAATTCATGCAATGTTTGCTGTGGAGTGTTAGATCTGACTCTTTTAAGTCGCTTTTTATTATATATCGCTCAGCTACGAAACTGGATCTCACCATAGCAACCTAGCCTTCATTGAATGAGTAATCCAAATAGGGGGCCATCCACCCTGCAGCTTAGGAACAAACAATGCTTTTTTTCACGCACTTCGGAGCAAGTTTGCTTATAGTTGTGATAGTGATTGTGATCGTGTCAAACAGGCAAACGTTGAACAACTTTAGAGAGAAGCCCTGAGGTCGTCCTCAAAAACGGGACTGATTCTTTCCGTTTATCGGAATTAGAAAAGGAGAAGGATAAACACAAGTATGGTTTGTTCTACTAGTGGTACATAATTAATAAATACAGCTATTTAAGAGGACTCCGAGATAGTAGTGATAGGATAGGTGATGGTTGATGTACAGTCAGGTGCCGTAATGTTGGAGAATTGGTTTAAAATCCACATGGCCACACCATTGGTCCATCCAAAACCGGTTTGGACTTCGTCTAAAAGAAAATTCGTCAGCAAAGAAAACAAACAAAGAAAAAGATGGAGGGAAAGAGAGACAGAGTATATACAAAACTTACATTCACCACCGGAACCTGCAGCGCCAAGATTTCGTACATCGAATTTCTCAAACATGTGACCTGTATCGTTACCAGCGCCGGAGTAGGTTTGCAAAATGCCAGGCACTGTACCACCTGTTTTGTACCACGCGCAGAATGCGGAGGCAGTGTTACGTTCGGCCATATTCTGGGCGAGATTCAAGAGATCCGATTCTTGGTCTTGTTGCTTCAATAACTTCTCCACACGCAACATGGCATTGATGGTGACGTATTGAAGAGGTGGCCAGCCATTGGGCCAATCCCATTGCAAGGTGGTATTAAATAGGGAGGTAGTCAAGACACCGGGATACTTCTGCAGAGCTTCGCGGGTCTGATCAAAGACATGACGTAGGATCTTGACTTGCTGCACTCGTTTAGGAATGGCACCGACCCAGAAGGGGAAGATGTTAGCTGGGGTGAATTCAATGTTCTGTGCTTGGCTTGTCAAATTGAAATCGTAGAACGAGTAATCCTTTTCATTCCACATCAGTTTATCCATGGCTTCCAGTCTTTGGGCGGCCTGCTTTCGGTAGTATCGGCTTTTGTGCGCTTTGCTGCGTCCCTTTCCATATTTGGCATGCCACTCCGACAAGGTTTTTTCCATGTTCCACAGCAGCGTGTTGAGATCGATCGGTACAATGCTACGGGCATTGAGAGTACGAAGAATATCATAACCATTGGTCTGGCCAGGGGTAGGTGTACGATTCTTGGTCCATCGAGAAGCATAGTCCCAACCTGTCTCAGCGCCCGTGGCCAACTCGGAATACAAATCGATGGCCTGTTCCTTGGAATAGTTGGTACCATCGTAAGCGGTTTCATAGTCTTCGACGTAGGATTCCGGGCGGGGTGCATCGGTTTCCACATTATAACGATTAAGACGATACTGACGTTTTGAACGAGGGTCTTTAATGGTCACGGTGGTATTGGCTAACCAAAACTGGTATTCCTTATCCAGAATGGGCAAGGCGCGGTCAAGGGTTTTCTTGTCTCCGGTCGTTTCATAGTAGATCTTGACCATCTCCGAGAGAAATGGTGGTTGCGATCGATTCAAAAAGTAAATACGAGCACCATTAGCTGAAAAGGAAAATGGAAAATAAGTTCCTGAAACACTTGAAAGACAGAAAAATCGATCCGAAACGTACGCATAAAACCATAGGTTTCAACGAAATCCAAAAGGTTATGGACCACATCCTTGGCGAGATCGTGCAAATCACTTAGCAAGAGACCACGGAGGACAAAGTAACTATCCCTATTGTTTTATGAAGCAAATGAAAAAAAAAAAAAAAGAAGAAGAGTGAGTTTTTCTCTATAACGAGCACTTTTGGGTTTCTTTTCTATTCTTACCAGTAGTAAAATTCTCGGAAGCGTCCACCAGGCACGACGAACCGGCGTTTGACGGGCAGGGAACTGGTGACACAGCCATCACATAGGCGCGAAGTGTCATATCGGAAGGTCAGATTGGCCCAGGCACCGTTCAATTCGGTCATCCAACCACGGTAGATCTGGTCATCGATCTTTTCCATCCAATCTGGCGTTTGAGTAGGGAACGTCAGTTGGACCATTTCACTACCAGCCTTGAGAAAGTTCTGATCGACGAATTCTTGCAGAGCATCCTTGGTTGCATTTTCGCCACCAATGTCTTTGAAAGCGGTTAAGACTTGATCCAGGGGCTTTGAAGTGGGCTAAAGAGAAACCATGATGCGTTATTAAGATCCATATGTTTTTCTTTTCGGTCTTAGACATACCATATCGACAAATGTCTTTGAATCACGGAACAAACGGGCCATTTGGACTGCCCTTAGAACGGGACCCTCACAGTAAATGGGGGAATCACAAGAGGGTGTGGCGGCAGATGCCACATGGACAAGTAGAGTGGCACCGGCGAGGAAAGAGAGACGCATGCAGATCTACAAAAATTAAAAAAAAAAGATAAAAGAAAAGAAAAACAACAAATCAAAAACCAAATGATCGACCTTAAATATCTATGCATCTTTGTACCCCGTCCGTAATTTTTTTTATATTAATGAGACGAGGGAGAGCGAGACACAGAGACACAGAGGGTGAACGAGTGAGAACGAACCTATGACGGAGCTTGTGTTCGGGAAGAATGGGAAACAATTTGAGCGTGGGGAAGTGTGTGGAACAAAGAAAAAAAGAGAGTGGTATTCATTTCATGGTTTCTTACGATAGCTAAAAGTCATGTATTTATCCGCGCTTAATTTAATGAAAAGTGGTATTTCATCAACAAACACCAAACATTGAATGATAGAATTGTTTATTTTCCCTCTATAAGAAAACAATCGACCACTTTCTAACCCCATAATATAAATCTCTTTTTTTCAGTTTTGATCGACGGGAACTTTTTTTTTTAGGTTTCTTTCTTTTCTTTCACTGGACGGTAAATGGCGGTATCCAACTCCCTCCGTGTGAGAAAATGACTATCTTTGCTTCTCTTCTCTCTTTGTTTCTCATGATTGGTGTAATTCAAATGACTCGAAATTCTGATCTATCTCTTTCAAATACATCCCGCATGACAGGATATCCTCATCTTGAATAACAAACAACCACAAAGCCATCCATTCCGCCCTTTCGTCATCACCGTAAATTTTTTTTCCTTCTCAGCTCGGGGAAATCTCCATGCATTTCATATCTGAAATTTCAGCACCTACCCAGATCATCCGCACCAATGGCACTTCACATCAGTTCCCGTCATTCACCCCTCCCTGAACTGAACATTCTTTTCTTCATTGGATCGCCGGTAACCCGGTAAACTGCCTTTTAAAGATCTTCTTGTTTTTCTAGTCATTCCCTGAGTCGCGGGATAACCGGTCCGGGAAAATCCATGTGGGAACAAGAAAAGAGCCATCGGAGGTAGTCATTTATTACAGGTGCATGTTTATACGTTTCAATTTGAGTTATAGCAAAGAAAAATGAAAAGTTTTTGGTTTGTACATAGTAGTTCT
Organism: Apophysomyces variabilis; assembly: GCA_002749535.1. NCBI lineage: Eukaryota > Fungi > Mucoromycota > Mucoromycetes > Mucorales > Mucoraceae > Apophysomyces > Apophysomyces variabilis. The sequence continues at coordinate 302,802 of MZZL01000381.1, read as the reverse complement.
TCTTCGTCGTTCTTTTGTTGGATGAATACTGAGATAGAGAGAAAGAGAAATAAACAAAGGGAAAATGCGGGTTATCTTTTGATCTTTCCAGAAAATATCAAGTCAAGTTGAGGTTCAGGATCCAGTCCTCTGATCCCACAAGCAAATCGATATCCTTTTTTAGCTTCCTCTATCCGTTGCTTGCGTTTCGTTTTCTTGGCCTGTAATAGCATCTCTGCATCCAGTTCAGGATCACCAAATAGACGAACATTCGATCGATGAATCCATCCCCTAATAAAACGTACTCAACTTTAGTTCCTCCACCCTGTATATCTGGTTTTTGAAAACAAAGTGTAGATCATACCACATATGCCGTTCAGGCACTTCATAAAACTGCACGAGCAGGTCTTGCTCATGTGCCTTAGCTTTCAAAATTCGCTCAGGAACATCTTCACGATTAGAATCCACAATCTAAGGAAAAGGAACGGATGAATAACCACACGTTCAAAATGAGCCTCGTCTCTACTTACTTTGGCAGGGTGGGATGGAAACCCTTTCACCCTTGCCCAAACAATATCGTCGTTCGCAAACGATACAGCTGTGCTTGTTGACTTGCTCTTTTTCTTCGTTGTCGAACTTCCTTCTCGCTTCTTCTTTCGTTCTCCTTGTCCCTCACCTAGCTTCTCCTTTCCTTCTTCTTGTTCTTCTTCACTTTCGAGATATACCCAGCCAGGGGGAGCACGTCGACTGCGGTCCTCCCTGTACGACGCTTCGGATTTACTGCCGCTTAGACTATACTCATCTGGAGGCCAAAGTAACCGACGTGCTTCGCTGGAATTCTTCTTTCGTAATCTCTCCGCTGTAGGTGCCGTTAAGCCATCGGATCCCATACTACGGGTTCGTACCCGTGAACCCGTCTTCGTATTCTTCCGGACAGATACTTCCGCTATAACTTCCTCCCTCGATATCGGCTTGCTCTGACTATCCACCTTGGCGCGTGATGCTCGCGTGGTCACACCCGCCGGCATCGCTTTCAGCTTCGCTTGCTCTTCTTTCCTTTCCTGGATCTTCTTCTTCCGTGCTTCGGCTGCCGCTGCTCGTGCCTCTGCTTGTATTTTCGCTTCCGATTCAGCTGCCAGCCTCTTTTCGTTTGCTGCTTTTTGGGCACTTAGCTCTTCTGGAGTGGGAATCAACAGAGTATTGTAGGTAAATATTTCTGGATTAATATCCACCGCCAGTGTCCCGGTCTCTTTCCGAATAGCAAGACTACTAAAATCCTTCCACGCTTTTACCATAAGTTCTCCCGAAAGCTTTTCTAACCGTTGAGCCAATTTGTAATACGACGTGTCCGGTTTATTGTAAGTCATGCTGTTTTTCCATATTAACCCCAAGTCAGCCTAATCGAGATTGTTAACACAGTATGTTAGGTAAGCCGTTGTCTTACCTCGAAGTCTTCCAATCTCATATAATCATGTGCTGCGAGCCGGTCATTAATATCGGCAAACGACATCGGACTATCAATGATATCATTGTAATCCGGAGCAACTTCAGCCGTAACAGGGTATTTGAACACATCCTTCTTGTCAACACTGTAGGGTGTTAGCAATTAATAGGAGGGTTCCACATATATTCGCAGCTTACTCCATTAATTGCTCCACAATCGGCTTTGCAATATATTCTATCGGAAACAGAACCATTTCCAGGTACGCTTTTTGCTTTCGTATTCTCTCAAGCTTCTGTTTTTCTCGCTTCTGTACTTGCTCTGACAACATTCGTACCTTCTCAAGGTCCGTCCTCAAACACATCATAGCCTGCAGATACATTAATTCCAATTGGCAAGGGCACAATTGCAAACAATGGCTTACCGATGCTCGGTGAGCTTTTTCAACTTCCGTCTGCTTATGCTGTGAAGATGCAGTCCATGGCTACAGAATCGTTGAGCTTCGTTCACAAATTCTATTCCTATACCTCTAAATGTAAGCGCTTTAACAAAGGCGCCCCTCTTCTGGATTCTCGTTTCAACGACCAATACCGGCAAATACTAGTCACCAGTTGCACCTTTTTACGTAAATCGACTGCTTGCCGTAAAGATTTCAAATTTTCTAGCTTAACTAAGATATGTTCAGGAGCAATAGGTGCACCAGCCGAATAGTGATGTTGATGAGCTCGTGCTGCTTTGGAACTTGGTAATAGTTCGGTCACAGCTTTCTCATTAAGGTGTCTGCGACTGCTATGTTCGCTATCTCTTGAGTACTTTCGTCTTTTTCTGTTTTTATGCTTTTCTTCATCCTCAGATGCATATCCTTGAGATAGTAACGCTTCGTCTCTCAGGTCATTTTCCACATATCGCCTCCTTGGGGTCCGATGACCATTCTTTTTCGATTTGTTGGCTTCAAAAAAGGTCTGGGCAGCAAGGACATTTTGTTCCACATCGACTTGTTCACGATAGTCACGAGGGGTATGTCTATCACAGTAGGCCTTAAGAACCACACCGTCATAATGAGAGGTATGGGATTTCATTCGCATACAAAGCCGGGCCCATCTTGCACAGGTGACGTGGAAAGCCACGAAACAGTGCTTATTATCACATTGAATGCATGCTCCTTGCCGTTTTCGACAGATGTAACAGGTCAATTTCCAGCGGCTTTTGGGGATATTCTCGATATTGTCGATAGGTTCCATGTAAACGCTATTGCTTAGGCCAACCTCAGGAATCCAGATTGCACATAGCAAGTGTCCCCACTTGTTTGTGTTTGTCTGTTTGAAGGCTCCTCCTTCGTTTGGACAAAAAAGACATGATACTGGATTTTCAGGTGATACCATGCATTTTCTACAAAGCCATTGCCCTTCCGGGATATAGGGAATGCCATAGCAATCTTTGCTTCCTCATTAACAAACATACAACCATGTCAGTACAACTTACCTTGATGAACAGCCAAGTTACACCCATCACAGAATACAATGGCATTACTATTTTCGCACTCGCCATCATCGCAAATAGCACATGTAGAATCCTCTGGTAACGAAGGCTCATCGCTAGCTTGCTTTGGCAAGTTTTTAATCTACATAAACTCGTTAAGGCAGGTCATTCCGATTGCCACCAACACACACGCAACAGGAAAACAGAGAAATAGAATTATACCAAGTCGAACCATTCTTTTTCCAATTGATCAATGATGCTCTCGAAAAGGTCACCGCTGACTTCGCCTAAATTTTCTTTGCTTCGTTCCGCATTCAACATTTGTAGCCATACTTCGTCTATTCCAAATGCTAAGTTCTCGCTTGTTCATTTCATTTCTTTATCTTACCTTGTTCATCCATGTCATATTCAACCGTATCGAATAATTCCGTTTCTGTCGGATCTTTCCCAAGAAGCGCATAAGTGTATAATGTAGTTGACGTCGGAAAAAGTGACATTACCAATGTACCGAATATAATGGTTTTCTGGCCTGTGAAAAAATCGGGAAGCCTCAGACCGGGTGCGACATTCTTCTTCCGTGCTTTCGTCCATTGGCTCATCATCTTCGTTTTCCTCTTCGGTAATTTTTCGAAACGACGGTTTTGGGAGCATGGCGAGATTGACGCCTAAAGATATACCAGCCTGAAGACCTTCTGATAAGTTCGGACCGGATAATGCAGGATGATGTTGAGGGCGGGTAGAAAGTGCCTGATAAATATCGCCTTCCTTGACATGCTGTATGACGTTCAACATTGATGTTTCTTCCTCCGGTATCTGCACACTATCCGAGGTTGGTGTGTCTCCCCCGATCCCATCTTCTAATTCTGCTCTACATATTGGCTGGTCCTCCTTTGACTGCTGCATGCTGCTCGTGGACATATCCTCCAATGCAGCGTTCTCCAGAACGACTCCTGATGCTGGTATAGTTTTTTCGGTAGGATTGGTGGTTGTTGACGAAGAATCGTTGATCAACTTTTCCGAATCTAAAGTAATGATGCTTCCATCATGCGGTATATCAATCTCCATAGGTTCTGCCGTGGAACGAGTGTTGACTATTCGCGCACTTCTCGCTGGATTCGTATGAGATCGTCTCGAAGAGCGTCTGCCCGACTGTGGTGTGCCTTTTGAAGATTCTTCGTCTTCTGAGTCAATATCAGAAACCGACGATAGGTCAGAGCCAGCTTCCAAATCGGAACACAGAGATATTTCCTCATGAAGCGTTGGAGAGGTTATCTTATTCCGCCTCAACTCATTCTTTTTAATGCCTGGGGGACCTATGCAAGCTGTTGCTTGTTGCGCTTCATTGCCATCATGCGATGTCGGAACGAGACCATTGTCTTTGTCGGTTCCCAGACTTACAGGGATTAGACCCTCGTCACGACTTGTTTCTCTGGCAATAAAAGACGTGTTCATGGGTACAGGCATGGGTGATGGGGTTTGCGTAGATGGTGCGGTCGGTGAGTCTCGATTAGCAACAGTACGCACAATAGCCAAAGGTTCTTTAATGTTGAGATCAGGAAAAAAATCTTTGTACGATCTTTCTTCTCTTGGTTTGGATGCATCTATTTGCTGGCCAAGATGCAATGTTGTCGCTGTTGGTCTCATAATATTTGATATACCCAGTTGAACATCCACACTGGGATTTCGACCCTCTGCCGGTGCGGGATATTTTCGCGGACGACCACGGCGACCTCCTTTACGTCCTCGTGCTTTTAAGGGCATGCTATCATTCAGGGCGAAGGGAAGAACGATGGGTCTATAAGCCAAAAAAAATTCGTTATGGCACCCGAATTTGGAAACCAAGTTCATCCACTCAGCGGAAGAATAATTCTCCATTTGACATGCCACCTTTACTGAATCAACAGAAAAGCATGTACTTGCAAGCTAAGGTATAGAGGATTTCAAACAATTTTTCTTGCATATTTAGTATGGGAAAATCCAGTAATTCATAGAAAACCGCTTTGTTTTGTTGTTTTACCAGTGTGGAGTTGTCAATTGGAGATTTATCAATTTTTTCTAAGTTTTTTTAGCTCTATTCTCCAAAATCATCCCAGGTAGTACCTGGGAAAACGCTGATAGGCAAAAATGGCCGTGTATGGCCATACAAGGCAATGCAAAGCAGAATTGCCTAGCCTCGACTATTGTCAGGAAAGGAGTTAAATTTAATTCATTCTATTACTTTTAAGCTTTAGCGACGCTAAACGAAATCAATGCAAAAGCATCCAGGATACACTAGGGCTCAGAATTTGACCGCAACTGAACCAGATGGCTCGCGGGCAGGCCTCAGTAGGCCAGGTTCTGACAATGAATTTGACCCATATGTTATGGCCAACCAGAGTTGGTGCATAGGTCAATAGCCAGGCCTTTGTTTGTTTGGCCTACTGTGCCAGGATCTAAGGTTAAAATCTTGGGTCAGCTCTAGGGCTCAGAATTTGACCCGGCCCGACAGGATGTCTGCCGGACGGCCCTTAGTGGGCCGAGTTCTGGGCCATAAAATTGTCCCGCCCGATATGGCCCGCCCGACTTGCCCACGGGTGAACGGGCCCATCTTAGTGTGATAGGCCTAGTGTGCCGGGTTCCGGGTTAAGATCTTGGCCCAGCCCAGCGGGCCATCGGTCAATATCCTGACCCGGGCCAGTTATGGCTCGCCCGGTTAAGGCCCGCCCATTTCAAGCCTTAGTCAGCTCATTTTAAGCCATGGGAAACGCTTTTATCTTTCTGATTTATAAAAGAGAAAAAAGATAAGAAATGTATTAAATGCCCTTTCTGGGACATTTAGTACTTTTTACACTCCATTACTCTTTTTTCCATGTAAGTAGTTAACTCAATTACTATTAGTTATATTATAAATGCAATCAAAGATATAAGTTGTATAGTTTTAATTATTTTATACTCTTAAGCACCGTTCAGACAGAGCAGCCCTCTACTACCCTTTCGCTTACTAAAATCTGGTTCACGATTTCTCTTTGATTGGGTCTAAGTCTGGTATTTGAGATGGATAAGATAGTGTGTTTAGAGATGTACGACATGAAATATTTGAGTAGAAGTCGAGAAAATACGCGTATGGATTGCAAGAGAAAAAGGGAACAGTAAAATACTGTGAGACTTTGGTATATCCTTTATTTAGAGTTTAAGTTGCTCCCTTTTATATGTCTCGACTAGTAAAATTGGATTTAGAGCACCGAATGTGACTGAGCTTCATTTAATATCTTTGTTGATCACTTGCGGATACAACATTACCCCCTACCAGGCTCTTAGCCGCCTGAAGTTATTGTTTTAAAGTGTCTTTACACTGTTATGCATGCACGCTTTGTTTTGTATATATATGTTATGGGGTTATTGTATTTCAATTTCGTGAACGTTTGTTTTGAGCTCTTTGTTGTGATTTACTTTTCCGTTTGGAATTACGTTCATCGTTTACAGGTGTGTCTGGCTTTTGTTTGATTTTATCCCAATATTGGGTAACCAGTCTAGGATCCTGAAAATTTGTTGCTGGTTCCCAAGTATCATCTTCTGGCTTATAGCCTCTCCATCTTACTTTGTATAAGTATTGGCCTTTGGCCATTTCTTTGTGGGCTACGATAGCTTCCACTTCAAAAATTTCATCCTCAGGCACCGGCTCTTCCTGGGACACAAGTTTGAGTGCTGATGGAGGGTATGCCTTAGGCATTAGATCGCCACGTTCATCTTTCAATATGTATGAACCACCTTGTGTCTGTCTTAACACTGTGTATGGTCCTTCGTACCTTGGGTCTAGTTTTCCCCTTATTTGTACTTTTACCATGACGTGACTATTGTCTGGGAATGACACCTGTTTGTACTTTTTGTCAAACTTTTCTTTTTGCTCATTTGTCACTTTTATGGTGCGTTCTTTTATCGCTGGAAACACCACTTCATTCATTTCTTGCAGCCTTTGTTCCATATCCTTAATGGATAATGGTTTTATGTTCACCTCGTCTGTAAAATCACCAAATCCGTTTGGTCTTCGAGCAAACATCAAGTTGAAAGGTGGAGTGTTCAGTCGTTTGGAATGCTTGGAGTTCATCGCAAGCTGTATGCTAGGTACAAATACGTCCCAGTCTTTCTTTGCACCTTCCACTCTTTTCCTGATGGCGTCGACAGATGTTCGTACCCATCTTTCAGCTGCACCGTTTCCCCTTGGGTTATACGGCGTTACTAATCTGTGGTCAAAACCAGCTGCATCTTTGAACCTTTTCATCAGGTTGTTTGCGAATTCACCGCCATTGTCTGATTGCAACACGCGGGGTAATCCGAAATCGCAGAATATGAGGACTAATACATTTACGATCGTTTCTGCCTCTTTGTTGGGTATTGGGCGTAATACACAGAATCTTGTGCAGATGTCAATTAGGATCAGCAGGTAGACGTTCTTTCTTTCTGTTACTTCAAACGGTCCTGCCAAATCGATTGCCCAATGATCACCTAGTAAGTATGCTTTGACAGGTCTTAATGGATGATATCCATGTTTGGCGATGTTGAACTTTTGGCATTCTTTGCATGCCATGACGATTTCCATGGCATCGTCTTTTAGCTTTGGCCAATGAATTCCATTGCTATGGATGGCCTTGATCATAGCTTCTACGCCAAAGTGACCAAATAAATGGGCTTTTTCTAGGATTTGTTTGCGTTCTTCAGTCGAGGGTGGTTCCATTATACTGTCTTGCAAATGCTGCAGATGTGCTGCTCTGCTAGTGATTAGCGCCCTTGTGGTCTGCTTTGTGTTCATTGGTTCATGCCCATTACCCCCTACCAGCCTCTTTTCTGCAGAAAAAAGGCGTGAGAGAGTGTCTGGTAAGATATTGGAAATTCCAGAGAGATGAACCACCTCAAACATATAGTCAAGGATAGTATCAAGCCATTTGATCATCATGGCATTTGGCAATTTTTGTGTATAGAGGTAAACTAGGGCCTTATGGTTGGTGTATAATCTGAATTTTGCACCCCAGAGGTATTTGTGAAATTTCTGTAGGGCAAACACCACAGCTAGTAGTTCCCTCTTAGTGATAGAATAGTTATATTCTGATTTGGATAAAGAGCGTGCCATAAAGGTGATGTGCCTTGTTTCCCCCTTTATGACCTAAAATAAGACAACGCCAATGTCCACATCAGAGGCATCAGTTGCTATGCAAAAAGGTTACATTAAATCTGGATGCTGCAGTATCAGCGTTCTGGTGAGGATACTCTTAAGTACCTCAAAAGCCTATTGATGCTTTGCATTCCAGATGTGATGAAGTGTATCTATGTTGCAGAGTTGGTCAAGAGGCGCGGTAAGCATAGATACGTTAGGGATGTGTTCTTGGAAGTAATTGATAACACCCAAGAAACGTTGAATGTCTTTACCTGATTTAGGTGTTGGCCATTCTTGCACATTGGTAACTTTTTGTTTATCCAAAAATCGGCCTTTGTCTGAGATACAGAAACCCAAAAGATAAATACATCTTTGAGCGAAGTGACACTTGTCTGGGTTAAGGATCAAATTGACTGAAGTCAATTTGTCAATGACAGCAATCACATGTTGTGTATGTTCTGTCAGATTTTTAGAGTATACCACAATATTGTCCACAAAAGTGGTAACGAAGGGCATCCCTTTGAATATAATTGCCATGACACGTTGGAACTTGGAAGAGATCGGCTTTAAGCCAAATGGGCATCCTCTGAACATGTATTGCATGCCGTCCACAGAGGTAAAGGCAGTTTTGTACTGATCTGGTTCATAGATCTTGAACTTGTAAAAAGCGTTCTTCAAGTCCAGCATGCTGAACACAGTTGCATCATGCAGTTTCTCAAAGATATCTTTAATCAAAGGCAAAGGATACTTATCTTCAAGTAAATAATGATTGATGTGACGAGGGTCCAAGCACGGTCTTTTGCTAGTATAATTTCCCATGATATCCTTTTTGGGTGCCAGTGTAATGGGGCTGTTCCATTTATTGTCTACGTTTGGCGGGACAGGAACAATAGTACCCTCTTCCAGCCACTTTTCCACAGTCTCTTGGACCAATGGACGAAGTTGTATCAGAATGCTATATTGCCGGCGATAGCAGACAACATCTTCTTTCATAGGTAAATAAATGACTGATTCTGGCACTGTGCAAAACGAGGTTTTTGGGATTGCTTTGTTTTTGATAATGCTACCTTAAATTGCATTCATAAACTGTTTGTGTTCCTGTGCTGTACCCGCAAGTGCATTGTTTGGTTCAAGAATATCTTTGAAAGGGTCTTCTTCTTCACCTTTGGAAGGCGTTTCCCATGCTGGTGCTAAACCAGTATACCTAATTTCAAGTTTTGACATGAGGTCTGTGCCAATGCTGACCTTACAATCAAATGCCATGCTCATCACTTCAAATGAATGTATGAGGGTTTTCCCATAGTACTTAATATGTAATTGTCCCATTGTACCCCATCTTTTTACAGTTTGTCCTGTATGGGCTAACTGAATGTCACCTTTATCTTTTATTTTATTGATGTGCTAGCCTTGTTGGTGACACAGAGAAGGACTAATGGCAGAAAAATTGGCACCACTATCTACCAGTGCAAAGGTTTGACAGTTCTGTATAGTGATGGATGTTAGAATTTTACCGTCAATGGACATAAATTCTTTTGACTTACACTCCATCTGATAAATTTCCTCATCCTCTAAGAGAATGGGTTCATTCACCCTGTTGGGTGTGTGATAGGCAGCGCGGGACATAAGATTGCTATTGCTGTTGAAGGGGTTTCTTCCCTATTTTTTGCCATTACAATTGTGTCTAAATGTATAGATTTCTTCATAGCCGAAATTGCATAGCTTTGCCTGATTTATGGGCTTACCAGAATTCCATCTATGTTTAAAAAATTTCTTTGGGCCTTGCCCTCTGAAATGATTGTTTTGTCTCTTTGGTTGCTGTTGTTGCAGGGGTGTTGACTCCTCTTCAAGTTTAAGAGCTTGTACCAGGCTGCAAACTCCTTCCAGGTCAATGTTCAATTCAGGACCTGCTTTGTAAATAACAAGGCTCTGAGCCTTTTCCTGATAACGGGTTTGCAGGGATGAAATAAAGATGACTACTGTCAGCAACTTATCAGGCATTTCTGCCTCAATACACCAACGGTGAAATTTCTCAACATAGGCGTTAATGGCCTCATTGGTTCCCTGTTGCACACAAATAATTCTATGCTACGCACGGAATTTCTGAATGGAAGTGTCATATTTCTCAATCAACACTCTGCTTAAAGTGGTCCAATCCACAACCTGGTTCTCCGCCTGCAACTTTGCCACTTGGGCCTCAAGAAATGCTTGTTGCGCAGAACTCAAGCAGAGGGGAAGCAACCGCTTATAATCCACATGGGGATTGAGATGATATGCTTCCAATTCCTGATTGAAAGCATAAATAAATTGGGTGGCAGATGTATGCACACTCTGATCCTTATCCTACTTATGCTGGCCAACCAGCTGAAGAGCAGGAAGGTTCCGCGGCACTGTCACACATTCAACATAGGGAGCTTTTCTATACTCACTGGTGGAGTGGCTCTGAGTTTCTGAGTGATCTGCGAAAGCTGGATTATCTGGGTACATCATATGACATACCTTCTAGTAATTCTCGGCAGTTGTTTGAGCTCTTATGAGCTCCTCCAAGAGGGCTTCCATCTCCTTATAAGGGGCACCAGAGGTTAAGGCATTCAGGTACACCTCATTGGCTTCTTAGGCAGCCTTGTTGAGAAGGTCCAGGCTATGCTCTGACTTTATCTCCAGGTTGGCATACTTTGACGTTGGGGCACTGTTTTGGCAAATGTTTCTATTGCTAGCTTCCACCATTACCTCATCATGAGTGACAATAGTGGCGTGGTTGATTTCATAGTTGGCGGATATAGTGAAAGAGTTCATAGTAAAAAATGAAATATTTGAGTAGAAGTCAAGAAAATACGCATATGGATTGCAAGAGAAAAAGGGAACAGTAAAATACTATGAGACTTTAATATATCCTTTATTTAGAGTTTAAGTTGCTCCCTTTTATATGTCTCAACTAGTAAAATTAAATTTAGAGCACTGAATATGACTGAGCTTCATTTAATATCTTTGTTGATCACTTGCAGATACAACATAACATACTAAAACTTTTGAAATGGGCAACTATTAACTGGGCTGATCATAACTGAGCTGGGTTAGGATATTGACCATGGCCCGCTGGGCTGGGATAAAATCTTAACCCAGAGTCTGGCATGCTTGGCCTATTACACTAAGATAGGGTCTATTGACCTGTGGGTCTAATTGGGCCGGCCATTTTACAGCCCACATTCCAGCTTATTAAGGCCAAGCCTGGTAAATATCTGGTTGAGCCGGGTCAAATCCTAACAGCTACAACGGACAGGAAAGTATAGTATTTAAACCTGAAAATGAGATGATTTCAAATTTTTATTAGAAGATCTGAGATTAAAAATTAGACGGACTTAATTTTTGTTAGAGACAAAGTGAAGAGGTGACTAGCTTGTCGCACTTTACACTCTTGGGGGCGGAGCCTCAAGGTATAAAAAAATTTATATGTTTTGTTTATGGATAATATATAGAAGTAATAGTGAATACAAAAAATTTACAGATATAATATTATGGCAAAAAGGTACTTGAATGAGATAGAAAGAGAATAGATAATATGACTATGTACATAGTATAGATATTTACAGATAGTTTGATAATGCTTGATGATATACAATATTTTTGATAATAGGTTGCTAGGTATCATTCCATTCATATATAATTCTCAAGTTGGCAGTGTCTGTCACCCTTGAAAGAGCTACATACAACTGACTATAAGAAAACATAGATTCTGAAAAGTATATTCCCACATGCTTGAGTGTCTGCCTTTGAGCCTTGTTAACTGTCATATAAAAGGCCAGTTTAATAGGAAACTGGGTCCTCGCAAGGGTAAATGGCAGGTCAGTGTCAGTGTATAGAAGCTTAATTTGGGGTATAGATATACGCGTCCCTCCATTTCTCCCCATAGCAATATCAGCCTCAATGACATATTGGTGCAATGCTTAAACTATCAAGCAGGTGCCATTGCACAGGCCAGCCTTCAGATCAAGGTTTTTCAAGAGGACAACGGGCATGTTCAACTTCAAACTCAAGCAATGGGGAGAAAGAGCTAAACCCAACAATTAGCAAAGTATAATGACAGACAGAGCATTAAATATACTGGCAAATAATAACAAATTTAGAAAGTCCACAGGAATGTCTTCAGTTTACTCAGAGTCAGAGACTGAATCAGCACTGCAGTAAGTTATAGCATTCCCAGGAAACTTGGTGATAATGATGTTATTAAGTTTGTGGACATGTTCATTTTTAGGGATAAGGATGGCATGATCAGTAAGTGCACTGGTATCAGCAGAAGAGGTGGTATTGAGAGCTGCATAGTATATTGCTTCAATGAGGTTATATATGTTTGTACCTGGTATACACCACTATGGATTGAACAGAATATATTGTAAATTGTAAACTTGAAGAAATGAAAAATAGTAGGTAAATCAATAAGCATAAGATCAACTGGCAGTGACACTTACCTGCTGGGAGCCAACCATCACTAACCTTAAGGAGAAAGTCTGCAAAATAACGTTGCTGCTTGGCATGCGGATCACTATCTTGCAGGTTTTGGAGTCTTATGTTGATAGATAATGAGAGCGCCTTGACGTTTCTCCAGAAGGTGGAACAGATAATGCTGGCATTTACCTGATTGGCTTCAGAGCCCCTCTTCACCATGGGTAAGACTTGATGAAAGTCACTATCAAAAACAATGACTTTGCCTCCAAAAGGTATAGATTTGTAATTTGCATCCAAAGCCCCCATGACATTACAAAGGGAGCAGTCAATGGCTTCAAGAGAACACCTGTGAGTCATAGGAGCTTTGTCCCAAATGATCAATATAGTTTTATGAATAAGCCTTGCAAGGGCACTGTTGACAGGTATATTGCAGGTAAGGTTATCTTTTATGATGCCAGTGACAATGGGTATCTTAAAGTGGGAATGTGCAGTAACACCTCCATCCAGAAGTGTCATATTTAACATAATTACATCACTATATTCAGTGGATAAAACATCAGGTCTAGACTGTCAGTGAACATATTGGCTATAATGCTGATATGGATCAGGTTACATTAACATCTTTATAATCTATTCATCTGTTGCTGGGACCCTAGCAGACACAGAATATCAAAAGACAGAAGATTAATGTGTCATTACCGATCATATGGATTTTACAAAAGATATTAGTAACTACCCCAACCTGCTTTTACCCGCACGCGTTTTTAAAGATATTTAAAGAGAACAATCATTTATGGAATAAAGAAGAACTTTTTTCAGTCTCACTTATTTTGAGCATTCTGTTATTTTCATTTTATACATCATTTTTTTTAAGCGAATACTCTTTTGTTCTTAATTTATCAATGTCGCAACAATTGTCAAGCAGCCCTCTCTCTTCCCCTGTTTCCGTATCCTCTGAAATAGATATTGTGCGCCCCGTAGAGACTACAATAGAAGACAAGCTCTACATGCAAGGATCCAGTGAACAGCGCACTGAAGCTTCAATCAATGAGGTCTCCCTGCAACTTGCTGAGCTTGGTGAACAAATTGCATCCCCTTCTACTACTATGGAAGAAAAAGAAGCCGCTAGAAAAGCCTATGACCAAAAGAATCATGACCTAGACATGCTTTTGCAAACCAAGAAGAAGTTGGCCAGCCTTAAGGACAAGACCCACCAGTCTACGTTGTTATGGCGTAATTTTAGGTAGGATCTTGACAGTAGAATAGTAATTTGCCATTGGGTGTTTTTGAGAATAAGTGAGCACCAGGTGTGGGTTAAAGTCTAACACCAAGACTAAGAGATAACTTGAATTTGTTTGAAAGAAATGGTTGGGCCAAAGGCTTGACAATATAAGTCAATTGATCGGTTGATCAATAATAACCAAATATAGAATAACAGAGATAAGGTTCAGAGAATCGGAGTTCTTAATAGAGTCTTGACAATGATCTCTTGCTTAGATCAGATAAATCAGTTGGTCGGTAAGTTCTTGTAGAGTAAATAGAATCAAAATAAAAAAAAGAAATATGAATCGATTGGATTCAGGTTATCGATGGTTGCTTGATAAAACCAACGGAGGCGTAGTATAATCACAATGGATAAAATAAAGCTGCTTCTTTTTAGAGAGTGTTTCTCTTAAAAGATTTCAATCAAAAAGAAAGATTTGAGATGAAAAACCTGTCGTTTATTCGACTTTGATTGGGGTTATTTATACTAAATTTCAAAGGATAATCGGATAAGAAAAAAATAAAAGAATAAAAAAAAGAAATGAACAAAAAGAGAACAAGGTAACACTAAATAGTCTCGGCTGAAGTCGGTACATCTTGTGAAGTTTCAGGTAAAGTTTGTTGTTGGTCAAATGAATCGGCTTAGCCAGATAGGTTACCTAAAGAAAAAAAAAGAGAAAAGAAAAAAAAAGGAAGAGAAAAGAAAAATATCGAGAATGTTGTGTACTAATGATCGTGTACCAATAGTACTTGTGCGTTGACCAAGGGAATAAGGAATTTTTTTTTTTGACTTTTACAACGTACCGTGCTCCATATGTTGTGCCCAAGGAACTCCCTCTCCTCCAATGGACTGGAAATGTAGTGGATCAAACCAAGACCGTTTTTACTTCCATCCAAGAATGCCTGGACAAGTTTGAGGATATTGTTATTTCATATGGACAAGAACTTGACGAATGCTGGCACCGGTTGCTGCCCAGGACTCTTTCTTCAGAACAACGTTCCTGGTTTGATGCACACTTGAGAAGAATGCCTCATCTTCTATGGTCATATGCTCGTAATGCTTTGTTGCAAAAATATAGCATTAATAATGCAGAACGTCAAGCAAACTTCACCCAGGAACTCATCAGCATGAAGATGTCAAAAAATGAATCTGTAGAAAAGTACACTGATCGGTTCTATCATGTACAATGCGAAGCTGGTGTTGATGATGATCGCATTACAGCAATCTTATACATTAACTCATTGTTACTGAAAATCTCTCATTAAGTCCATCTTGCCCAGGTCAACCTTTCTGTCAGTCAAAGATGTACTATTGATCAAGCTTCCTCCATGGCTAGAGCTCTGTATCCTCAGGTGGTTCAACAAAAGTCCCTTGATGAATGTACAGGATCTTTGGAACAAAAGGTACAACGACCCTTTTCCTCTAATTAACGCGCTTTTCAGCGTAAGGAACAGCACTGCCATGTCCATGGCAAAGGTACACACTCCACAAATGAGTGTAGAGTTTTGGCAGATACCCTAAGAACGATCCAATCAGGTCAACGTGTTGACAAAGCACCTCAATCATCTCCTTCTGGTTCTGGGCCCAACAAGTCAGGCACAAACGCGTCTTTCCGCTCCCCATTGTCTAAAACAAATTCTGCTCTATGTTATAAGGGTTGTGGATCTGTGTGGTCCCACGGCCACAAGTGTAACAGTGACTCCAACACCACCACCAATACTATGGCGATCCGTTCTACACAGGTCCAAGAAACATCCACAGAAGAAACCAATCAGCAACAGGAGGACATCAATGAAGACACCAATATGATCGCAGAAGAGATTGACAAGGTGATCGCTGAGTCATGCAACATGTGTAAGTTACACACATCTCAAGATTATTCATTTCAAAAAACTGGTTCTTACTATGTGCCTATCACTTTACAGGATCAAAACCTACGAGCTCTTTTGGATTCAGATGCCATAATCAGCACTGTCTCCCGTTCCCTTTGTTTGAACAACGGTTGGAAAATTTTACCCCAATCTGGGACAATAAAACTTGCAGCTCATGATAAATCTGTTTTACATGTTGGAAAGACTCCACCCATTAAAATTGTTTGCAATAACATTACAATCTACCACTCTTTCGAAGTGTTTGATCTAAATGATCCTCTCACCAATATTTGCATTGGTACTGATCTTATGACACACCTAGGTATTCACTTCATTGGTTTACTTGTATGCTGGCACCAACCCGGTTTACCTAAAGCACCAGAAACTAAAAAACCTCAAGATGACCTTGAGCTAAACAATTCACCAGTTGGCACCCCCACTGAATGCACACTTTTAATAAAAACGATCCAACCCTTGCTGGATGAAAATCTAAAAATACCAAACTCTTCATTCTATACTGTTCCAGAATCTATTGTCAGGTTAGACACCCCACCTAACCAAACTGCTTATCAAAGACAATACGATCTTCCCCACAAACTGCTACCTCTTTTACGAGAGCAAGTGAACAAATGGCTCACTGACAGCATCATCACCCGTGCATCAGTGAATACTAGATGGAATAACTCTCTGACTTTTGCACTGAAAAAGGACGCGTATGGCAATCTAACAGGCAGATGACCTTGCCTAGACCCACGCCACATCAACAATCTGCTTCCAGATGATCGTTTCCCACTTCTGTTAATTAATGACATCTTTCAGAAGATGCATGGCGCAACAGTGTTCTCCACACTTGACCTGAAAAATGCTTTTCATCGGTTTTAAATTTATGAACCTCACCAACACAAGACTGCCTTCACTGTCAATGGCATACAATATATGTTCCACGGTTGTCCTTTTGGACTCAAATCTATCTCCTCAAAATTTCAACGCGTTATAAATTATGTCTTTCATGGACTTAACTATGTTACTATGTTTATTGATAATATCATCATCTTTTCTAAAACACTGGAAGAACATATGGAACACGTTGCAGATGCAATCTGCCATCTCATTGCTGTCAATCTCATACTCAATCCAGAGAAATGTCACTTTACACAACGCGCTGTTTATTTACTTGGTTTCTGCATGGATGCAGATAGTATTTACCTTGACCCGTGCAAGGTTACAAATGTCCAAACTTGGCTACAGCCCAAAACAGGCAAAGATATTCAAAGGTTTCTTGGACTTGTCAATTACTTCCGAGTGCACATACCTACCATTTCCACTCTTATGGCACCACTTGACAAATTACACAATGCTGGTAGTCTTGAAAACCTCTGGACATCACAGCACACTGACACATTCAATCGTGTCAAGGCAATTTTGGAGAAAGCTCCTATCCTCAGCCATCCAAACATGGATGAACCCTTTTCAGTTGCTACAGACACATTCAACGATGGTATTGGCGCTGTCCTCTATCAAGTCATTAACAACCGCATTTATTACATTGGTTTCATGGCATGCTCCCTCAGTCGATCAGAGCGCAACTATTCTGTCACACAACGTGAATTACTTGCCGTTGTCTACACCCTCAAAAAGTTTCACAAATTTCTTTGAGGTAACAAATTCACACTCTACACTGATCATCGCGCTTTAACTTACCTGCACACCCAAGAAATTGCCAATCCAATGATGATCAACTGGCTTGATACCATTTGTGATTATACTTACCATGTGGTACATCGTCCTGGCATCGCCAATGTTTTACTGGATGCTCTCTTGCATCTGTTTGCACCACCTGTTCCATTTTTAGAGGGGGGTATTTCCACAAACACATCATCTCATGATAATTCAGGAACACCTTTATCTACTCCCACACATGTTCTCATGCAACGCTTACTAAAACCATATGAGTATATGACACCTCCTATAGCAGAACGACAATCACTGCTGGAGAAAGCACATCTTCTTAGCCATTTCAGTTCAGATGCTATCGTGAATGCTTTACACAGTGACGGAATCCACTGGAGCACTATCAAACAAGACGCACTTAACATAGTAGCCAAGTATATTGACTGTCAATAATTCAATATTGGAAAACATGGTTATCATCCCTTATGACACATAACTGCAGACCAACCTGGAGACCACTGGGCTATTGACCTTAGTGACTTCAACATCACCACTATCAACGGTAATAACTTTGTATTAGTTATGGTTGATGTATTTTCACGCTTTTGCATTTTACGAGCATTACCAGACAAATCCGCACTTTCTGTTGCTAGGCAACTTATTCAAGTATTCTGCAACTATGGTTTCCTAAAAGTCCTGCAATCAGACAATGGCACTGAATTTGTCAACGAAGTTATCACACTCGTTACAGAACACTCAGGAATAGACTACAGACTGGTAACACCATATTATCCATGCGCAAACGGCGTCGCAGAACGATGGGTAAAAACCATGAAAGAGGTTGTTGTCAAAAGATTGCAAGGTAAGAAACAAGATTGGAATTTGTATTTACCAAGTGCACAACTTACTATCAATCTGAAAATTTCCTCTTTGCACAACACACATCCTTTTGCATTGATGTTTGCCCGTCAACCAAACAATTTTGAGGACTATCATAAAGTAAAAGTGGGAAATGTACAACAGACTTCTGATGATACTCGGGCAATGACCAAACGCCTCGAGCAAATGGAATGAGTAGTGATACCTGCTATCCATGAACGCATTAAAACAATACAGAATAAACAAAGCAACAAGTTTGACAGCAATCATCGCATTGTTGAATTTTCTTCTAGAAGCAAGGTCATGATCGTGAATGTGTCTAGAAGCAGCAAAACAGATCCAAGATATAAAGGACCATTCACTGTTCTGAGACAGAACAAAGGAGGCAGCTATACTTTGGTTGATGAGCAGAACATGTTGCTTCCACAAGATGTTGCACCATCTCATATGAAATTTATTTCGCCTGACACAGTAGTTTCAGATGACTACTATGAAGTGCAGAACATCGTCAATCATAGGGAAGTGTGCAAAGGACACTACCAGTACTTCATCAAATGGAAAGGTTACAAAGACAACGAAAATACTTGGCAGAACCCTGAGGATTTCAACGATCCTGCTATCATTGAAAGGTATTGGCAACGCCGATCAGGTACTGGCAAAAGGAAACAGGCCCAACAATCAGGACCTTCTACTACCAAACGTACCAAACGCATGTAGGCAAGTCTTTTTCCTCTACACTTTTTTCCCACTGGGTTTTTTCTAAGGTTTTTTATCGACGCGCCACAGTATTATTATCTAATACTTTCAACCATGCTTTTACTACATCAATTACTATCTTTCCAACGTTGTCAAGAAGCTGGTGGGGGGTAATATCATATCTGACATAATTACATCACTATATTTAGTGGATAAAACATCAGGTCTAGACTGTCAGTGAACATATTGGCTATAATGCCTATATGGATCAGGTTACACTAACATCTTCATAATCTATTTATCTGTTGCTGGGACCCTAGCGGACACAGAATATCAAAAGACAGAAGATTAATGTGTCATTACCAATCATATAGATTTTACAAAAGATATTAGTAACTACTCTAACCCGCTTTTACCCGCATACGTTTCTAAAGATATTTAAAGAGAACAATCATTTGTGGAATAAAGAAGAACTTTTTTCAGTCTCGCTTATTTTGAGCATTCTGTTATTTTCGTTTTATACATCAAGAAGCAACACAGCAACACCTATGGAGGCGACTGTGAGAGCGATCTTTCCTTATACATAGGTATGGGTAAGAAGGGTGTTATAAATGAACGTTTTTCTACATCCTCCAGCATCTTCGAAAAAGAACATTCATTGTAGGGTATCTTTGTTTTCAACAGCAGCAATGATAGCATGGAAAGCAGCAGTTTGATCAGGATTAAATTTTGCCATGCTATCATCTGCTTATTGTTGTAGGTTGGTGATATCATGATCCAGCTGT
Organism: Apophysomyces variabilis; assembly: GCA_002749535.1. Taxonomy (NCBI): domain Eukaryota; kingdom Fungi; phylum Mucoromycota; class Mucoromycetes; order Mucorales; family Mucoraceae; genus Apophysomyces; species Apophysomyces variabilis. The sequence goes on along the minus strand of MZZL01000381.1, from coordinate 283,169 downwards.
TCAATGATTAGTGTATCTTGCAAGCATGTGCAAAGGGATATAGAGCTGGATAAGGGTAATAGCAGCATTGAAGAGTAATCAGCAAGGCAACGGCTATGGCAAGAGATGAGAAGATTTATGTACTGTAATGCCTCGTTTATATATGCTAATATGTTAGATATCAAGTTCTGTCTATGGTATTGTTGCTGATAATATATGGACAAATCTTCTGCATACTTTCTCCATAGCTGCCCAGGATTGGTAGAATTGCCAAACATCAAGATGATGACGAATAGATGAAGCAGATGGTGTCCAGATGTTACAACACAGATTGTCTCTCTAAGACATTAGTTGTATTCATCATCACTATCAAGCAAACTAAGTGCTTCAGCTACTGCATGGAAGGTAGGGTATTCTTGGCCATCAACGGTGTATATATCCCTGAAAGACGTTTTCTTGGGTATATGGTGAAGAAGAATTCAGAGAGCAAAGCGTTCAGAGTCAAAAGGGGGTGCAAAATACACTCTACCAACCATATCCATACAACACAAATGCTTCTTCCACTGCCAGAGATCTTATTCTAAGTATAATGCTAAAGTATCTCATAGTAACAGAATCTGTAAGCGTTTGTGTCAAGACTGAAGGCATGATAGGACAATAGATGGTAAATGTTAATTTATGTTAAATTAGAGATGTGAACAACTTACATATTGAGCTCAAAGTAAGCATCCAATGTGGTTATATAGCTGGCTAAGCGCTCTTACACCTCCTCTACTGGCTTGCCTTCTCAGAACATGATAGTTTATTTCTCTTTCAGATGGAGGGCAAGTCACTGAACAGCAGGATATTATCTGAAAAGATGAAAATAGTATAGCCTCCAAAAAGCTTCAGAGGCAGAGACATATCAGGTGTCTTAATATAAGGATATTTTATTGATTGGCTAATTATCGTGTAGTTGTTCCTGGCAGAGTGTGATCATTGCTCGGTCCTGACCTTTATAAACATACTTGTATAGGTACTTTATAGCTCTGATGCTTGTGGCAATCTCAACATTGATGTGAGCGTTGTACTTTGTACAGAGATACAGATTATGTGAAACAACCTAGCAGTTATCTAGCTCTGGGGCATTTGTTGATTATTTAAATGTGCGGCCATCATTTTATCTCCTGTAGATTGAGTATCCATCTGTAGTATTTGAAGTTTCTATGGTAAATTCTTTCAGGTATCTGTGGTATATGTCGCTGTCGTAGTGTGACTTCCTAGTACTTGTGTTCCATGAACAGGATGATCAGAATTAACGTGTTTCCATTTACAGTGAACTTCTCTAGTTTGGAACACCGACTGCACCTCTTCTCTAAATCAGAGATCTATCACCGAGGATGAAGACAAGGTGACACTGCTCTACCGCAGTTATTACACTTAGCTAAATCATACACCTATCGCTGAGAAGAACGTTCACTAATTACAAATCCCGCATAAGAGCAAATAATTATAAATAGGCAGACAAGTTGAATGAAATAAAGATATCCAACAGTCTCAAAGGATTCTATCCGTCCCTTTTTCTATCTACATATAACACATTTTTTCCTTTGAATTCTCTCATCTTTTATTTTTCTTACTATGTCTGCCACTACTACACCTACCAACATGCCCATCTCTGGTCCTGCCATTGAAGAAAGACAAGAACTAGGCCAAGGTTCTGGCAACGA
>MZZL01000381.1:235856-280820 GCA_002749535.1 Apophysomyces variabilis | reverse complement strand
TACCGCAGTTATTACACTTAGCTAAATCATACACCTATCGCTGAGAAGAACGTTCACTAATTACAAATCCCGCATAAGAGCAAATAATTATAAATAGGCAGACAAGTTGAATGAAATAAAGATATCCAACAGTCTCAAAGGATTCTATCCGTCCCTTTTTCTATCTACATATAACACATTTTTTCCTTTGAATTCTCTCATCTTTTATTTTTCTTACTATGTCTGCCACTACTACACCTACCAACATGCCCATCTCTGGTCCTGCCATTGAAGAAAGACAAGAACTAGGCCAAGGTTCTGGCAACGAAATTCCTCCTCAGGAGGACACTGTCATAGAAAATGCTGAGAATTCCTCAGAAGCCTCAGTTGACATTGAACAACTTGAGGAAATGCTTAGAACAAGAAAGAAGAACGCAGCTACCAGACTGATGCAAGTCCTGGCCAGTGCCTCTTCTAGTGAGCAAGAACGGCTAGATGCCCAGTATGACTTGAATGCAGCCAACACTGCCTGGAAAGCCTTCCTAGAAGCTAAGGAAGCACAAAAGAACACCTTAGACAAGGTACAAGAAGGAGAAAACATATATTCGGGACAAAACAAGCGTTTCACCCTGGTTTCAAAAGACCTTCTGGCTTTCGAAATTCGTGGTGGTCCCATACAGGATGAGAACAAAAAGGTTCATAACTCTGTCAAGACCTTTATCAGTGCTTTTGAGGTTCAGCTCCGAGCATACAATCTGGTGCCCCTGGATGACCACTAGGAACGACTCTTCTGGCTTACTTGCGATGACACACAACGTCAATGGTTTTCACATACACTAGCAGACCACGGTTTAAAGTGGAGTCAAGCCTATACCCGCCTGGAAAAGGAATTCAGTAACCCATTCTACATCTGGCGAAAAAAGGATGAACACTGACATCTGGCGCAACGCCCCAATGAATCAATCCGTCTCTTCCTAGAATGATACCAAGAAGTCTCTTATGAGGCGAATCTTCAACAAGACCCTGAGTTGGTATACAATTTTGTCTGCTCTCTTCAACCGCACATCAAGGTCAAAGCCTGGTCCACCCTTACGAACCATTTCAGTTTAGCCCTTATGGATAATATCCATTAGGCAGCGCAGTTGATCATGGCATCCTGCAGAGAAGAAACCACCAGGTCCTATCAGTCTGGAGAACAATGGAACAATGGCAAGCGCCGTTACACCAATGAAGATAGCTCCGATCAAAGAAAACCAAAAAGGGGTAATTTCCAGCCTAAGTCCTGCCCACTCCATCCAAAGGGTTTTCACTCTAAGCAAGACTGCAATTTGTGGAAGGAGATGCTTCAAGAAGCAGCGCAACACTCTAAACAGAGTACACCAAAGAAGTCTCTGAATCTGTGCAGATACTGCAAGTAGGTGGAGTACACCCCCGGCCATACTTGTCAAGAGTATTGGGAGTTGAAAAAGAAGGTTGTTGCCAACTGAGCGGCCAAGATCATGGACATTGACGATCCAGATGCTGGATTGTTACCACTTAACATGGAGAAATTAGACCTCCAAAAACAAGGTAAACACCTTAAACAAACTATTGCAAACAAAACCACTGATTCAATTTTTGTACCTATTCTTTTACAGAGTAGTCGACAGTGGGCCCTGGTAGACACTGGTGCGAATAGTTCGTTTGTTAGTCTCTCTTTGGCAAGAGAATTAGAATTATTATTGAATACAAAAAATAAACACAAAATCCACCTCGCATCTACAAAACAGATTGCGGAAAGTCATGGCACAGTTGAAATCCAACTATAGTATATGGGTAAACAATACACCCACACATTCATCATTATGGATCTTGCACTTGACACACATGTCAGTATTGGTTTGGATCTTATGCCAAAACTAGGTATTGCCATCACAGGTATAGCTACCTCATAGGATGACGCACTCAACAACAACGTAAAAAGTGATATTCCCAATGACACTCCCGAACCAAACAATTCACCTGCAGGTACAAAGGCTGAAAGAAAAACATTCTTTTAAGCCATTCAACCCTCATTGGAAGCAAATGAACGCATTCCAAAGACTTCCTTCTGCACCGTTCCAGAATCGGTAATACACATTGATACGCCTGAAGGTGTAACATCATACCATCGTCAGTATCCACTGCCAGTTGTGTATGAACCAAAAATTCAAGAAGTCATCAATACATGGCTCAAAGATGGAACTATTGAACAAGCTCCTGTAGACACAGCTTGGAATAGTCCTCTCACTTTGGCACCAAAGAAGGATATGTTCGGTAACTACACTGATTGACGTCCATGCTTAGACCCATGCCATATCAACAAGCTCTTAAAGGAGGACAGATATCCACTGCCTCTCATTGGAGACATTTTCCACAAGCTAGGAGAATCGCAGGTATTCACTACTCTGGACCTCAAAACAGCTTTCCATCGCTTTGAGATTTATGAAGCAGACAGACCCAAAACAGCATTTACCTTCAAAGGTACTCAATACATGTTCAGAGGATGTCCATTCAGTCTCAAACCAATATCATCCAAGTTTCAAAGAGTTATGAATATCATCTTCAAAGACTTCACGTTCATTACCACATTCGTCAATGATATTATCATATACTCAGTTACTATGGAGGAACATGCTCAACATGTCCAAACGGTCATAAAGAAGCTCACCAGCGTAAATCTAATCCTCAATCCAAAGAAGTGCTATTTTGCACAAGAATCAGTTCATCTCCTTGGTTTCTGTGTATCGCGCAATGGAATATCTCTGGATCCACGTAAAGTGAGCAACATCCAAGAATGGCCAGAACCTCACACAGGTACTGACATACAACGCTTCCTTGGCGTAATCAACTACTTCTGCGAACACATACCAAACGTATCCGTGCTTACAGCCCCATTAGACAGGCTACGCAATGAAGGAACACTTGAAGATATTTGGAAAGAGGAGCACGTCACAGCTTTCAACAACCTCAAAAAGGTTCTTCTCAGGCTACTCATACTGTGCTACCCAAACCTAAAGTATCCATTCAGTGTTGCCACAGACGCCTCAAACACAGGCATAGGCGCTGCCCTGTATCAGGTTATCAACAATGAGACAAGACACATAGAGTTCATAATAAGAGCTCTTTCAAAGAGTGAATAGAACTATTCTACCACAAAACGAGAGCTTTTAGCCGTTGTGTACGCTCTTATAAAGTTCCACAAATACCTCTGGGGTAACAAATTCACCCTTTATACTGACCACAAAGCATTGACATATCTCCATACACAAAAAGTGGCAAACGCCATGATGATCAATTGGCTCGATACTATCTTACAGTATGACTTTGATGTTGTGCACCTTCCAGGACTTGACAACATTCTGCCTGATCAATTATCACGCCTTTTTACCCCGGCAAAAACGCTGGAAGGGGGTAATGCTCCCACAAATACATTGCAAGGTATGAGAAAGTGCGTTAACAGAGCGGTGGAAGTTCAATCCAAAGAGATGATGACACTACCAGAAGATGAACGCCAAGAGTTATTAGAGAAGGCACACGCTTTCAGACACTTTGGAGCAAATGCAATAGTCAATGCACTTCACAATGATGGTCTATCATGGCCCAACATGCATAAACATGCTGTTGACACAGTACGCAAATGCATAGAATGCCAAAAACATAACATCTCTATAAAGGGATATCATCCATTACGCCCCATTCATGCTTATCTACCAGGCGATCATTGGGCAATAGACCTCGCGGGTCTATTCACAACCACTCATACAGGTAAAAATTACCTATTGGTTATGCTTGATATTTGCACACGTTTCTGTGTTCTTCGTGCTATACCTGACAAATCTCAAGACACAGTTGTCATAGCTGTAATTAACGTCTTTTGCGATTTCAGATTCTCTCAATATTTACAATCTGACAATGGAAAAGAGTTCATCAACTCCCTCATGAAATTACTCTCTGAATCATCGGGATTTGATTACAGACTAGTCACGCCTTATCACCCAAGAGCTAATGGTGTTGCCGAACGCTGGGTTAAAACAACAGTGAATGCATTGAAAAAGTGCATTAAAGGCGCAACAAGAGATTGGGACCTATATATACCAAGCGTTCAACTGGCGGTAAATGCAAAAGAAACAAGAAGAATAGGATCTTCTCCATACACCCTTATGTTTGCAAGAGCAATGAACGGGTTCAAATCTTACACAAACGATCCTAACGTACCACCTATAACAAATGAAGAACTTTTGCAACGCATTGATGACATGACCAATGTGGTATTTCCAGTAGAGCTTGAAATGGGCGGGTCATAAATGGGTGGGCCTTAATTGAGATGGGCCTTAAGTGGGCGGGTCTAAGTGGGCCGGGTCAGTATATTGGCCCATGGCCCACTGGGCTGGGTCAAAGTATAGACCCATGACCCGCTGGGCCATTATAGTTGGGCCCAACCTTGGCCCAAAGCCCAGTCAACTAAAGCGATGCTTGACCCGATTCCCGACAAAACTTATTGCTCAATTGATTTCAAACATTGATCCCAATGTTAAATAACTGATTCGTAATGCATGTCATTGCAACGTCATAACAAACGCAAGTTAAGTGATGTGAAATGCAATTGCATTTATTTGTAACAAGTATAGTTAAGTATATAAAGAGCCTTTAGTGAATAAAAAAAATTGGTTGCAAAAAGCTAAGCAATAAAACGAAATAAAGAAACTGACAGTAAGAATTAAAAAAAAAAGCAATGACAAAAAACACAGTGACCAGATTAAAGTGTAAAGCAATTAGTGCAATTGAGTGCGAATTCGGTGTTTCTCTAGCATGCATGCTCGAATGGTCTCAACATTCAGTGACGATCGGCTTTGTGAGATGAGATTCCTTCCGCTAGAAAAGACACGTTCAATTGGTGCACTGGAGCCTATTCTAAAGTCAATATAATTTTGGTAACTATTGATATCAATGATACCTGGAATTGCCAAAAAGTCACGAGCAATCCGAGAGAGTACTGGATATACTGCTTGTCTGTCACGCCACCACAACAATGGATCGCTTGTTCTTTCTTTGCCTTTTTCCAAGTAGTCATCAAGTTCAGTTGCTTTACTTTTCTTCTTTAGTGCTGTGCTGTTGACGTCGCCGTACATATGTTCAAAAAACTCATCAAGATCAGCATCGGTGCTGGTATTTGCCTCATGTAAGCCTTCACTTGGTGCTGTCATCAGTTCTTCATCGTCATACAAGATGAAAGGCTTGTAAACATCATACACTTCTTGGCATTTTTCTTTGCAGAAATCGATCCATTCATCACCCCATTCATGTTTTCGATAGTAATCAGTTTTCAATCGTGGATCAAGAACTAATATACAGAGTAAACATACAAGTCATCGGAAAAGTCAAATAGTTTTAACCTACTTGTAGCGACAGAACAGATTGGTGAAAGGTCGGTTTTGCAATAGTATTTTCTTAGTTTTTGAAAGCATGTTTCAGCGGCAGTAGCAAGTTCGTGTGAAGATGATGTATATCTGTCCAGCTTATCCATCATGAGATTATAGGCAGGGATGACGGCACTGATCGTTGGATATTTTGATGCAGACAAAAACGACGTCGTTGTTCGAAAAATCTTTTACAGAACAAAATAAGTAAGCAATAACCATGAAGACATATAATATACTTACAGAAAATAAGTTTAAAAATTCAGACAACAGGTCCCATTCATGATCACTTAGTTCAAACATACTCATCGCCTTTCTATCGGCAGCCACTAAAAGCATCAACGGAATTCTCAATTTGATTGCATTGTCGATCATATCTGTGGTAGAGTTCCATCGTGTTCTGCAGTCAAGTGTTGGTTGGATAGACGGACAGTTTTCCGTGGTGTTGATGTAGGTTTGAAGTTGTTCACGACGTTTAACTGACATGTGGATAGATCGAATCAAAGACCGAAGCTATAATGTGAACTTGTTACTATAATTTAAGCTGAATAAAGACGAAATTTACCTTTTGAACTGTATCTCCGATACCACCAAGTCTAAGGAAAATTGCAGGTTCATCTTCATCTTCAGCTGTTGGTAGTACATTCAATGTTTTCAGAGCATCTTGCACGCCAAGGTTTATTATATGCGCAATACAACGGTTATGTTGATTTGCTGCATTGAACTGTACACCGAGCTTTTCCCATTGTTCTTCAAGGACCATCATCATCGTATCATTGTTGGTGGCATTGTCAGTAGTGATAGCCAGGATCTACAATGTTTTTAGAAACGATATTGTACTTAATATCAATTTACCTTTGTAGCAATATTCAAGTCATGCATCGAGTCCATGAATACTTTCGCCAAATTTTCACCCGTATGTGCGCCAACCATTGGAATAAAATCCAGCAAGACGTCCTGAAGTTCCCAGTTTTCGTTGACAAAGTGACCTGTTACTCCCAGAAAAGAATGATAGTTTGGTGAGGTCCAGACATCAAGCGTGATTGATATTTTTGCATCCAGATCCTAGATGAAATTTAATACTATGGCTCATTAAAAGAAATAAACTTACATTCAGTCTCTTTTTCAACAGCGCCCGACCTTCCTCAAAGTTCTGAATAATGTCGTTACGAATAGTTTTCCCAGAGACAATAGCAGCAGCAGGTTGCAACGTTTGAACAAGATTACGGAAGTGTACAGATTCAACCTCAGAGAACGGCTGGTCATTGGCAACGACCCACTCAGCAAGCTTTTTACGGAAGTCATTTTGGTCAAATGGTCTTTGTAGTGAACTAATATAAAAACTGGTAAGTCTATTATTAAACCTATCTGCAATCCAACCTACCTGCCAAAGTACTTGTCAAGGCCTTTCACAGGCTCTCCCTTCGCAACACTATACTCGCTATAATGCTTTGTTTGTAAATGTAGTAGTGATTGTTTTGTACTGCCATCGTGACACTTGACGAAGAAATCTTTGTTTTTGCTAATTGCTTTTGTAAGAACCCAAGAGCATGCTAGTAATTGTAAGTATACCTCTCACATAAAATGCATTTGGCACGTTTGGTTTCATTTGTCCATTCGGCTTTTCTAAAAAACTTCCAGACAATGCTTGTTGTTTGTCTTTGTCTTTTTGCAGCGCTTGTTGACGTAGAGGATTCAGAAAGAGTAGTGTTGTGCATGTCATCAGTTAGAGTGCTTGCATGTCTTTTTAATGAGGCCGCATCGTTTGTTGAACTGACTTCATCAAATGACATCTTAGCAGTTACGTTCAAGGAAAAGTGAAGAGAGAGAGAAAAAAAAAGAAAACTAAAACCAAAATGAATATAAAAAGAAAATGAAAAGAAAGAAGAGAAAGACCACTGTATCTTTGCTGTAACCTGAAAGCAAAGAAAAGAAAAAAGGAAAAGACTACTGTGTCTTCACCAATACTTGCAGAGGAAAACGAGAAGATAAAGGATGATGGTAAGAGAAACCAGAGCGAAACGCCATATATAAGTAAAAATTTTCTCACAGTCACAAGGTACGCTTATACTGATTTAGCTTAAATGTTTGTTTACTAACAGCCTCTATATAGATAAATGGGCAAACGGGCAAACGGGCAAATGGGTAGATAATTGGGTAGTCAGGTGGGCTGCATTTATTAGGTAGTTAAGCGGGCCATAAACTGGTCAGGCCCTAATTGGGCGGGCCATAACTGGGCTGGGCCACTATGTCAACCCGTGACCCGCTGGGCCACCATATCTGGGCCACTTCTTGGCCCGATGCCTGGTGGTCCGGTAATATATGGGCCGGGTCCCGGGTTATCCCGGCCCAGTTACAAGCCCTATTTATATGTCTTAACTAGTAAAATTAAATTTAGAGCACTGAATATGACTGAGCTTTATTTAATATCTTTGTTGATTACTTGCAGATACAACAACCAGAACCTTCATAGCTTTGATCTGCATGTCCAGTAACAACATCACTTTTCTGAGTTCCTTTTTACCATAGAAAATTAGAAATCATAAGAAAACCAAAGGAAGCCTGAAAAAACAAATTTAGGCCTAGGAAACTTCAAGAAACATAAGAAAACAATTTGGCTCTCAGGAAATATAAAGATACCTGAGGAAGCACCAGGATACATTATGACAAAAAGAAGCTTGATGTAGCAATTTCTTTAACAAACAGTTTGAGATACTTAAGCTTGCCTTAGATATCATATTCCTTTCTGTTTGTGAGAAATCTATAACTGTATCTTCAATCTGTTAAAAGAACCCTGAGGAACCCTGAGGAAACTCCAGGAAAGTAAAAATCTAAAACAGGAACTGCCAGAATATTTGAGGATACCCTAGGAATTATTACGTAAATTTTTTGTAAAAAATTTCAGAGTTTTCAGAACACTTTTTGTTTATTTCTCTCTTTTCTTATCAATAAACTGATGACTAACAATCTGAATTACAGTAACCAAATCCCACAAATTCTTTTTATGATATTGGACATATGTTAGAAAGTCAAGAAATTAAGGCAAGCAGTCTAAAAGCTGAAGGCTAAAATCACTAACCTGAAGGTACCAATGCAATGTTTCAATTATTTAGCAAAATGTTATCTCCCTAGCATCTGTCACTGTACAAAATCTGCTTCTTAGCATCAATGCTCCTACTGCTAATGGTCATTGTGAAATTTATTACCTGTAAAAGGATGATAAGAGGAATTATTACTATTGCAAAACCAAGCAACTAATTGCTGAACTCATTTAATGGATAGTAAATACAGCAAAAAATGACAATAGATCAATTGATATAGACATGGCTAAAAAATTGTTGAAGCATACAAACATCATAGCAAAGGTAACTGTAGCTATTTTAGCAGGTAAGATGAAGAAACCTACCATATAGGCCTGCATTTCCATGGAAATAAGGATGACTGGATATACATATCTTGAGGAAAAACTTGTCCCTGCTAGCATTCCACTAGATAGATACATCAGATACTGGTATACCAGGCTTATATTATGCAAAGCTTGGAAAATGCCCAAGAAAGAGTTGTCTGCCTCCAATAGATCTTAGCAGTCTACTGCTAATGAGACTCCAGTAGAAGTTAGTACTAATGAACTATGTGATGCCAGTAGGGCAGTTGAGGTTTTAGATCATTTACTGGCGCAGCACTCATCAGGTAAGCCTGATATATCTTTCTTACTTTGTTGTACTCATGTGCATTAAAAGATTGCTTGTCAAATCTACTTGTAATATTTAATCTGCCAGCACCAGAGATACCAACCAGTCTGCCAGCTACTGCACCAAATGACTATAGGCAAATGAGGGGTCAAGGCAGGTTCTCTAAATGATAAAAAACATAGTTGAAATGGAGGACTTTAGGCAAAAAGCGTTGAACATAATAAAGACTAACATTGATATGTGTTTCTAAAGCATGTTTTAATGTAACAGAAAACGTTAAATAGCTATTGAATAAATATTGTAGTATAAAAACATATTCAAATGCATCCTAAAATGGATAGCTAAGGATATTGAATAGATACGTTATAAAAGTCAAAAAAAAAATTCCTTATTCCCTTGGTCAATGCACAAGTACTATTGGTACACGATCATTAGTACACAACATTTTCGATATTTTTCTTTTTTCTTCCTTTTTTTTCTTTTTTCTTTTTTTTTTCTTTAGGTAACCTATCTGGCTAAGCCGATTTATTTGACCAACAACAAACTTTACCTGAAACTTCACAAGATGTACTGATTTCAGCCGAGACCATTTAGTGTTACCTTGTTCTCTTTTTGTTCATTTCTTTTTTTTATTCTTTTATTCTTTTATTCTTTTTCTTATCCGATTATCCTTTGAAATTTAGTATAAATAACCTCAATCAAAGTCAAATAAACAACAGGTTTTTCATCTCAAATCTTTCTTTTGATTGAAATCTTTTAAGAGAAATACTCTCTAAAAAGAAGCAGCTTTATTTTATCTATTGTGATTATACTATACCTCTGTTGGTTTTATCAAGCAACTATCGATAACTTAAATCTAATCAATTTATATTTCTTTTTTTATTTTGATTCTATTTACTCTACAAGAACTTACCAACTAACTGATTTATCTGATCTAAGCAAGAGATTATTGTCAAGACTCTATTATACTGCGGTCAAAAAAAGATTCTACCATCGGTAGAAACTTGGTAGAATCTGAGATTCCACCACCTTTCCACCACCTTTCCACCACTTTTCCACCGCGCGGTGGAATCTCTTCAAAGGTTTGTGGAATGTACCTTCCACCACCTTTTCCACCACCTTTCTACCACCCCCCCAACGTTCAACTATTGGATAAAGTGCTATATGTCAGAAACCATTATATTGATGTTATTGGATCAAGTATTATATATTAAAGGTTACTGTTATATCTTCATTCAATCATATTCCTTTCTTTAAACGATTTTATTGGATCAACTTGTTTGAAATGATACATTCTATTGGAGCTAACTGTTCTTATCTAGTCTTTTTAATTGGAAGCTTTTCCTATCGCATGCATTACTTTAACCAATAAAATATACTCCTTTATCATTCCTAAGGATACTGCTTTAATTGTACATATAAAGAAAAAAATGCTTTTGTTTTATTGAAGCTTTTACAAAGTAATATACTATCAATAGCTAATTTTACGATTGGATCTATATAGTCTTACCTAGTTACTAAAGGATAAAAGAAAAATAATTAAACACAATGGTTAATAAAATGTATTAAAAGCTAAAACATGTTAGCATACCTAAGACAGCATAGCAATAACAGTTGGCAAGATCCCTGATAAGCCTACAAAGAGCTACTTCTATATAAATAATCAACATTACAGCATAAAAAAGTTTCTGTACCATTAAAAGTGTGTCATGCTTTTCTATGTCCGGTTTAAAAAGAGGAAAACTGTTCCAAATGATAAAAGAAAGTAAAGGTTAGCTAAGCCTAAGTAAGTCAATCAAAGTACCTTAGTTAAAAGTAACAAGCATGCTTACTCAAAGTGTAGGGAACATGCCAGCTATCAAAAGAAAAAAGAATGAGATTCTGTCAAACAAAAGATAAAAGCTTACCAGCAAAGAACACGGTTTCAGGTCAAGGTTGTATATCATTAGGATGATATATCATCAACATTGTGAAAGTGAGTTTGTCGATGAAGAAGTACTGAAACACCATAGAGTGAAAAAAAAAGTAGAGGAAAAAGTTTGTGAAAGAAAAGGATAAGGAAAAGAAAACGCGAATAACCCCATAAAAAAGAAAAAATTCTTTTCAGAAGCATGTGATATAAATATTGACGCAGTTCCTGGGAATCGCGCATACACAATCGCACCTCTTAGAAAAACGTAAAGTTTCAGGTTTGCTAATTAGTTTTTATTCTCTGCCAAAGTAAGATCCACACATAAAGAATAAAGCACTTAACTCATTCATATCCAAAAAGAAATGTCTTCCAACCAAATATCGTCAAACGAGCAATTGTCTCGCCAAGTCAGTCTTTTGAAGGAAGACCTTCGTCTCCTTCAAACTGACAACGAGACTCTTCGACAGAGGGTGGATGCGTTGCAAGAGCAGCAGGAGAGAGAAAGATCGTCCAGCGTTATGGAGTTTAGCGTCTCCGCAGCTGTTGTTGCAGAGGGGTCGCAGCGAACCACTGATGTTGAATTGTCGGTAAGTGTGTTAAGATCCAGATGCAAGGCGTAGCTAATAAGGGCCGATCGTTAATCCATGAATAGAGAGAGATTCGACACTATGTGGAAGAATTGTTTAAGGATAATAAAGGGTACAAGTACGATGAGCCCTTCAATTCTGATGCGAACAAGTTGGTCGTGTCTCAATTGAAAACGTACCTTCGGCAACACATGCCAAACAATCGCACTGTGCAAGCAGACCAGAAACTTCACAGCGTGTTGCATGATAACTTCAGAAACACAAAGAGAAAGTCTGCTGTTCCGGCAGACAAGAAAAAGGAGATGCAGGTGCGAAAACAGCGCTATTAGCGCATAACGAAGGCATGTCAAAATTTGTTTAAAGGTTTTAAAAAGCTTAGTTTTTTTGGCTGCTTTAGAAACTGGCCCAGAGAATGGATGCTCTCCTTAAAAATAGACGCACTTTTGAGGAACGGTATGCAGGTGACATAGATCGCCTCCTTTCATGTGACTGTATGTCCGCGGAAGAGTCCGATGGTGAAGACAACGCGTCATTACGCGTCAAACGCCCGCGCTGGAGATCTGACCAGGTAAGGTTTTCTATGACCACCGGCCGTTTCAACTGATCACTTCTGGAAGGCGAATGAGTGCCTGGAAGCATTAGATGGGCTTTGCTCATCAGCAAAGAAGTTTTACACCAAGCATGTAGAAGAAGTAGAAATGGAATGCCCTACAGGATTGCCATCCTGGATGTTAAAGTAAAATAGGTAAATAGCGTTTATTTAGCGAAATTGAAAGTACTAACTTATAAGACATAGAATAAAAAAAACTTTCTGAAAGGCAGAATGTTTGCTATAATTTTCATCAGAGTTGGGAATAGTTTTGCAAAGGAATGATGATAAGATTCTCATCCGAACGACGGGTTTTTTCTTTGGCGATTGCTATATGAGAATGGATACGATGGATGGGTACAACGCAATGTTCATCTAAAGGACCGAACTTATCACGCCAAAGCTCGATACTCTCGTTCTCATAAGCTTGTTGACCGCTATATGCTTCGTACCAGCGCACCATTGCAAAGACATGTGACGTTAAGCTACCGTTTATGAAGAGTTTGTGTTTGAAGAAGTAGAGAATCTTGCATGGATAGGCGCTTGGGATGAGACTAAATTCAGTTTCAAAAAGAACTTGGACATGCGATCCTCGTTGTGAACAGCCTTCAGCACAGTGAAACATTTGACCATGCAATTTCAACGTATAAAATTTGCTTATGGTATTACTGACGAGAGTACTCTGCTGGTTTGCTTGGAGATAATGAACTAGCCTGATGGTTGGATACGCCATTTTGTAAAACCCGATCAAAGCATGGTAATGATCTGGACTCATACAGACCTTCTTGAACGACGATAGAAACACGTTAGGGGGAAGAGGCTCGCAACCAGTGGCATGTCTAACAGTTATAGACATTTGCACAAAATCGATAGGGTCGAAATTGTCTTCTAATGAAAGCTGAGCAGACGTTGTGCTAGAAGATGGATTATCAATTAGGTCTTTTAGCAAGTCAAGCTGATTTTGGTTATTGCCAATCTGCGTTGAAACTTGTTGAAGAAAATCCATGGAGCGCGTACGTTCAAGGAATTTTTTAAGAAACGTACTTTCAAAGGAGTCTTTACGGTTTGTGTCAAGATCTGCCAGAAGGCCGTTATAACGTTCAAAACTAAACACCCAGAAAGCATAAATAGGGCCGAAATCAAGAATGCTCTCTCGCAAATGCATGTGCAGATGTTGATTTGGAGTAATCTGCGCGTTTCCATATAATCGTTCATTGCCTTGACAAAAGCGAAGTAAACACTGGTAGGCAGTGTTGATCTCATCTCTTGTAATGGATGGTTTGACGAGCAGGCGGCATGCATCAACAAAGTGTATCCAGTTTGCAAAATGCTCAGCAGGAAGCACTTTGGACAATATGTAAGGCGAATAGACTAAACACCATGACTTCCATTCATCAGCTTTTACACTAGGGAAGTTTTTCGATATTTTCTGTGAAAGAGTCAGGAACTGTGGCAGAGGGAGGACACCATTGGCAAGCTTTTGCATAGCTTCAAGCTGCCTTTCAGCAAAATAACCTTCGTTTGCCCATACTTCCGTCATTCATTTGGCGGTGCCCAGAAACAAGTTATGCATCGGGTCTATGATTGTAAATCTTACGGCATCAAAGTAAGGAAGGTCATGCAGTGCACTCCATCGTGTTCCTGTAGTCTTTTCTAATTTCTTCCACTCAGCTTCTGTGGATGCACATCGCCAACTCTCAGCATGTCGAAGATTATCTTCTCTTGTTCGCGGGATCCAACTGTCAATGTCAAACCCTGAGTAATCTATAGATGACGTGCCAGGGATCACGCTGAACTGTCGATTACACTTGTGACATCCACGGGTACTGGCATGCGAGGTAAAGCCATTAATTTTTCTTGCCGCTGGAATGTCACATGCACTCATACACAATGCAGCGCGCACAGTAACAGGTTCTTGATAACGGTAAGTGGTCATTCTGATACCAAGGTACAAGGCGTTCAACTCTTCCACTAATGGTTTCAAGTAGTTGTTCATTTCGTAGGTGCTTGGTTCGGTTGGGCCTGGGATAACACCAACTAGAATAATATTGTGAGGCTTAAAGCGCTCACTGCGAGGTAAGTTATTGATCGCAATGTATATAGCCCCACAAGAATATTGGGAACCATGGAAAGGCTTAAACCAATCGACATTCATGGAAAGAAGCAAAGATCTTGGACGATCTACAAATGGATCCTGATGTTCATCAAGTATGGACCGCCAAACTGCACCATCGTATATATCTGACAATGTGTCTTCAAGTGTAGTACGACGTTGCCATTGTTCAATCTTCTCTTCAAAATCTGCTCTTTGAAAAAACATACGCAAGTTGTCCGTGAGCGAATTGTAGAGGAATTCTTTGCATGGTGATGATTTCAATGGACGATCATTTGATGTAGACTTGAAGAGTGGCTGATCACAAGTCTTGTTACGCTCTCTTTCCTGCGGATGATTAGGAAAGCGGATGAATGTGCACTTATTAGGTGCATCTTGAGGGAGGTAAAGCGTGTGACATCTTTGACACATCACATATTTTTGCAAATGGCTAGTCAGGGAATTGAATCCAGCCTGCTGGCGGAAGCTTTCAATAGTGGATGGAAACTGAAAATTATGACCAAACGCATAAAGAAGCTCATTAAGGAAATGGATGAAAACAGCCATGCCTCTTCCAACAACGAAGAACAACTGAAAATAGATTACGAAGAGTGCGATGAAGCCAAATGGTGCGGCAAAATTCACTTTACAATAAAAATGGTGAGTTTATTAAAACTTAATAAGGAAACACTACCTGTTAGTGCCGCTCCTGTTTGTGTTTCGGTTTCGCTATCTGCGAGCTCTTCTTCATCCACATATCGAAATTCAGAAGCGTCGCCAAATTCAAGCTCCTGTACAACATCCAGTTGTTCCCCTTCATTCTCATAATCGGTGTCAAGATCGAAATGAGTTTCATCTTCATCGTCAGGCAATTCAAACTCTAAGAATTATATGTTATTATTTGTTTATTGAGGAACTTGTTAACGTAAAGTATTGTTCAGTAAACACGCACCATTATCGATGTCCATGCTATCATAAGCAGCTGAACTGCCTATGTTAGCATTCACAACATTCACATTGTTAGCTAATGAGGAATAACTGTTAGGTTTTTAAAGCCATAGTTTAATATTCTTTGTGTATACCAGCAAAAGTAGCTGCAATAAGGTCTCTTCGTTCATGTTCATTTTTTACTCTCTGTGTTACAAGACAGTAGTCTCTATCGCAATTGCGTTGCCTGCAATTAGAGCATCGGCATTCAACTAATCGGTTAGAAGGTATGAGCAATGGTAAAAGAAAACGTTAAAGAAATATAAATAGCAGGTTTTTGCTGCGGTAACTTATTTTATATATGTTTGCTGTTACCACACCATTTGGGGGTAGGAGGAACATGTGAGAGGTCAGAGATTCTACCATCATGGTAGAAAGTGGGTAGAATCACCCTTGTCATATGTGTTAGAGACAAATGAGATAAAAGAAAATCAGACAATAGAATCCTTTAAGACTGAGTCGAGATTGTTTTTTTTTATCATTATGTTTTCACGACTATTTATATGTTGTCTCTAAATGTAAGTGTATGCGTTGTATAATGTGTTGTTCTATGTGTTGTCTCTATAGATGCAGTGTAGATCTATGAGGATAGAGAAATGTAAAGAAAGAGGGAAAGAACCACCTTGCATAGATTAAACTGTACACTTAGTTTGATACATGATGCATGTAGTAAGATGGTCTGATCGTCTTTATACTGCGTAAAGGAGAGAGCTACATTGCATATAAAATACGATGATCCATATACCAAATTGGGAAACTGTATTGTAGTCCCGCTATTAAGGTGTATAACGACATACTAGCTATACAACATTACCCCCTTCCAGGTTAGACTTAACCGTAAACTAAATGATAGTTGTATGGAGTTATGTTCGTGTACGTTTACTTTGTCGTGAATTCTTCTGGTTATTATTCAGACGTTTGTTGGATCGTGTATTTTGTAGTGTGCATTTCTGACTTGTCTTGCTATTTGGTGTAGTACCAAGTCTTTCCCAGTAATCCATAATAGGTTGTGGACTGCTGAATAAATCTGGCTTTTGCCATGTATCATTAGCTTCACCGTAACCTTCCTATCTTACTCTATAGATATAATTCCCTTTAGAAATTTCTTTGTGTCCTACTACGGCTTCTACAACATAATAGTCTTTGCCTTTTTCTTGGACTTCTTCTAGGGAAATGATCTCATCTTGAGATATCAATTTGAGTGCCGATGGTGGATAGTCGCTTGGGAGTAAAAGTCCTTGTTCATCCATAAGGACATAGGATCCTCCTCTGGTTTCTCTGACAACTGTATAAGGACCATGATACGCAGGTTCTAATTTTCCACGTTGTCTTTCTTTGATTATGACCTGGCTTTTTGGCGGAAACTTGACTAGTCTGTATTTACTATCAAATTTTCCTTTTTGTGCATTTGTCACAGCTTGCATTCTTTCGGCAATTGCTGGAAAAATGATATTCGCCATATCCTCTATACGCTGCAAAAGTTCTTTGTTTGTGAGCGGAGGAGTGCTAGGATCTTCTTGGTAATTTTTAAACCCATTCATAGTCCTTGCAAACATAAGACTGTAAGGTGATGATCCTGTCCGCTTTGTGACTTTTGCATTTAATGCTAGTTGTACACTTGGTACATAGAGGTCCCAATCTCGGGTTGCCCCTTTGATGCATTTTCTGAGTGCGTTTGTTGAGGTAGAAACCCAGCGTTCTGCTACGCCGTTGGCTCTTGGATGATAAGGTGTGACCAATCGATGATCAAAACCTGATGATTGTGCCAGTAATTTAATGAGTGAATTAATGAACTCTTTTCCATTGTCAGATTGTAGATATCGAGGAAATCCAAAATCACAGAAGACATGAATTACAGCGTTTACTACTGTGTTTTGAGATTTGTCAGGTATTGCACGGAGAACACAGAAACGAGTGCAAATGTCGATCATAATCAACAAATAATTGTTACCTGTGTGAGAGGTAGTGAAAGGACCGGCCAGATCTATTGCCCAATGATCACAAGGCAAGTATGCATGTATAGGACGCAGAGGATGATAACCTCTTTTTACGATATTGTGCTTTTGGCACTCTGCACACTTTCTTACTGTTTCTACAGCTTCTTTATGTATGTTCGGCCAGTGTAACCCTTCGTTATGAAGTGCATTGACCATGGCGTCAGCGCCAAAATGTCCAAATATATACGCGTTATGTAAAAGCTCTGGGCGTTCCTTTTCTGGTGGAATTAATTTATCGTCATTATCCACGGAAGCTGCCCTATTAAGAAGCTTTTCCTTATCATCCTGACTTATTGCGGGAGCAGTACCCCCTTCCAGCATTTTTGCCGGGGGGAAAAGGCGTGAAAGTTGATCAGGTAAGATGTTTTGTAAACCTGGGAGGTGTTCAACATTGAAGTCGTATTGCAGAAGCGTATCAAGCCAGTTAATCATCATGGCGTTAGGCTTCTTTTGCGTATGAAGATACGTTAGTGCCTTGTGGTCAGTCAGGAGGGTGAATTTGTTTCCCCATAGATATTTGTGGAATTTGTTGAGCGCATAAATAATAGCAAGTAGTTCTCGTTTGGTAGTGGAGTAATTACGTTCGCTTGTTGTTAAAGCACGTGCCATGAAAGCAATATGGCGTGTTTCTCCATTAATTGTTTGGTAGAGAACTGCCCCAATGCCTGTGTTAGAGGCGTCCGTTGCAACACTGAACGGGTATTTTAAGTTTGGGTAGCACAGGATAGGTAGCGTCAGCAAAATTTGCTTTAGGCTTTGGAAAGTGGTCGTGTGCTCTTCTGTCCAAAGGTCTTTCAGATTGTCCGCATTGCGTAACCGATCCAATGGAGCTGTGAGCATGGAAGCATTAGGGATGTGTTCCCGGAAGTAGTTGATGATGCCAAGAAAACGTTGTACATCTTTTCCTGTGCGAGGAAATGGCCACTCTTGTATGTTACTCACTTTGCGTGGGTCCAGCGTTATGCCTTTTCCTGACACGCAGAAACCCAATAAATAAACCGACTTTTGTGCAAAGTGGCATTTTTTGGGATTGAGGATCAAGTTGACGGCAGTAAGTTTATCGATAACAGTTTTGACATGCACTGTGTGTTTTTCCATATTTTCAGAGTGTATGATAATATCGTCCACAAACGTCGTAATGAACGGAGTATCACAGAAAAGGATATCCATGACGCGTTGAAACTTGGATGATATCGGCTTGAGACCAAACGGACAACCTTTAAACATATATTGCATGCCTTTGAAAGTGAATGCTGTTTTAGGACGGTCTGGCTCATAGATTTGGAAACGATGAAAAGCAGTTTTAAGGTCTAATGTAGTGAACACAGTAGAACCTCCGAGCTTGTGAAATATGTCTCCAATAAGAGGCAGTGGGTAACGATCCACTTTGATGAGTTTGTTGATATGTCGTGGATCCAAGCAAGGACGACGATCGGTGTAGTTACTGGATGCATCTTTCTTTGGTGCCAAGGTTAAGGGACTATTCCAGGCTGTGTCAACTGGTGCCCTTTCAATTGTTCCCTCTTTTAACCAAGTGTCCACGGCTTCTTGTACTTTGGATTCATACACCATTGGCAGATCATATTGTCTTCGGTATGATGTTAGGCCTTCTGGTGTGTCTAAGTGTATAATTGACTCGGGTATCGTGCAAAACGATGAACTAGGTATGTTTGCATTAGTATGCAATGAAGGCTGAATTGCTTGAAAGAATATATGTCTTTCTGCTGTTGTGCCTGTGGGTGAGTCATTGGGCTTAGGAATATCATTTATGATATTGTCTTTGGAATTTTTCTCCATTTGGTCATCCCATAAAGCTGCGATACCTGTGATGCCTAATCCTAACTTGGGCATAAGATCCAAACCGATGCTGATTTGTGTACCCAGTGATAGATTCATAACAATAAAGGTATGTTTTAGGTATTTACCCTTGTATGACAATTCTGCTTCAACAGTGCCAAAACTATTTATGGTACCATCTGTGGATGCCAGTTGAATATTATGTTTTTTATTTGTGTTGACTGACAAATGTAATTCCTGTGCTAATCCCAGGTTCATAAAAGATCCATTCGCCCCCGTATCAATGAGGCCCCACTGTCGTTTATTCTGTACAAGAATTGGTACGTAAATTGAGTCAGTGGTTTTGTTAATGGAATTTGTAAGGTGAATACCTTGTTGTTGGAGATCCAATTTCTCCATGTTGATTGGCAATAGGTTGTCTGGATCTTCTAGATCCATAACCTTTACAGAGTGGTTTGCCACCACTTTTTTGCTGTTCCAATATTCTGGACATGTGTGCCCTTTGGTGTATTCCACCTTTTTACAGTAGCAGCAGAGGTTTGGCTCCTTGTGCCCCTTTTGTCCGTTGTTGTGAGGTTTGTTGCTCTTGGCTGCTGCCTCCTTCAGCATTGATTTCCATATGAAGCAGTCTTCCTTAGCATGCGAACCTTTTGGGTGTAGAGGGCAGGTGCCCTGTCTAGCACGTTTGTGCTTCTTGTTGCCATTGAAACCCTCGTTGTCATATCGCCTTTTGCCGTTGGATGCTGTTTCTGTATAGGTATTGTTGGTACCTTCCCCACATGCGGCCATAATCAACTGTGCAGCTTGCTGCAGGTCACTTGTTAATTCGAGACCATATTGATTCGTCAGGGTAGACCAAGCTTTTTTCTTAATTGGCGGTAACAGGGAGCACACAAAGTTGTACACCAAGTCTTGGTCACTTGCCAAATTGGCCTCGTAAGATACCTCTTGGTATCGTTCCAGAAAGAGGTGTATGCTTTCATCAGGACGTTGTGCCAGGTGACGATGTTCATCCTTCTTTTGCCAGACGTAGAAGGGATTTCCAAACTCCTTTTCCAGGTGTGTACGCGCCTCTTCCCAGCAAAGTCCTTTGTCAGCTAATGTATGTGCAAACCATTGACGTTGTGTGTCATCACAGGTCAACCAGAATAACCATTCCTAATGGTCATCGAGTGGAACCAATTTATACGCCCTCAATTGCACCTCAAAAGCGCTAATGAACGTACGTATGGTGTCATGCATCTTTTTGCTTGCATTTCTGATAGGCCCACCTTTGATCTGAAATGCTGGTAGCTCTTTTGGTACAACAGCCGATGTCTGGCTGCTTTTTCCCTCTGTGCTTATTCCTTCTGTAAAGGTTTCCTCTCGTACCTTCTTGGCTTCCACAAAAGCGTTCCAAGCAGTTTTGGCAGCATCAAGATCTGCCTGAGCTGTTTCCCGTTCCTGCTGTGTTCCTTACGGATTGGCCAAGACCCAGATCAATTTATCAGCGGCAGCCTTCTTCTTTTGATGTAAGTTTTCTTGAATTTTTTCCAAGTCAATGTGGAGCTCTATGGACTCCTCTACCACTTGCATAGCGGTGTCTTCTTCCTGTGGAGCGACCAGATTGCCTATGGACATGGCCTGTCTGATAGCTTCACGATCTTCTTGCGAAATGGTTCTGAAAACGGGAGAGTTGGTATTGTCATTTTGAGCAGATATAATAAAAGGTATTCAAAGGAAAAAAAATGTGGTATATGTTAGAGACAAATGAGATAAAAGAAAATCGGACAATAGAATCCTTTGAGACTGAGTCAAGATTGTTTTTTTTTTATCATTATGTTTTCACGACTATTTATATGTTGTCTCTAAATGTAAGTGTATACGTTGTGTAATGTGTTGTTCTATGTGTTGTCTCTATAGATGCAGTGTAGATCTATGAGGATAGAGAAATGTAAAGAAAGAGGGAAAGAACCACCTTGCATAGATTAAACTGTACACTTAGTTTGATACATGATGCATGTAGTAAGATGGTCTGATCGTCTTTATACTGCGTAAAGGAGAGAGCTACATTGCATGTAAAATATGATGATCCATATACCAAATTGGGAAACTGTATTGTAGTCCTGCTATTAAGGTGTATAACGACATACTAGCTATACAACAACCCTTCAACTGCAGTGTTAAAAACTCTGATTCTCTGAACCTTATCTCTGTTATCCTATATTTGGTTATTATTAATCAACTGATCAATTGACTTATATTGTCAAGCCTTTGGCCCAACCATTTCTTTCAAATAAATTCAAGTTATCTCTTAGTCTTAGTGTTAGACTTTAACCCATACCTGGTGCTCACTTATTCTCAAAAACACACAATAGCGAATTATTATTTCACTGTCAAGATCCTATCTAAAATTATGCCATAACAACATAAGGATACATAAGGATATATAAGAATACATGAGTATATATGAGCATATTACAGAAAGCTAAATATCTAGAAACTTTAGAAAATCTGAGGAAACTAGGAAACTTGAGGAAAGATTTAAGTTTATAAACAGATTTTCTCAGATTTCCAATTCCTCAGGTTTCTTGGCGTTTTCTTTTCCTATGATGTTTGAATGTTGATAATGACTATGTCCTATCAGGTATATACTCTTTTATTATATGAATCTTATCATTTTCTTACTTATTTATATAGTTTCAAATTCTGTTTATATTCCCCTCAACCCTCAGTGGTGCATACCTAGATTAAATGTTAATAACCTTATTGCTACTATATACTACCCAGTATTCAATGCTATTCTTCCTATTAATATCTAACTTCTTATTGATTGTGCTATCCTCATACCAAAAATTTGTTATATAGACATAATTAATAATATTATTACTAATTTATTCCTAAGAATAAGCCATACTTACAATAGCACTGATACTGTTGTTAAACATGAACATCAGAATTAAGTATCTATAGACTTTTTTAAATTTACTATCATTTGCAAGTAACTTCTATCTACTGTTCACCAACCTCAAGCAATAAACCTATTTTTCTTAGCTTTTCTACTATATACCCTTAATTTTAAGATCAATATACTAATCATACTCTTATGCAATATAGATTCTAAGGCTAACCTTTATAATGGCACTTGCTTGATTATTCAAGCTCTACATCTATATATTATTGATATTGAGATTGCTACTGGCAGATATGTGGGATCATAAGTCTCTATATCTCAAATTAAGCTTATTATTTCTGATACTAACTTGCCTTTTAGTATAATAAGAAGACAGTTTCCAGTGAAGCTTGCATTCACTATGACAATTAACAAAGTGTAAGGTCAAACCCTTAATTATATTAGTTTATATCTTTTACAATCTGTTTTTTTTATAGTTAGCTATATGTTGCTCTGTTAAGAGTAACTAAAGCCTCCAACTTAAGAATTATATATGAGTAAAATGATATCTATCAACCTATTACCAAAACTATTATATATTATAATGCTTTCCTAGTATTATAAAATAGGTTTTTTATACAAATATTATTCTTAGTTATCTCTAATTACACTATATAACATATTAATATATATTTAATTTCACTATTTCTATACTTGGAGGCTTTACTTCTCAGAAGTATAAAGTGTTAAACAGCTAGTTCTCTATTAAAAAAATAATTTTTGGTTACTTAGCTATGCATTTCTATTGTTGTATTTGACATATTTTTATTATATAATAATTATATACATTTACTTATTATGTTATTTCCTCTAATAAAGCAATCATTGCAGTCTTATACAAACTTCTAGTATAGTCTCTCTATCTTATAATTAGTGTGACAAGATAAGTACAATGATTATAATCTTAGCAGGAATACAATAATTTGTCATCATCCCTGAATTCTCTTATTTAAACTCAAATAGACAATAATATCTTAACAAGCATTTATTATTAATTATTATCAATCTACTATAATTACTCAGAGCTTATATATCCTCTAATTAATAAGATATCTGACTAAGTATCTAGACAGTATAAATATTTAAAAAGATTGTTTTTATTATTTTTACTGCCTATTGTCTAAAAATTTTCTGGGAACAGAGATCAACTATCAAAAAAAAAATAATTTATCAATTATTATAAACAGATTATTTAATAATAAAAAAAAGATTGATGAAACTTTGAAATCAAATATCTCGACAACTAAACATGCTACTGTCTCCAGATCTGCACTACTAACATCCTTCTTTCTTGCTGAGCATTTTTGATGTTCTTTGTGTTTTACAATATGGTAGTTTCACTCCAGTTGACTACACATTGTGTTCAAAGAAGCAGTCTCAGATAGTATAGTGGTTAGTATCCCCGCCTGTCACGCGGGAGACCGGGGTTCAATTCCCCGTCTGAGAGATTATATATTTTTATTATTGTGTCGTAGCTGAAGATTGACTGACCAATCAAAATGTCGTAGCATATTTCCTTGTATCACCTTTTTACTATTTTTGGTGTACATTAGTACTACCACTCCTCTCTGTGCGTCAAATGCTTTCACTGTGAGTTATAGATGACCATTATTACTTAAGGCTATAACTCTCCATGACTTATCAATGATTAAAATGAAAGAAATTGTAGAAAATTACTTAGTATAAATATCTTAGAACTAAAAAAGCAATAAAATTATCATTCATTTTATTCTCTTATTTTCCTTGTTTTATCTGACGCTATTCAACTAAACTTCTATGGCCATTGATTAGATTAGCCAAAAAGAAGTATGACAATTAATANATATTAATATATATTTAATTTCACTATTTCTATACTTGGAGGCTTTACTTCTCAGAAGTATAAAGTGTTAAACAGCTAGTTCTCTATTAAAAAAATAATTTTTGGTTACTTAGCTATGCATTTCTATTGTTGTATTTGACATATTTTTATTATATAATAATTATATACATTTACTTATTATGTTATTTCCTCTAATAAAGCAATCATTGCAGTCTTATACAAACTTCTAGTATAGTCTCTCTATCTTATAATTAGTGTGACAAGATAAGTACAATGATTATAATCTTAGCAGGAATACAATAATTTGTCATCATCCCTGAATTCTCTTATTTAAACTCAAATAGACAATAATATCTTAACAAGCATTTATTATTAATTATTATCAATCTACTATAATTACTCAGAGCTTATATATCCTCTAATTAATAAGATATCTGACTAAGTATCTAGACAGTATAAATATTTAAAAAGATTGTTTTTATTATTTTTACTGCCTATTGTCTAAAAATTTTCTGGGAACAGAGATCAACTATCAAAAAAAAAATAATTTATCAATTATTATAAACAGATTATTTAATAATAAAAAAAAGATTGATGAAACTTTGAAATCAAATATCTCGACAACTAAACATGCTACTGTCTCCAGATCTGCACTACTAACATCCTTCTTTCTTGCTGAGCATTTTTGATGTTCTTTGTGTTTTACAATATGGTAGTTTCACTCCAGTTGACTACACATTGTGTTCAAAGAAGCAGTCTCAGATAGTATAGTGGTTAGTATCCCCGCCTGTCACGCGGGAGACCGGGGTTCAATTCCCCGTCTGAGAGATTATATATTTTTATTATTGTGTCGTAGCTGAAGATTGACTGACCAATCAAAATGTCGTAGCATATTTCCTTGTATCACCTTTTTACTATTTTTGGTGTACATTAGTACTACCACTCCTCTCTGTGCGTCAAATGCTTTCACTGTGAGTTATAGATGACCATTATTACTTAAGGCTATAACTCTCCATGACTTATCAATGATTAAAATGAAAGAAATTGTAGAAAATTACTTAGTATAAATATCTTAGAACTAAAAAAGCAATAAAATTATCATTCATTTTATTCTCTTATTTTCCTTGTTTTATCTGACGCTATTCAACTAAACTTCTATGGCCATTGATTAGATTAGCCAAAAAGAAGTATGACAATTAATAGCTGATAAAAAAGTTTAATCTATTACTAGAATCATTTAAGACATATTAAAATATACAAAACTCTTTGGAAGACCTATTGCAAGAACCTTCAATGAACATAGTGAACAAACCTATGGAAAACCCTATATAACAAGGACTGAATTAGCAAGACTAAATGGCCCAGTTGCTGCTAGCAGTTACATAACTCCTGGAACAATGAAAAAAACCTGCACTCAAAGTTCATATATATGAACTTGACATATTTTGAGGAGAATAAACTGCTCATGCAGCCAAAGGTTAGCTAAGATCAGTAGAATGATACACTGAGATGGCAAGACTCAAGGACCTAGAAAAGATTAACTATGCAGTGATACTCTTATATAAGGAAGCAGAACTCTAGTGGTGACAGTGGGAACAATACTCAGCAGAAATCATGGACTGGGCTAATTTTTGCAAGACTATCTTACAAGAATTCTGACTATTGAATGCTACATAAGTGGCTTATGATTGCCTAGCTGCACTTTAACAAGAAGGAAGCATCTCTAATTATGTAGTGGCATTCTGAAGCATATAGGTGAAAATACTAATAATGACTAATAAGGAAGCTCTTAATCAATTTACAAGAGAGTTACAAGATGAAGTGTATGCATATATAGTAACCTGGTATCCACAGACTACAGAAGAAGCTCAACACATGGCATTAGCATATGAAAGCACTAGGATGATGCATCATCTAATCATCAATCCAGTGTTTCTTGGTCAGGCTCTAAGATCAGAGGTATCACAATATATGAGAACCACTGGAGTTGCTCCTATAAACTTGGATGTCACTCAGTTCCATCAACAAAACAACCAATCTGGTCTAAGGTTTAGTGCCTCAAGAAGATAGCAAGGGCAGAAGGAGGTGATAAGGTGCTACAACTGCAGTGGTTTTAGCCATTTAGCATGGTTATGCTCTTTAGCCAAACTACCTAATCATCTCCATTTCTGACTAAGACGTCAAGACCAATCAAACAATCATTTAAAAGACAAAGTGCAGCAGATATGAAGAGAGCACCTCTGCGCACACAGAATTTACTAAACTTCCTAAATGCGACCAAGATAAAGTGAGTACTAGAAGGTGATCTGATCAACCTGAGCAAGGAGGCCAAGGAGTTTCAAGAAAATGAGATCAAGATGAATCAGAATGTAAAACATATTATACAGTTAAATCTAATAAAACAGACTGATTTACCTCTGTACATTATGACTTGCAATGGCCAGTTAGTCAAAGTATTATTGGATATGGGTGCAAGTGCTTCTTATATAGCACTGCGAATATGTTTAAATCTAGAGCTACAGACAGTAAAAGGTCAGGAAGTGGAAACAGCTGGAGGTCATCTCACAAGCATCAAGTCTCTGGCATCCTTTAACCTGATAATAGCAGATAGGTTTCAACAACTCTGGAAAGCTTACATATTTGATATCAAGTTTGACATCATCTTGGGATGCAATTGGTTCAAGGAAATAAAACTGAAGCCAAATTGAAGATATGATTCTTAGAAAATCAAAGACAATAGCTGAACATATGTGCTCACACCAAAGTATCAATGTGAGATACTGGAGTTATCCTACCTTATCTCATACTAACAAGTACAAAGACTGTCTCAAGCCAAGGATATGGAAGAGATGCTGTTGTTCTATTACACTGGTGACAAGGCATGAACATATGATGGTAAATTTGATTTGATTGTCAAGGAGTATGAAGACGTCTTTAAGAATATATTGCCTGGTTTACTGTCTGACCATAGAGTGGAGTATATGATCAACACTGAAGATGCAGCACTTATCAATCGTTAACCATTCAAGATGAGTCTACTCAAATTGGATGAGCTTTGCAAACAACTTGCTGAGCTCTTGGACCTCAGATTGATATGACCAAGCATGTCCCCTTAGAGAGCGCCCATGTTGTTTATCAGAAAGAAAGATGGGACCCTATAACTCTGCATCAATTATCAGGTGATCAATCAAGTAACAAAGCGCAACTTGCACCCACTGCCCCATATCAATGAGTGTCTGGAATGACTTAGTAGTGCAAAATACTTTTCAAGCATCAACCTAAAGAGTGGTTACCACCAAGTGAAGATCCATCCTGAGGATGTGCCAAAAACCACTATCAACACTTGATACAGATCATTTGAATTCCTTGTCCTGCCATTCAGTCTAACAAATACTCCACCAACGTTCCAGCATCTCATGAACTCAGTCTTGGGAGATTATCTCAACAAGTTTGTGTTGGTGTATCTCAATGACATCCTCATATACAGCTGCATAGAGGACGAATACCGTCAACATGTCTGCCAGGTTCTGGATTGTCTTCAACAGGCACAGCTGTACGCAAACCTAAAAAAATGTGAGTTCAATAAACAAGAACTGGAGTTCATCAGGTTTCAAGTGACAAGCGAAGGCATTCTACCAGTGAAGTCCAAGGTCACCACTATCAAGCAATGGCCCATACTGACCAACGTACAGGAGGTCTGTCAGTTCATTAGTTTAGGATCTTATTACTGACGTTTCATATGAGATTTCTCCATAATTGCCATACTGCTCACTGACCTGACCAAGGAGACTAGTGTCAAGAAATGAGTGATTACATGGTCAGATGAGTGTCAAAAAGCATTTGATGAAATCAAGTCATGGATGGCCAATACACCTATGCTACAACCACCTGATCCAGAATTACCTTACATTATTGAAACAGATGCCTCAGACTATGGTGTTGGCGTGGTGTTACTCTAAGAAGGATTGGATAGGTTAATACACCCATTGGCATTTGAGTTGAAGAAGCTATCCATAGCAGAATGAAACTATCTAGCTCAGGAATGAGAACTGCTCAGAATCTTACATGCACTATGGTCTTGGAGATGCTTTATTGAAGGTCAGCCCTACACAGTATATACAGATCATCACCCATTATACTACTTCTGAATTCAGCTCAAACCCACACCACACGTAACACGCTGGATGGCCAAACTTGAATTATTTGACCTGGACATACAATACAAACCAGGCAAAGAAAATCATATTCCAGACCTACTTTCAAGGTGAGATAGTCCCAACTATATCTCACAAAAACCAGACATAGAGCCTAAGTACCTCTATGTGATGTTAGCCATTCAGGAATCTGATTAGCCTAGGTTCTATGCTAAACCAGAGAATCAGTGGCCAGACTCATATATAGATCTGCTACAAAAACACAAGGATCAGTTTGTGCTTTACAATAGTATGATCTTCCACAAGGTCAAAGCTGGGGACAAGGAGCTAGAAATAAGATATGCTATGTTTGCTTATTGTGCTGAAATCATTCGTCATTTCCATACTAGTTTTGGCCATGCGGGAAACACATCTGTATACAATTAGGTCAAGAAACGTTGGTGGTGGCTGAATATACGCTCAGATATTTAAAAATAGCTCAGTCAATGCTCACAATGTCAACTAGCTGCTAACCCAGATTGCAACACCCACTACTCACTGATGCATTTGCCCAAAATCCCCCCTGCTTTCACATGATAGCATCTCGATTTTATCAGAGAGCTGCCCATAACAGCTAATGATAATTAATAGATCTTGGTTATGGTGGATTACACTATCAACTGGATAATAGCACGCGCTGTGCCAGATGCGACCAGTGCTGCTGTTGCCACATTTATTTTCAAAGAAATCCTTATGCATTTTGGTTGCCCTGCTGAGATCATTACTGATTATGGCCCTAACTTCATGTCTAAAGTGCTAGCAAACTATCTCAGTCACGTCAAACTGTATCACACTTTTACTTCAGCCTTCCATCTACGAGCCAATGGTAAATGTGAATGAATGAATGGTATTCTCAAGCCTATGCTCTGCAAGTATGTGAATAGTGCTATACATTACTGGGTTGAATTTCTGGAGCCCGCCCTTTTTGCATGTCATGTCCACAAGCACTGTACTACAGGGTTAAGCCCTTTCTTTCTCATGTATGGTCAAGACCCTATTCTCCCTAGCGATATTCTCCATCTCCTTATTAGTCAAGATCTCCTAAGTGACCCACAACCTGCTTATGACAGCTGCTTGCCACCACTCTGCCAGCTTCGCCTTGCTCATGAACAAGCTACAGAACGCCTTGCTCATATGTTATATGTAGATAGAAAAAGGGATGGATAGAATCCTTTGAGATTGTTGGATATGTTTATTTCATTCAACTTATCTGCCTATTTATAATTATTTGCTCTTATGCGGGATTTGTAATTAGTGAACGTTCTTCTCGGTGATAGGTGTATGATTTAGCTAAGTGTAATAACTGCAGTATAGCAGTGTCACCTTGTCTTCATCCTCAGTGATAGATCTCTGATTTAGAGAAGAGGTGCAGTCGGTGTTCCAAATTAGAGAAGTTCACTGTAAATAGAAACATGTTAATTCTGATCATCCTGTTTATGGAACACAAGTACTAAGAAGTCACACTACAACAGCGACGTATACCACAGCTCAGAATGCTCAATGGGACAAAGAATGTTGGGACTTGACTATGAAAGCCTAAAAATTCTCCATTGGTAATTATGTTCTAATATGGCATAAAAGCAAGCTAAGGTTAGAATTTAATTGGAAAGATCCTTTCAAGGTCATTGATCACAACTTGGACACTGATATCTACAAGCTTGAGTCTATTGAGGGCAAACTGTACAACTCTTGGGTGTACACTGACCGCCTGCATCCCACCAATAATGGTTTCAACCCTATCACAGCTACATGGTATGACCCAGCTACTAGTTGCACAAACTGGCACAATAATCCTCATCTATTCACCACTATTTCCCTGATGCTCAAGGATGAGCAATATTCTTAAGAGGGGGTATTGTCATAGCATATTTCCTTGTATCACCTTTTTACTATTTTTGGTGTACATTAGTACTACCACTCCTCTCTGTGCATCAAATGCTTTCACTGTGAGTCATGGATGACCATTGTTACTCGGCCATAACTCTCCATGACTCACCAATGATCAAAATGAAGGAAACTGTAGAAAATCACTTAGTATAAATATCCTAGAACTAAAAAAGCAATAAAATCATCATTTATTTTATTCTCTTATTTTCCTTGTTCTATCTAACACTATTCAACTAAACTTCTATGGCCATTGATTAGATCAGCCAAAAAGAAGTATGATAAAAACAATAGCAACCGCAGTAATTATTTTGGATCAGAGACTTCATCTACTAAAGGCATTGACTGCAGTGAAGAGCTTTATCTGTACAAGATCAACTGGAACATTGACTGTAGCATTAATTGTAATACATTAGAAAATAATATAAATATTGTAAAACTAGACAGTGAATAAAATCATCATTCATTTATATTCTATTCTCTGTTATTCATTTTGCCTTGGATCTCTAGTGGATTTGACTGAGATCAATCATTGGAAGAAAATCCAGATTAGGCCTGCTGAAGAAAAAGAACTAACATTTGGTAGCTAATGCCAAAATAATACACACTGGAAGAAAAAAAAAGATTTATTGTCTAACAGTTTACACTCAAATACTTACCATCAGAATACTATGAGGAATATATGGCCTGGGAACCACTATTGTCTATCCTAAAAGAAGAACAAATCAAACTCCCAGAAAGACAAATTAAGGCGCTAGAAGAACTGGCTGAAAAGCAAAGCAAGAATATTATCAAGGAACATCAAGAAAAAATGGACAGAGAAGAAGAAGAAACAATAAAGATGCTTTTGAAAAGCCTACAATTATTGATCTTGCAACAAGCTGAAGAACTACATGTCTATCAGGAGAAACAGTCAGAAAAATTGGAACAACCAATCACAGCAACACTCAAAGCACCAAAACCAGATACTTTCCATGGCACGTGATCTGCCATAGCAGTAGAAGGATAGTTACACATGTTGGAAAAGTACCAGGAGTTCACTAGCCACATAAGTGATTATCAACTAGTGCTATTCGCCATGACATTGCTGCATAGTCCAGTGGCAACCTGGTGGCACCATGTCAAAAAATCTGAGGAAGAGATCCTGTACACTTGGGCCACTTTTTGCAAAGTTTTTCATTTAGAATTTGAACCTAGCAATTCTGAGCAATTGGCCTGTCAACGTCTCAAACAACTTAAGCAGACAAACACCATCGCTGAATACATAGTTGCTTTCTGTAATATCATGCTTGACCTACCAAACATGGACCAAGAAGATGCCATCAACTATTTTATTGAGGGTTTGCAATATAAGGTAAGACTACAGGTGTTGCTTAAGAAGTTTATAGATCTCACACAAGCTTATGCTTGCGCAGAGAATTTTGAAGCAGCATAACAGTGTATACGAGGTATCTGACATGATCAATCTACAGACATACATCCTTCAATGAGCTATGCTGGACAAGATGATGTGACTTCTATGGATCTTAACGCCATTGATTGGCGATTCCCAAGAAATAGACCAAAAAGGCAGTGCACAGATATGGAATGCTATTGGTGTGGCAAGAAGGGGCACTTGCATTGTGATTGCTATAAATGACAAGCTGACATCAAGGCCACTATTAGAAAGATAGATCAAGAACAAGAAATCAAGCATTTGAGTTTTCTGCTAATACAGCTGTGACAGGAGGTTGGTTGTGTATGATCAATGAGAAATCCTCCTCTGAGGCTAGTATTGAACAAATTGAAGAAAAAGAAGTACCTGATAATAAAATTGAATTATCCCAGTATATCTTTGATACAAATGAATCAGAAACAAGTCAGTGCGACTATGCTATAGTTAACTAAAAAGCTGAGAAAGATTATTTAAACTTGCTTAAAAATATCAGGTTATCTGACCTACTATTGTATATGATGTACTACAATAGGATAAAAGCCACAGTACTTTTGGACACTAGGGCGAGCTCATCATACATTGCCTCTTAGCTTGCAGAAGCACTGCCATCAGAAATAGTTCAAAAACGTAAGGTAAAAACAGCGGGTGGACAAACAATAGCAATTACAAAGTGTGTAGCCACAGAGCTTCAATTAACAAAAGGCGTCCAACACCAATGGCAAGCCTATGTACTAAACACAAAGTTCGATCTTATCCTTGGGCAGGATTGGTTTAAATATGCTAAACCAGAACCTGACTGGGAGTGTGATACATGGAAAATCCAGCAAAATGGGCACACCTACACTCTCTGACCCAGCCAGGCACGCATATCATTCAACCCTACTTACCTGGTCTCAGATTATCAGATTTAACGCTTCAATCATGATAAAAAGGTGGACAAATCATTCCTTCTATATCTGGTAGATGACACAACCAACACAGTGAATGCGTTATTCAAATACTTAGTAAATGAATATTCCAATGTTTTTCAGGATAATCTTCCAGGGCTACCACCAGTATAAGAAGTGGAACATGTAATTGATACTGGGGATGCAGCACCTATCAGCTGGCCGCCCTTCAAGATGAGTCCTAAAGAATTGGATGAGTTGCATAAACAACTAAAAGAACTACTTAATCTCTACCTAATTTGACCAAGCACATCACCATGCACTGCGGTTGAAGGGTGATTCTACCACCTTTATACCACATGGTAGAATCTCTGATTCCACCCACTTTCCACCCAGGTGGTAGAATTTCTTATATTACCACATTTTTCTCTTCCCCCAAACGCTGTTACTGTAGCAGACATGCATACAAAATTAAGTTACCACAGCAAAACTAGTGCATTTACATTTCCCAGGAACTGCATAATTATTTATGTCACGCGTTTCTAACATGGTTTCTTTTTTTTTTTACAGAGTTATCCGCGTTTTCCTTTTATTCATCCTTTTCTTTTGCAAACTTTTTCCTCTATACCATTTTTTTTTTTATAGCTAGAATGATCACTACGTTATAGAAGAGCTTGCTTCTTACTTTTAATAAGGTATTTTGATTGATTGACCTAAATGTAACTAATCTTGACTTTTTGATTATTATATAGAGTAGCTTTCGTTTCTTAACAAAATGGAAACAGAAAAAGATGACATACTTTTTAATGGTACAGATACTTTTTTACATCATAATTTAATTACTTAGTAAGGTAACTTTTTGTAGGCCTATACGTAATGCTGCCATTTGTTATTGCATGCTGGCTTAGGTATGCTACTGTGTGTTAGCTTTTAGTACGTTTTACTAATTGTCATTTTTAAAAGCTATGCTTCTTTAACCTTCAGTAATTAGGTAAGATAATATAAAACTAAGCATAAAGTTAGCTATTTGTTAGTACATTACGCTACATAGCTCCAAGAAAATAAAAGTGTCTGTTTTTTTCCTATATATATAGCTAAAGAAGCTTCCTTGTATATGATAAAAAAGTGTATCTTAATGGCTAAAATAATGTACACAACAAAAAGAACATCCAATCGGATAGACTAGATAAAAATCAGTAGCTCCAATAGAATGTATCGTTGTAGGCAAGTTAATCTAATAAAAAGTGCTTAAATAAAGGAATATAGTCAAATGAAACTAAAACATTAGCCTCTAATGCATACTACTTGATCCAATAACATCAACGTAATGGTCTCTGCCATATAGCAGTTCATCCAATTGTTGAACTTGGGGGAGTGGTAGAAAGATGGTGGAAAAGGTAGTGGAAGGTACATTCTACAAACCTTTGAAGAGATTCCACCACACAGTAGAAAAGCGGTGGAAAGGTGGTGGAAAGGTGGTGGAAAGGTGGTGGAAAGGTGGTGGAATCTCAGATTCCACCAAGTTTCTACTGATGGTAGAATCTTTTTTTGACTGCAGTGATGGGGAGCACCAGTCCTGTTCATTCACAAAAAAGATGGGTCCATGCAGCTATGTATCAATTATTGCGCTATAAACCAAGTTACCTATTGAAACATGCATCCATTACTGCACATCAATGAGTGCTTGGAATGCTTGAAGGGAGC
This sequence comes from Apophysomyces variabilis, assembly GCA_002749535.1. Taxonomy (NCBI): domain Eukaryota; kingdom Fungi; phylum Mucoromycota; class Mucoromycetes; order Mucorales; family Mucoraceae; genus Apophysomyces; species Apophysomyces variabilis. The sequence continues at coordinate 246,893 of MZZL01000381.1, read as the reverse complement.
AAAACACTTCACCAGTATTGACTTGAAAAGTGGATATCACCAAGTACACATCTGCTCAGAAGACGTTCCTAAAACTGAATTCAACACTCACTATGGTTTATATGAATTCTTAGTCCTACTGTTTGGTTTAACCAATGCCCCTCCTACGTTTTAGTGGCTCATAAATTCAGTCCTGCATGACTACATCGATGATTTTGCACTGGTGTACTTAGATGACATATTGATCTATAGCAAGACGGCCAAACAGCATAAGAAGCATGTCAAACTCATATTGGACCACTTGCAGGAAGCCAAAATGTATGCAAACTTAAAAAAATGCAAGTTCAACAAGAAGGAGCTTGAGTTCATAAGATTCTAAATTTCAGCAAATGGCATCCTTCTAGCGAAGAGCAAGGTCAAAGCTATCCAAGACTGGCCACAACCAACTAATGTTCAAGAAGTCCAGCAATTTATAGGCTTAGGATCTTACTACCACAGATTTATTAAGGACTTCTCAACAATTGCTACACCATTGATGGACTTAACTAAAGGTACAGGCGCCAAATGAAGACTGATTACATGGACCATGGAATGTCAGAAAGCTTTTGAAGAAATTAAGACAAGGATGACTAATGCACCAATCTTACAACCTCTGGATAGTAATTTCCCCTTCATCATTGAAATGGATGCCTTAGACCATAGAATTAGAGCAGTATTACTACAAGAAGACAAGAATGGCAATTGGCATTCCATCACATTTAAATCTAAGAAACTGTCACCAGTGGAATGAAACTATCCTGCACAAGAGAGGGAGTTACTCGCTATCCTGTACACATTAAGTACTTGGCGCTGTTACATTGAAGGCCAACCTTATATAGTTTACACAGATCATCATCCACTATGCTACATACACACTCAAAAGAAGCCCACACCTCAGTTGATATGATGATTAGCAGATCTAGAAATGTATGACCCTAACATCTGCTATAAGCCTAGCAAAGACAATCATGTACCAGATCTGCTCTCACAATGCAATGGACCATTGGTTGTCTCAGATGAAACTGACATCAAACCACAATACCTGTATGTAACACCACTAGTGCCTGAAAATGACTGGCCCAAGTTTTATGCACACCTAGAGGATGAGTGGCCAGAAGATATTAAGGAAATCCTACAGAAACACTGAGAGAAGTTCATAGTTTGTAACAGAGCTGTATACCACAAACTGAAGATTGGTAATAGCATACAAGAAGTCCACTATGCACTACTGGCAAAGCGCGCTGATTTGGTTAAGAAATATTACAGTGGTTTTAGACATGCAGGTACCCTCACAGTTCATGACCTCATGTAAAAATGGTGGTGGTGGCCAGGCATGCGCCTTGATATACAGGACTGGCTCAGAAAGTGCCCTCAATGCCAATTAGCTTTGAATGCAGAATGTAACAAACATCATACTCCTATGTGGCCGCTCATGGTGCCCCCAGCTTTCTTCTAATGGCATCTTGACTTTATCAGAGAGCTTCCAATGATGCTTAATGGAAACTGCTAGCTACTTACCGCCGTGGACTATGCAACAAACTGGCCAATCGCGCATGCAGTAAAGGAAGCAACTGCTGAAACCATTGCCAAATTTCTATATAAAGAAGTGGTCATACAATTTGGATGTCTAGATGAAATTCTCACTAACTGCGGCGCCAATTTCATGGCCAAAGTTGTTGCTTTCTACAGAGGCCAGCTCAAGTTGCACCACAAGTTCACTTCAGCCTGTCACCCAAGGACCAACAGCAAGTGTGAACAATTGAATGGTATTTTCAAGCAAATGCTACGAAAATATGTCCATAGCACCATTCACAAGTGGGATAAATACATTGACACAGCCTTATAGGCATGTTATATCTGCAAGCACTGTAGTACTAGGTTTAGTCCATTCTTCTTAACCTATGGATAAGAGCCACGTCTCCCTGGTAACCTATCACAGCCTTTCATTAATAGTACAGTTGCTAAAGACCCTGAAATCATTGCAAATGATGGCCTCACTTATCTGTGAAAACTGCGTGAAGCTTAACAACTAGCTGAAGCTCAAGTCAAACAAGTTAGTGCCAAAAACAAAGAATGATAGAACGCAATCATGACATATCAAAAATTCAATATTGGCGACCACGTGTTACTCTGGCATGAAAATCACTTTAGGCTCAAATACAACTGGATAGAACCTTATATGGTGATGGACAAAAACTCTAACGTTGACATCTACAAACTACACAATTTGCAAGGTGAACCATACTCGTCTTGGGTGCATACTGACCAGCTCAAACCTGCTCTTGCAGACTCCTTTGACTCTATTTGGTACCATTCTACTCCTTCCCACACTCAAATGCATCATAAAATTGAACATAACCCATCCTTTTCCACATACCTCGCCGCTTTACATATATATTCCATTGCTTGAGGACAACCAACTATCTTGGGGGAGTGTAATGTCATAGCTAAAGATCAACTGACCAATCAAAACAATAGCAACTGCAGTAATTATTTTGGATTAGAGACTTTATCTACTGAAGGCATTGACTGCAGTGAAGAGCTTTATCTGTACAAGATCAACTAGAACATTGACTGCGGCATTGACTGCGACATATTAGAAAATAATATAAATATTGTAGAACTAGACAGTGAATAAAATCATCATTCATTTACATTCTATTCTCTGTTATTCGTTTTGCCTTGGATCCTCAGTAGATTTGACTAAGATTAATCATTGGAAGAAAATCCAGATCAGGCCTGCTAAAGAAAAGGTACTGACAATTGTTATCATTATGTGTGGTATCATTGTCATCATCATATGCTGAGCTGGAATATCAATGGCCAGGTAATAATGGAAACAATGATAGAGAGTTTGCAAGATAATAAAATAGATGGTTAATGATCTTTATTTTGCTTCTACTTCTAAGATATATATACTATATTATTTTCTAAAAGCTGACCATTGATGAGTTATGAAGACTTCTGTTCTTGTGTAACAATACTTGTTATAACTCATATTGAGAGCATTTGACGCACGGTGAAGAAAGGTAGTACTAATGTACTCCAAAAGAGGCAAAAAGGTGACACAGCAGAAAAGTGCTATGACATTATTCCCTTCCAAGAATGTTGTTCATCCTTAAACAATAAAGAAAGCTGTGCATCATGTATATGTTGGTGATCAGCAGCACAAGAAGCTGTAGGATTGTACTATGGGTCAGAGGGAGAGTTGTCATAATAGATAGGTTGTAATCAGTCAGTGTGTACCCAGGATGAGTAGGTCTTGCCCTCAAGATCATTGAGCTTGTAGATATTAGTGTCATAGTTGGCGTCGATGATAACATAAGGTCCTTTCCAATTGTACTCAAGACTAAGCTTGTTTTCATGTTGTATGAATACATGGTCACTGATCTGGAAAACTTAATATCGCATAATGGAGTCTCATATAGTCTTGTCTTTTTGCACGTTTTGATGTAAGCGTTTAGCAGCAATTTTTTGGGCTTCTCAGAGTTGAATGATATCAGTTTTGCAGGCATTGACAGGGATTTCTAGATCATTAGGGGCATCAATATGGACGAATAGTTGAAGGATATTGCCAGGTAAGGAAGGCTCTGTGCCATATACCAAGTAGAAAGAACTAAGGCCCGTTGTACGATGCTTATAAATTCAACATGCAAAAACAGATTTGTCCAGATGTTCATCCTGTGGTATTCTGATAAAGTGTATTAAGGTAGATTCATAAGCTATATCCTTTACATACATCAATTGGACTTGTTTTAGATATATGATCTCCATTACAAAAGATTTATTCTTTAATTATTAGACATGAGTTCTTAGTTCATAATCTTTCTTTCAGGAATAAACACCAGTCTCAATGTATTCTCTTGTTTGAGTCTTTGTGTCTAATCTATTATCTATCTTAATACAACACATCCTATTGAGAAATTGCACCATTAACATATTTTCATAGCATTTGTTTGAGGATTCTGTTGGTGCATTCACATTTACCATTTGACCTAGGGTGGAAAGCTGATGTGAATTGATGATGGATCTTGACATGACTGAAGTACATTTTTAGAATCTTAGATATAAAGTTGAGTCTATAATTAGTAACCAGCTCTGCAGGACATCCAAACTGCAATACAATTTCTTCAAAGATAAAGTCAGCAATAGCTTGATCAGTAGCATCCAGAATGGCATGGGCAATAGTCCAGTTAGTAGTGTAGTCTACAGCAATGAGGATCTATCAGTTTCCATTTTTGATGGTAAGTAGCTCTCTGATAAAATTAAGGTGCCAACGTGAGAACACTGGAGAGACATCCAAAGGCTTCATTAGGGCATGATGAGTACTGCGGTCAGCTAATGCTGCTAATTGACATTGTGGACAATCTTGAAGTCAATCTTGAATATCACTTTTCATGTTGGGCCACTACCAATGCTTCTTGATCACATCATAGACCATTGAGGTACCAGCATAGCCAAAACCTGTATAATAATGCCATACAATTTCTGCGTGATGAGTGAACAGTACAAATCAGATTTTCTGAATAGTATCACCAAACTTGACTTTGTGGAACACTTGACCACCATAGATTATGAACTTATCACAATGTTGGATCAAGAGGTCCTTGTATACAGCCGGCCAGTCTTCATCCATATGCATATAAAACTTAGGCCAATCTGAATCTTGGATTGACTTCACTGCATAGAGGTAATCAGGCTTTATAGAAACTTCATCCAGGTTGTAATTGGGACCATCTCGTCAAGAAAGCACATCTGGGATGTGGTTGTCATGTCTGAGCTTATACTGAATGTCAGGATCAGACAATTTTAGTTCTGCCATCCACCATGTCAAACAAGGCGTAGGTTTTGTTTGTGTTTAGAAGTAATGTAATGGGTTGTGATCTGTGTATATGATATATGACTGTCTCTTAACAAAATAGCGCCAAGTCTATAAAGCATGCAAAATACCAAGTAGCTTCCATTCCTGGGCTGGATAATTCCTTTCAGCTATTAATAACTTCTTTGATTCAAAAGCCAACAGATGCATTAAGCCATCTTTGCCTTCCTGCAGTAGCACTGCACTGACACTATAATCTGATACATTAGTTTCAATCATATATAGTAGATCAGAATTGGGTGGCAGTAGGATAGGGGCATTTACTATTTGAGATTTGATTTCTTCAAATGCAGCTTGACACTCTGCAGTCCAGGTTATCTCACGTTTCTTGGCACCAGTACCTTTTGTTAAGTTTGTAAGAGGAGACGCGAGCAAGGAGAAATCTTGTATAAAACATCTGTAGTGCAAACCCAAACTAATGAACTGCTGAACTTCTTGCACATTATAAGGGATTGGCCAGTCCTGAATAGCCTTGACTTTTTCTGCAGAAGGTAGAATGCCTTTAGCTGAAACCTAGAATCCTATAAACTGTAATTCAGTCTTATAAAATTTGCACTTCTTAAGATTCACCACTAACTGAGCCTTATGAAGGGCATCTAGCATGTGTCAAACATGTTCTTGATGTTCTTCTTTAGTCTTGCTATATATAAGGATATCGTCCAGATAAACTAGTGCAAACTTGTCTAAGCACTCCCCCAACACTGAGTTCATGAGCTTTTGGAACATAGGAGGCGCGTTGGTAAGATCAAAAGGAAGAACCAAAAACTCATATGACTTGTAGCATGTGTTGAAAGCCGTTTTTAGTACATCTTCTTCATAAATCTGAACCTGATGACACCTGCTCTTTAAGTTGATACTTAAAAAGTACTTGGCACCACCAAGACGTTCAAGGCATTTATTGATTCTAGGTAGAGGATGCGAGTTTCATTGCATGACTCTGTTAATGGCATGGTAGTCTATGCATATATGCATGGATCCATCTTTTTTTCAAATGAACAACATTGGTGCTCCCCACAGTGATGAGCTAGGTCGAATAAGATGTAGATTCAACAACTCCTTGAGCTGCTTTCATAACTTATCAAGTTCTAAGGGACTTATCTTGTAAGGTAGTCGATTGATAGGGTCAGCGTCATCAGTATTAATTATATGTGCTACCTCTTGTAATAGCAGTAACCTAGGTAATTTGTCTTGAAAAACCTCTGGGAAATCCTTGACTAGTTCTTGAACTCTGATAGATACAGAACCCTGTTCATCCTCCAGATCTGGTTGGATATAACCAAGGAACATAGCTTTAATATCCTTATTTCATTCTATACGTTGCACTTGATGATAGGATATCAGATATGCTAGTTCAGAGTTTTGTCGTTCATATTTTGGTTTGATCACATATTCACGATCGACTACCTTGATTTTCCAAGTGTCCCAGTCCCAGTTAGGCATAGGTTTTGTGCATTTAATCTAATCATGACCAAGGATAAGATCAAACTTGATGTTTAAGACATATGCAGATACATCATAGATATATCTTCCTACATTCAAACACAAGGTTACCTGCTTGGTAATATTGAATTTATGTCCTCCAGCTGTTTCTACTTGTTGACTGAAGACTGCTTTGGTAGGAAGGTTCTTGATGATATGCGATGACACATATGTGCTGGATGCTCTACTGTCTAATAATACTTCACAATTGACACTATTACAGACCATGTTGTACAGGGGCAAATCAGTATTGTTTATTGCATTTAAACTTTGAATATATTTAACATCACCTTCCACATTCATTTGGTTACTTGTCAGATTTAGATTTTCTTCATCTTCCTCCAGTTCAATGAGCGGTGGATCCTTGCTATTCTCTGTGGCAATGACGTTGAGGGATTGTTATTTTGAGCGTGAAGGAACTCCCTCTAATCCCAATGCACTTGCTCTTTTAAATTATTCTCTTGATTCTAATTCTTGTTTCTGATACTAGGTGCACAACTTGTCATTGATAGTGATGAGCAGTTGCATGCAATGTGTCCTTTTCCCCTGCAATTGTAGCAAGTGAAAGATGTCATGTTCTGGTCTAAGAACTTCCTTGTTTGTTGCCAACCAAAGCTTTTCTAATTTTTGTTAAAATAGCCTTGACAGTGACCATTGTTGTTGCAGTATGGTTGCTGGTGTGTCTGGATTGCATCAAGTTCCATAGGTGTCAGTTCAGTTTGTTGAGCTAAATAGTACGCTGCTCTTCTACCCACAGAATAATTCATTGGCCCTTCTATTCCTTGAGCAAAATCCCAAGCAGACTTGAAAGCCTTCGCTACATTATATGCTTCTGTAAGTGTCTTAGGTCAACTCAGTAACACTTGTAAACGTGCATTGTACTTGAGACCTCAGACAAATTGATGGGGTGCATCTTCATCAAACATGTCAGGCAGGTCCAACATAATATCCTGAAAGGCAACGATGTAGTCATGAATAGTGCCCATTTGTTGCAAGTTCTAGAGATGTTGTCAAGCCAGCTGAGTGGCGTTGCTAGGCTTGAACTCCCTTTTGAACATTTCCTTGAAATCTGGCTATATTCTTGGGACAAGTGGTAACTCAGTAATCTTATTCATATTTGATTCTAGATGTCATATTTCGACATACACACAGACCAATAAACGTCTTCACATTACCCAAAGCAGTAATTAAAAGAAGAATAAAGCGGAGATCATAAAAAAAAACTTCTTCTTGAACCTGAAGTCGATCTGACATAATAACAGTCTGAAACCTGTTGAATAAAGACACAGTCCAGACTCAGGAACTCAGAGATAACCTCTTTATCATGACTAAACGAAAATCTACCATTGGCTATCCCAATGAAAAACTTTTCTTCGTCATGAATATGTTTACTGATTGGTTTATTATCTGTGTCAAAGAAACTACGATCTAATAACCGCTCACAGTATAAATAAGACTTGGAATCTAATCTTAATAAAAAAAACTCTTTTCTCGAGTCTCAAGGATTTATTCTTGTTATCCATTTTTTATCTTAAATTTCCCTTAGATTCCACACCAGATACTGCCATCAGGTTGCTGCTGCATCTCTGAGGAGCATAGATGTATATAAAACTCATTGTTCATCGTTGAGACCATTGAAATCACCATGTTTTTCCACTGTATGCAACTACGCCTCAATAGTGGCTGACACTCATTTATCCTGGAAGACATCTGGCTGTACTGGCTTGACTGTTCATGGTAAACTTGTACTGTTACTGTTGTTTAACTTGGATTCTTCTCTCAGGGCCTTGATTTCTTCTTACTGTACCTTGATCTGCTCTAGCATATAGTGCGTCATAGCTATCATTACTTGTTGGTCTATATTTTTTTTCTTGTATAATTCTTGAAATTGCTGATTTAATCTTCTTGCTTTTTCTTCTAGTGCTCTTAGGTTTGTTTCTAAAAATTGCTTTTAACTTTCTTCTGATATTTCAATCTGCTTGACGTTTGACTTGTATAACGCATGATATTCTTCTGGTAAACTTTGAAGGACAAATTCTTAGATTACAAACTATTTCTGTTGCTTGATGGAAAAATTGCTTAACATCAGCTACTAAATGTCATCGTCATATGCTAAGCTGGAATATCAATGGCTAGGTAATAATGGAAACAATGATAGAGAGTTTACAAGATAATAAAATAGATAGTTGATGATCTTTATTTTGCTTCTACTTCTAAGATATATATACTATGTTATTTTTTAAGAGCTGACTATTAATAAGTTATAAAGACTTCTGTTCTTGCATAACAATACTTGTCATGACTCACATTGAGAGCATTTGATGCATGGTGAAGAAAGGTAGTACTAATGTACTCCAAAAGAGGCAAAAAGGTAACATAGCAGAAAAGTGCTATGACATTGTAATATAGACCATCGGCCAATCACGCTTAAGCACCAAAGAAGGCAAGTCTTTGCTTCTTTCAGTATATGTCCAAAAAAGATCAAATCTCCAAGAAGTTCTCATCTACTACACTTTACCTTTTGTCTTTTAACCAATTCTCTTTTCTATTACCATACTAAGAAGATTATATAATTTAGAATAAAAAAAAGATATAAATATCTATGAGATCAATAAAGAATAAAACATCATCTTTATGTTATATGTAGATAGAAAAGGGGATGGATAGAATTCTTTGAGACTGTTGGATATCTTTATTTCATTCAACTTGTCTGCCTATTTATAATTATTTGCTCTTATGCGGAATTTGTAATTAGTGAACGTTCTTTTTGGCAATAGGTATATGATTTAGTTAAGTATAATAATTGCGGTATAGCAGTATCACCTTGTCTTCATCCTTGGTGATAGATCTCTGATTTAGAGAAGAGGTGCAGTCGGTGTTCCAAACTAGAGAAGTTCACTGTAAATGGAAACACGTTAATTCTGATCATCCTGTTCATGGAACATAAGTACTAGGAAGTCACACTACAACAGCGACGTATACCATATTACCCCTTTCTAGGTTAGATATAACCGTTAAAACTATAATAGTTTGTGAAGATATTAATGGCGTGTACGTTTTGTTGGTCATGTATTTGTCTGGTTTCTATTCAGACGTTTTTTGGAACGTGTGTTTGATGATGTGCGTGTCTGACGTGTTGTCTTGTCATTTGGTTTAGAACCAAGTCGTTCCCAGTAATTCATTATAGGCTTTGGACTGCTGAAGGAGTCTGGCTCCTGCCATGTGTCGTCCTTTTCATCATAGCCTTCCCATCTTACTCTGTAAATATAATTTCCCTTTGAAATTTCTTTGTGTCTGACAATGGCTTCAACAACATAATATTCTTTGCCTTTTTCTTAGACATCGTTGAGGGATATTATCTTGTCTTGAGATATAAGTTTGAGTGCAGATGGCGGATAATCGCGTAGGAGTAGTAGTCCTTGTTCATCCATAAGAACATAAGATCCTCCTCGGGTTTCTCTGACGATAGTGTATGGACCATGGTAAGTAGGCTCTAGTTTGCCGCATTGTATCTCTTTGATCATGACCTGGTTATTTGGTGCAAATTTCACCATTCGGTATTTCTTGTCAAATTTGCCTTTTTGTGCATTTATGACAGCTTGTGTTCTTTTTGCAATTGCTGGAAATACCATATTGGTCATGTCATCAATGCGTTGCAAAAGTTTTTCATTTGTCATAGGTGGTACGTTAGGATCATTTGTATAAGATTTGAACCTGTTCATTGCTCTTGCAAACATAAGGGTGTATGGAGAAGATCCTGTTCTTTTTGTTTCTTTTGTATTTACCGCCAGTTGAACGCTTGGTATATATAGGTTCTAATCTCTTGTTGCGCCTTTAATGCACTTTTTCAATGCGTTCACTGTTGTTTTAACCCAGCGTTCGGCAACACCGTTAGCTCTTGGGTGATAAGGCGTGACTAGTCTGTGATTAAATCCAGATGATTCAGAGAGTAATTTCATGAGGGAGTTGATGAACTCTTTTCCATTGTCAGATTGTAAATATTGAGGGAATCTGAAATTGCAAAAGACATTGATTATAGCTGTGACAACTGTGTCTTGAGATTTGTCAGGTATAGCATGAAGAACACAGAAACGTGTGCAAATATCAAGCATAACCAATAGGTAATTTTTATCTGTATGAGTGGTTGTGAATGGACCCGCGAGGTCTATTGCCTAATGATCGCCTGGTAGATAAGCATGAATGGGGCGTAATGGATGATATCCCTTTATAGAGATGTTATGTTTTTGGCATTCTATGCATTTGCGTACTGTGTCAACAGCATGTTTATGCATGTTGGGCCATGATAGACCATCATTGTGAAGTGCATTGACTATTGCATTTGCTCCAAAGTGTCTGAAAGCGTGTGCCTTCTCTAATAACTCTTGGCGTTCATCTTCTGGTAGTGTCATCATCTCTTTGGATTGAACTTCCACCGCTCTGTTAACGCACTTTCTCATACCTTGCAATGTATTTGTGGGAGCATTACCCCCTTCCAGCGTTTTTGCCAGGGTAAAAAGGCGTGATAATTGATCAGGCAGAATGTTGTCAAGTCCTGGAAGGTGCACAACATCAAAGTCATACTGTAAGATAGTATCGAGCCAATTGATCATCATGGCGTTTGCCACTTTTTGTGTATGGAGATATGTCAATGCTTTGTGGTC
>MZZL01000381.1:199171-235242 GCA_002749535.1 Apophysomyces variabilis | reverse complement strand
GGGTAAAAAGGCGTGATAATTGATCAGGCAGAATGTTGTCAAGTCCTGGAAGGTGCACAACATCAAAGTCATACTGTAAGATAGTATCGAGCCAATTGATCATCATGGCGTTTGCCACTTTTTGTGTATGGAGATATGTCAATGCTTTGTGGTCAGTATAAAGGGTGAATTTGTTACCCCAGAGGTATTTGTGGAACTTTATAAGAGCGTACACAACGGCTAAAAGCTCTCGTTTTGTGGTAGAATAGTTCTATTCACTCTTTGAAAGAGCTCTTACTATGAACCCTATGTGTCTTGTCTTGTTGTTGATAACCTGATACAGGGCGGCGCCTATGCCTGTGTTTGAGGCGTCTGTGGCAACACTGAATGGATACTTTAGGTTTGGGTAGCACAGTATGGATAGCCTGAGAAGAACCTTTTTGAGGTTGTTGAAAGCTGTGACGTGCTCCTCTTTCCAAATGTCTTCAAGTGTTCCTTCATTGCGTAGCCTGTCTAATGGGGCTGTAAGCACAGATACGTTTGGTATGTGTTCGCAGAAGTAGTTGATTACACCAAGGAAGCGTTGTATGTCAGTACCTGTGTGAGGTTCTGGCCATTCTTAGATGTTGCTCACTTTGCATAGATCCAGAGATATTCTGTTGCATGATACACAGAAACTAAGGAGATGAACTGATTCTTGTGCAAAATAGCACTTCTTTGGGTTGAGGATTAGATTTATGCTGGTGAGCTTCTTTATAACCGTTTGGACATGTTGAGCATGTTCCTCTATAGTAACTGAGTGTATGATAATATCATCAATGAACGTGGTAATGAACGCAAAGTCTTTAAAGATGATATTCATGATTCTTTGAAACTTGGATAATATTGGTTTGAGACCAAATGGACATCTTCTGAACATGTATTGAGTACCTTTGAAGGTAAATGCTGTTTTGGGTCTATCTGCTTCATAAATCTCAAAGCGATGGAAAGCTGTTTTGAGGTCCAGAGTAGTGAATACCTGCGATCCTCCTAGCTTGTGGAAAATGTCTCCAATGAGAGGCAGTGGATATCTGTCCTCCTTTAAGAGCTTGTTGATATGGCGTGGGTCTAAGCATAGACGTCAATCAGTGTAGTTACCGAATATATCCTTCTTTGGTGCCAAAGTGAGAGGACTATTCCAAGCTGTGTCTACAGGAGCTTGTTCAATAGTTCCATCTTTGAGCCATATATTGATGACTTCTTAAATTTTTGGTTCATACACAACTGGCAGTAGATACTGACGATGGTATGATGTTACACCTTCAGGCGTGTCAATGTGTATTACCGATTCTGGAACAGTGCAGAAGGAAGTCTTTGGAATGCGTTCATTTGCTTCCAATAAGGGTTGAATAGCTTAAAGGAATGTTTTTCTTTCAGCCTTTGTACCTGCAGGTGAATTGTTTGGTTTGGGAGTGTCATTGGGAATATCACTTTTTACGTTGTTGTTGAGTGCATCATCCTATGAGGTAGCTATACCTGTGATGGCAATACCTAGTTTTGGCATAAGATCCAAACCAATACTGACATGTGTGTCAAGTACAAGATCCATAATGATGAATGTGTGGGTGCATTGTTTACCCATGTACTGTAGTTGGATTTCAACTGTGCCATGACTTTCAGCAATCTGTTTTGTAGATGCGAGGTGGATTTTGTGTTTATTTTTTGTATTCAATAATAATTCTAATTCTCTTGCCAAAGAGAGACTAACAAATGAACTATTTGCACCAGTGTCTACCAGGGCCCACTGTCGACTACTCTGTAAAAGAATAGGTACAAAAATTGAATCAGTGGTTTTGTTTGTGATAGTTTGTTTAAGATGCTTACTTTGTTTTTGGAGGTCTAATTTCTCCATGTCAATAGGTAGCATGGTGTCAGGATCATCAACATCCATGACCTTTGCCACGCAGTTTGTGACGTATTTTTGTTTTTTGAAATCAAGGTATTCTTGGCAGGTATGCCCGGGCTTGTATTCCTCCTTCTTGCAGTACTGGCAGAGATTGGTACTCCTGAACTTAGTATTCTGCTTGGAGTGCTCGGCTGCCTCCTGAACCATTTCTTTCCATAGATTGCAATCCTGTTTGGTGTGTGAGCCCTTAGGATGTAGTAGGCAACCTTTTTTAAGGAAATGGCCGCGCTTGTGTTTCCTGTGGTTGAAGTTGTCATCAGCAGTGTAATGGCGTTTGCCATTGTTCCATTGTTCACCCATGTTGTGTGACCTGGCAGTGTCTTCTCCGCAAGATGCTATGATTAATTGCGCCGCCTGGTGTAAGTCATCCGTTAGGTCTAAACTGAAATGGTTTATAAGAGTGGACTAGGCCTTCGTCTTGATACTGGGTAAAAGGGAGCAGACAAAGTTGTACACCAGATCAGAATCTTGCTGGAGGTTTGCCTCATAGGAAACTTCTTGGTATCTCTTCAAGAAAAGGCAGATAGACTCATTAGGACGTTGAGCCAAGTGGCGATGCTCATCCTTTTTGCGCCAAATGTAAAATGGATTGCTGAATTCTTTTTCCAATTGGGCACAGGCTTGATTCCACTTTAACCTGCGGTCTGCAAGTGTACAGAAGAACCATTGACGTTGAGTGTCATCGCAGGTAAGCTAGAAGAGACGTTCCCAATGGTTGTCAAGGGGCACCAGATTGTACGCACAGAGTTGGACCTCAAAGGCACTGATGAAGGTCTTGACTGAGTCATGTACTTTTTTGCTTTCATCCTGGATAGGACCACCATGAATTTGGAATGCCAGAAGATCCTTGGGAACCAGGGTATAGAGTTTACCTCGTGTGGTAGGTGCATGTTTTCAGGAACCTCATTTAAGATGTCATCCTCTTAAGCTGCCTTAGCTTGTAGAAAAGCTTCCCAACAAGCTTCAGCATGGTCTAGGTCTGTTTGGGCACTGAGACGCTCTTGTTCACTAGCAGTCTCATCTGCAAGGATCACCATAAGCCTAGTGGAAGCTGTCTTCTTTCTGTTTCTCAATATTTGCTCCAGTTCTTGAGCATTCACTGTATCCTCGAATGAGGTGTCAGCATTGGACACTACCATGTCCTCCATTTCAGCTTGTGTTGCGTGCATCACCATGGAGTTCTCCTGTTCAACAGGTACGTTGGCCAGGTTTTGAGCAGAGGTAGTAGGGACAGACATGATAAAAGAAAAATAAAATGGAATAGAAGAATTTAAAGGAAAAAATGTGTTATATGTAGATAGAAAAGGGGACGGATAGAATCCTTTGAGACTGTTGGATATCTTTATTTCATTCAACTTGTCTGCCTATTTATAATTATTTGCTCTTATGCGGGATTTGTAATTAGTGAACGTTCTTCTCAGTGATAGGTGTATGATTTAGTTAAGTGTAATAACTGCGGTATAGCAGTGTCACCTTGTCTTCATCCTCAGTGATAGATCTCTGATTTAGAGAAGAGGTGCAGTCGATGTTCCAAACTAGAGAAGTTCACTGTAAATGGAAACACATTAATTCCGATCATCCTGTTCATAGAACATAAGTACTAGGAAGTCACACTATAACAGCGACGTATACCACAATCTTATTCACTTATTTTTATTGTGATTCTATTGTTCACTATCTTTGTCTTGTCTTTTCTTGGCCATTGGATTACCAGCTCAAGGATACAGTGACGACAGTGGTATTTTTGTCATTTTCTTAGATCTAAGTTTTATTCTAAATCACTGTAACATAGTCAATCAGTCAAACTTGCAGCAGATCAGGGAAATGATAAGATAAATAAAAATAAGGATTGTAAAAGATGATTCTTTTATTGTATTGACTTTCTGTCTATTTATATTTTCTTGTACCTGATGAACAATAGCAAAACAATTCTACTTCTAAAACTTATTCAAGGGCAACAATTCAATAGATGATATTTTGTGATGATCTAATCTCAAACATCGTCTTCTTCTATTTTTTCCAGTTTAATAATCGATCTAATTCATTCATCCAACTCAGAGTCAACATAAAAGAAGTCCAAATCCCAGGGATTGGGATTTAGCAATGACATTTTCTTTCTGATCTAGGTTTTCTTTCTGGCAAAGGTCAAATTCACTGGGGATCAAAGGTAACAAGAGAGATAGAAAATGAACAGATAGTTCTTTATTGCCAAACAAATCTATGGATATTTATATCTTTTCTAAAACTAATTGTAACAATGCTAAGACAGAGGAGCATTCAAAATAAGTAAAATAAACAGACAAGAGATTATATAATAATTTTACTAAGCATGGTCTTCCTGGAGATGTTGCTATTTTGGGATGAAGACTGATGCATTAGACGTTTGCCGTTTTTGGATCAAGGCTGACCTGACTAAAATGTTTGTGTTACTACAATTTTGCAGACATGACATTACTCCTCCCTGAAAATGTTAGTCATCCTCAATCAACTTCTGGAGTTGCAGTGAGCAGGGTCAACAGAGCGTTTTCAAGTTTTTGACAGTTGTGGGTATGAGAGGTTGCCAGATGATACTAAACAGATTGGAATTTGTCACCAAGAGCAAGTTTTAATCTATCTATATAGACCCAAGAGTTGTATAGTATACCATTGACAGATTTGATCTTGTAGATATTTGTATTAGAATTGATATTGACCATTATATATAGTCCTATCCATTGAAATTCTAGGCCAAAGTGACTTTTATAGCATAGTAGCACATAATCTCCAATGTCAAATATTGATGAGTCATGGTAGCATCCCATTACTCTTTATCTTGTGAACTGACTTTGTATGCTCAATCTGCTGCAGTATCACATACTTTGCATAATTTTCTTAGGTAGAAAAGGCCATCTTCAGCAATAATTTACAGGTCTATTTCAGTTGTAGTATCTATGAAAGGATGCAAAAAATTACCAGGTAAACGAGGTTTACAGCCATAAGTTAAGAAAAAAGGACTGAATCTGGTTGTGCAATGCTTTCAGATGTGGCAAGCCCAAAGAGCAGTATCAATATAATTATCCTATCAGTGAACAGCGCCATTCATATATTTGCAGAGCATTTTCTTGAAAGTCCCATTTAATCATTTACATTTACCATTGGTTCACAGGTAGAAAGCTAGAGGTGAACTTGTGATTTGTATAGACTTTGGCATTGTACATCGCGACTATCTTGGATATAAAGTTGGCACCATGATCCATCAAAATTTCTTAATAAATAAAAGTAGCGATTATCTTACTAGTTGCATCTAGGATAGCGCGAGCAATTGGCCAATTCATTACATAATTGACTGCTGTGAGAAGCCACCAATTACTACTCAAAGTTGTAGGGAGTTTGCTGATGAAGTCAAGATGCTAATGAGAGAAGGCAGGAGGAACCTTCAGTGGTTTCATGGGTGTCATCATAGGAAATCAGAAATTATAAGGAAACTGGAGAAAGCCTGAGGAAACAAATTTGGGCATAGGAAGCTCTAGGAAATGTGAGGAAACAATTTGGCTCTCAGAAAATGTAAGGATACCTGAGGAAGTGCCAGGATACATTATGACAAAAAGAAGCTTAATGTAGCAATTTCTTTAATAAATGGTTTGAGACACTTAAGCTTGCCTTAGATATTATATTCCTTTCTGTTTGTGAAAAATCTATAACTGTATCTTCAATCTGTCCAAGAAACCCTGAGGAATCCTGAGGAAACCCCAGGAAACTAAAAATCTAAAACAGGAACTGCCAAGACACCTGAGGATACTTTAGAAATTATTATGCAAATTTTTTGTAAAAAATTTCAGAGTTTCCAGAACACTTTTTATTTACTTTTCTCTTTTCTTATCGATAAACTGATGACTAACAATCCAGATTTCAGTAACCAAATCCCACAAATTCTTTCTATGACATTGGACATATGTTACAAAGTCAAGGAATTGAGGCAAGCAGTCCAGGAGCTGAAGACCAAAATTGCTGACCTGAAGGTACCAGTATTCTGAAACATAAACAATAAAATAACGTCTCTTCTGACTTAGCGAAATGTAGTCTCCTTGGCACCAGTTGCCATCCAAAGTCTGCTTCCCAGTGTCAATGCTCCTACTAGCAACGATAATCGTACTATCAATCAGCCACTGGAAGAGGATCTGGCAAATTCTTGATATGGCAAGACCAAGCAGTTGACCGCGGAACTTATACAATGGCTAGTGAACAAGATGAAAGATGATAACGCTTCAATCGATCTTGACACTGTGAAGAACTTGTTGAAGTATGCAAACATCATAGCAAAGGTAACTGTAACTGTTTTAGCAGGTAAGATGAAGAAACCTACCACATAGGCCCGCGTTCCTATAGAAATGAGGATGACTGGATACACATATCTTGAGGAAAAACTTGTCCCTGCTGGCATTCTACTGAATAGATGCATTGGATACTAGTGTGTCAGGCTTATGCTATGCAAAGCTTGAGAAACGCCCAAGAAAGAGTTGTCTGCCACCAATGGATCCCAGCAGTTTACTGCTGATAAGACTCCAGTAGAAGTTAGTTCTGATAAACTGTGTGATGCTAGCAGGGCAGTTGAGGTTTTAGATCATTCACTGGTGCAGCACTTGTCAGGTAAGCCTGATATGTCCTCCTTACTTTGTTGTACTCATATGCATTGAAAGATTGCTTGTTAAATCCGCCTGTAGTATTTAATCTGCCAGCACCAGAGATACTAACCAGTCTGCTGACTACTGCACTAAGTAACCATAGGCAAATGAGGGGTCAAGGTAGGTCTTCTAAATGACAAAGAACGTAGTTGAAATGGAGAATTTTAGGCAAAAAGCGTTGAACATAATAAAGACCAACATTAATATGTATTTCTAAAGTATATTTTAATGTAACAGAAAACGTTGAATAGCTATTAAATAAATATTGCAGTATAAAATATATTCAAATGTATCCTAAAATAGATAGCTAAGGATATTGAATAAATACGCAAGGATACATGAGGATATGTGAGGATACCACAGGAAGCTAAATATCTGGAAACTCCAGGAAACCTGAGGAAACTAGGAAACCTGAGGAAACGTTTAAGCTTATGAACAGGTTTCCTCAGGTTTCTGATTCCTTAGGTTTTCTAGCATTTTTTGGCGTTTCCTGGCATTTCCTTTTTCTTATGGTGTATGTAATAGGTATTGTGATCTGGATTTGCTGTGAGTTAACATTGAGGGCATTTGGCAATCCAGTTATTGATATCTGATTACATATCTGGCCATCACTATCACTTATGCATCACGTCAAACATTGTAAGTTGACTAGGATGTCCAAAACCATTGTGATAACTGTTGACTAGGTCTGCTCACTTAGCATAGAGTGTATAGCAGACCTCTAGAATCTTGTCATTGATCTTGATTTTGCAGAAAACCTTGCCATCCCTAAATTCAAAATGCTTCTTGTTCTTTAATAGGACTTCTTTTAGGTCTTCAGGCCATTCTTCCTTGGAGTGTGCGTAGAACTTTGGCCAGTCTGAGTGAGGGACCAACTGCACACCATAGACATACTGAGGTTCTAAGTCTGGTTCTTACGATTCATCTATATAGTCTTGACGTCTTGAAAGTGTATTAGGGATATGATTTTCTTTGCCAGGTTTATAGAAAATATTGGAATCAAACATTTTAAAGTCTGCCATCCACCGAGTAAGCTGTGGGGTTGGTTTCTTTTGAGTTTAGAAATAACATAGGGGATGGTGATCTGTGTAGATAACATAAGGTCTACCTTCTACAAAACATCTCCATGATTTCAACGCATGCAGAATTGCCAGCAGTTCTCTCTCTTGCACAGGGTATTTCTTTTTTGCTAGAGAGAACTTCTTAGATTCAAATACTATAGGATGTTGGATACTATGTTCATCTTCTTGCAATAGCACCACACCAATACCATAATCTGAGGCGTCAGTCTCAATGATAAATGGGCAGTCTATGTTCAGAGGTTGCAGTACTGGTGCACTGGTCATACATTCCTTAATCTTATCAAATGCTTTCTGACAAGCTGTAGTCTATGTGATAGAGCATCACTTTGCACTAGTGCCCTTTGTAAGATCAGTTAGCAGGGCTGTGATGCTTGAAAAATCATGGATAAATCTTCTGTAGTAAGACCTGAGGCTGATAAATTGTCACACCTTCTGGACATTCGTTGGTTGAGGCCAGTCTTGGATTGCTTTAATCTTGCTTGCTGCGGGGAGTATCCCCTTGGCAGAAACCTAGAAACTGATGAACTCCAACTTAGATTTGTTGAATTCACACTTCTTGAGGTTGGCATATAACTTTGCCTCTCATAACTTATCCAATACTAGACAAACATGTTCTTGATGTTCTTCAGATGTTCTGCTGTAGATCAGAATATCATCTAAGTAGACTAGAGTGAATTTGTCCAGGTAATCTTCAAGTACAGAGTTTATTAATTATTAGAACGTCAGTAAAGCATTAGTTAAGCTAAAAGGCAGGACCAAAAACTCATATGAGCCATATCAAGTGTTAAAAGCCATTTTAAGGACATCTTCTAGGCAAATGCAGACTTAGTGATAACCACTCTTAAGATCAATACTGGAGAAATATTTTGCACCACCCAATCATTTAAGACATTTGTTGATATGCAAGAGGAGATGAGAATTGTGGCGTGTGACTTGATTGATAGCCCTGTAGTCGATGCAGAGATGCATAGAGCCATCCTTCTTATGAACAAACAAAACCAGCACGCCCTAAGAGGATGTACTTTGACAGATTAAACAGAGATTAATAAGTTCTTTCAGCTGTCTGTAAAGTTTATCTAGTTCCTTTGAACTTATCTTAAATAGTGGTCTGTTGATTGGTGTAGCATCTCCAGTATCAATAACATATTTCACTTCACATTCTAGTGGAAGACCAGGCAGAGTCTCCTTGAATACATTGGAATATTCCTTAATCACATTGTTAAATGACCCATCCAAATTTTCTACATTATCCTTGGTTAAATATAAAAGATATAATTGCTCAGTTTGCTTCTTGTGGTTTATTTGCTGGAATTGTCGACCAGATATTAGATATGAGAGTTCTGGGACCTGATGTGTATATTTTGGTTGCAATATATGTGTCTGTCCTTCATATCATATTTTCCAGCTATCTAATTTCCAGTCAGGCTCAGGTCTTGTATGTCTAAACTAGTTTTGTCTAAGGATCAGGTCAAATTTCGTATCAAGCACGTAAGCATCCTATTGTTGTTAGTATCCACCTGCCATATAGAGTTCCATAGAAACCTTAGCATTCACTTTGATTCTATGTCCTCCTGCCATTTCTACCTCTCGACCATGTACTTTGTATGCCAGGAGGCTTTGAGCTACACTACAGTAACTGGGTTTACTGAAAGTAGGGAAAATTCACTGAAAGTAGTAATCCCTATTTTTGTACAGATAGGGAAAATCCACTGAAAGTAAAGATTACTGAAAGTAGGGAAAAATCACTGAAAGTAGTGATCACTTAAAGTAGGGAAAAAACACTGAAAATAGTGATCCCTATTTTTGTACAGGTAAGGAAAATCCACTAAAAGTAAGGATCACTGAAAGTAGGAAAAATCACTGAAAGTAGTGATCACTTAAAGTAGAGAAAAACAGTAAAAAGTAGTGATTGTAAATAATAGCTTTTATTGGATAAACCGACCCCAGTAATTGTATTAACAATAAACATATACTTAGTATATCCTTACATTACCATACTTACCTAACACTAAAAGAATAGTTTAACAACTAATAAATATATATGATCGCGCACTTGCTTCCATATGCTTAAACTGTAAAACAAATATGAACGTTGACGTTGACAGATTGATAAGTATGTAAAAACAACGATAAGTCTGAAGTCAGGGAACAGGACAGCCTAATAAGTGTGTGAGAAGTGATATTGATATATGGACATGGTTATTACCAGTGTAAAAAAGACAACAACAAGGTTGAAGACTAAAATAAAAAGGAGCGCAAAAACAGGTAAGCAACTATCTGTTAAGAATAAGAGAAGACTTATAGTGAAATAGACAGCAAGAAAATGTAACTAAAAAGCTAAATTTACCTATAAGTACAAAATGACTGATAGGAAAAGTTAATTTACCTGAATGTATTACTTTGTAAAAAACATGACGCAATCATGTTAAAAGTAGAGCCAACAATTTAAACTCAAGGAAAGTGAATGTTAAAGTAATAATATAAGTGAGAAAGAATAATACAGAAAGACAGCGTCTTATATATGACCTTAAAGAAAGGCAGAATGGAATGACAGGCTAGAACCTTTAGGTGACATGGCATTACAGTAGCTGTCCTTTATATAATAGAATGTTAGCTGACAGAATAAAAAAACTGAATACTTACAGGCATTTTGCTATAAGGGAAATGGAGTTTCAATGGTAAGAGAAAAGTAAAGCAACAGAAAAAGTGAGCAAAGTGAAAGAAAAGAGTATACAACTAAAAAAAGACTGGCGTGAATTTGTCATTGGAAAATAAAAGGCATTTATTGGCTGTTTGTTTCTATTTAATTTATGTGACGCCTGCCCTGTCTTCTCCCTCCCTCTGCACAGCACTATAGCGGCAAAGACAGAAAAGTCTGCTCTAGAATATTAGCTGCTGTTATATTCACTCCAGACTTTTTCCTAACAATAACTTTAATAAATGAATCATACAATTCAAATCAACTATCTTACTTCTTTACAGCATTGTAAGCATTTTCCCATCTGCGAGTGATAAAAAAAGTAGCTCCCCAATTACTCTCGCAGAGGTCCAAAAGCACATCCATTTGAAGCCCAACTTGCTTCATCATCATGAAAGCCTGCTCACGCTTGGCAGCAGGCACTGAACTCTAGGGCTTATCATGGGCAAAGAAGCCGCACGCCATCTTCAATTGCTCCATAATGACAGTTGCCTTCTTTCCAAGCAGTACATATATTGCTTGCAGAACATGCGCTGGTTGCATGGGGTTTTGCACAAAAATAAGGGACCTCAGACTCTTCATAACTAAAACCTTCATCTCTTGTTTCTTGCAGTCCTTCCCTTCCAGCCATGCTTTTACTGCGTTGTCTATTTCCTCAGGAATGTAGCAGTGGTTATTTTTTATACACTATGAAGGAGGGATATCACAGACAATAAATGGGATTGACCAGCTGTCCAGGCTAATGTCAGGTACACCTAGTAATTGCTGACTGTTTGCCATAATTGCACTATTTTTTTTGCATCTTTGAAACGCCCTTTCTACAGCAGCCTCTATTATGTTAGGGAGTTCCTCTTGCAACTTCTCCATTAATATGGTTACAATGTGAGATTCTACATCTTCCCTTGAGCGTTTGTTGTTTGAAGTGGTAGTAGATATGTCGATTGTAAAATTAAAAAAAACAAGAGCTATGATAAATAGATATAGTATAATCACTTAACTGTTCGCTATATATATATGTAGCCTTCCCATTATCTGCGAAATGTTGTGGCCAATACAAACCCTAATTGATGATGAAGTAATTAATAATCACGCAATTCAAAGAGATTATAATAAGATTGTAGTTGAACATAATGAACAATACTGAAATGATTGCAAGATATGACGGCTGATAGCAGAAATCTAACGAGATAGAGATGATTATCAACAAGAAAAGATGGCAAACAATGATGAAAGACCATGTTTGTCAGTTGTTCATAGATGCCATTGGTCGTATTACATTGATGACGTTCCAAATATAGAAAAGCGATCTGTCAGAGGCACAGGCAGAGATGGATGATGGCAGTATCAAAATCAGTAATTGCTTTTTGTTACATACGCAGCATAGGCAATACACTGCAAGTAGATCTTTCAATGTCCAAAGATGGTGCAATCGATCCATCATTCCATAATGCTATTATATAACGATCACCTTATCCAACCTAGATCTGATGTCTTATTCAAGAATAATCATCTTATCTAACATAGATTTGATATCTTGTTTAAAAAAATCTTCCTACAATAAATGCATATATATAAGCCCTCTTTGTTTTAATCATTTCTTGTATCTTACCTTTATTTTTTTTTCTTGAGATTACTGTACCTACCTACCATGACCCTCCCAACTATCACTATATGCAACACTTGCAAAATTACCTTTACCAACAAAAACAAATACAACCATCATCTGAAAGCATGTTTCGTAAAGCATAAAAAGGATCTGATCAGGCTTGTTTCCGTCAACAATGAATCTATGGTAAGTAGTATATGCTGATCAGTCATAATATGTACTAACCTTGCTTTGGTTTCCATATAGGATGTTGACAGCTATACTAAAGACATTGACGATGATCACACCGCATTAATTGAACGGATTCAAGCCTTGGACACTCTGGCAGATGATCATTTAGATGATGAGACTTCATCTAATGAATCAGAAACTGAAGAAGGCAATTGCATCAACTTTCCGTCTGAAGTTCTTGATGAAATAGAGAGAGCAATAGAAACCGATAATTGTAAGTAGACTGACAGCAGTGGTATCTTACTAAAAGATGCAATAGTCGACCATTACTTCAATTCTATAGAACTCTATGCAGAATCAGTCAAGAATTGTCCCCGCGTAATTGAGTATAAATGCACTGCTCAATGGACCCATATGGAATGCTTCAGCATAAAGCTGTTCAAGACAGCAGTTTCATCCAACGTTTTGCATAAAGCATACAATGATATTGTAAAGATCTTCAACGAATTCCTAAACGTTGTGCAATCAGGTACGTGTGTCTTTTTCTAATTCTGTTTAAATGTTCTTACCAATGGACATAGATTGAAGCATGACGCATTCACCACTTCTGAGCTATCATTTGTCTGAACAATTGGTAAAGGACGCTTATCACGTTGAGCCAAAGATATATGACGTTTGTCCAGAAGGTTGCATTCTGTATATGAGCTATGATGACATGATGAAGTGTCCACACTGTGGCAAAGCGCGTTATACAGAGTCAAATAAACGTCAATTGAATGGCGAGGTCATTAAGAAGCCAGTGCAAAGTATGACCATGCTTCCAGTTGCTGAGCAGCTTGCCCTTATGCTGGGCGATGAGGAAACTCATAAGTTGCTTTCCTACCGCCATTTATGTGAGCATGCCGATGGAACATATATGGACTTCTTTGATGGCCAAGTGTATGAATCACTGCATAATGAGAAGCAGCTATTGAGGGGAAGCTACGACATCAGTCTCTCCTTGTATGTTGATGGTTTCCAACCTTTTAATAGCAGCAACACCTCATTGATGATAATGCACCTGGTGGTTCTCAACTTTGACCCCTCTGAATGGTAACGTTAAACAAATTTGCATGACGAAACTAATCAAGTTGCCTTGCCTTTTCAGCTATGAGAACTACAACATACTTCAGTTGGGTATCACGCCAGGTCCAAGCGCCCCAAAGAGTATCTGGTCCTTTCTTTGGCCGTTCCTTCATGAGCTGCAAGACCTTGAACGCAATGACTTGGTCATTAAAACTCCTGATGATAGTGAGATTGCCGCAAAAGTCCATTTACTTCTCGCCACTGGTGACATCCCTGCGGTTGCCAGCCTCTGCAACCATACCAGCTTTTCCTCTTACTATGGTTGCCAGCAGTGCCTCATCAGAGGAGAAAAAACCAGTGGTATGTACTTCATCCCTGATCTGTCTCTACCCTTCCAAAGATGTTTATGGGAACAATTTGCTCAAGGTGATACAGTATGTGAGATGGATCCTATCACAAGTCATACTTTATATACTAAAAAACTTTTTCAATTATTACTTATGCTTAACAGGAACAAGGTATCAAAGCATCAGTTCCATTTATATCGTTGAGCACGTTCACAGGTGCATATTTCTTTGGTTTGGATGAGATGCATCTGTTGGGACATGGATTAGGAAGATTGCTTTGGAACATGCTTATAAATGACAAGGAGAAGTTCGGTTGCAACAAACTGGATAAGCATGGGAACATCATTGCATGGTATCCATTCACTTTCAAGAATCGAAATATATGCCATACAATTGGTGAGGCCATAGAATGATCCCGTCAAACAATCTCTGTTGCGTTCCAAGGCCGTTGGAAAAACATTGCAACAAACACAGGCCATTACAGGGCGGTTGATTGGCTGGACTTTTTGTTGTATGCTGTGCCAACGGTGGTAGTGGAAGGTTTGGAAGAAGAAGAGACCCATAAAGCTGTGATGGATCTTGTTGTCACTTGCCAGTTGTGTCTGCAGTAGACGTACACTGATTCAGACCTGGATGTTATTGAGAGGTAAGTAATACAAAAGATATAAAAATATAAACTGACCTTTTACTTTTGTAAGGAACATTGCAAACTGGCAAACTTTCTTGCTTCAAAAGTATAGTAACAACAATGCCACTCTCAAGCCTCCAGTGTTTATCATTACCCAGCATTACCTTTGCCACATCGCTTCCACTATGCGCAACCTTGGTCCTCTCTGTGCAATCTCTGCAAGGTGTATGGAACGCACTAACGGTTTGTATAAGAAAATGATCCGTTCCATGTCAGCACCAGGAACCAACGCCAGCAACATCGTGAAGAGAATCGCCGCCTTCCACTTCTTGGAGAGGGTTCATCCACAACTGTAGGAAACTGTAGCGTACAATGAGCTCTCATATCTTGCTGCAAGACTAGGTTCAACCGAACCTCAAATCTGGAAGCCTTACCATAAAGAAACCAATGTACAAAACTTCCAAGGAGCCGTTGGCGTTAACGGGCATACATTTTGCAATCTGCTCGCTGCTTTCTGGATCAGCCAAGGCAAATTCACATCTGCAGCAACTCCCCGCAGCGTCATTCCAGAACTGCATTCCCAGTTTCTTGCGTCAGGCCATGTGTGGAAGGACAGTTGTGTTTATTCTAGCAAGCTTCATGATAACCGCCACGACTCTAGCCAATGCAATTCGTTGGCGTTGTATGAAATCGCCAGGATAACGTAAGTTTCAGTTGTATGTTATTGGATGGGCAATTTACAGGTCTGAACTTGATTGCCTTAGCAATGCTGGCTGTGAGATTCGCGAGATGTTCCTTGGGGAGACTCAGTTCTATGTATACCACCAGCATCAGGGAGACAGATGAATTCTTGCAGTTGTCCATTTCTATAAGAACGTGAATCAGCAAAGCAATCACTTCCTGGTGCTTTCCAGAACCACGTCTGACAGGGGGGTCTTGAGGGTAGTTGACGTTGATAGATTGACAAGCACAGCTGGACTGGTGCAAAGCCTTGATTCGAACAACCACTTCCACGTCGTTTGGCCTTATGGCAAGATGAATCAGACGGTCAAGTTTGGAAACCCTTCTTCTTTAGGGTAGTCACTTTTTTTTTCTTCCGTTGTTCTAAATTATGTTTCTCTCTTCCACCTTTTTGGGTCTCTTCTTTTGTTTCTCCTTGTTTACTTTTTTCATTTGCTGTCCTTTTCCTAACCTCCAAAAATTTCCATTTCTCTTCTTTGTTTTTCTTCACTATATAGAATTTATAGATTAGACATTGCTTGAACATCTTTGTTTCATAAAACTTACTTCTGACAAAACTGCCCGTTATCATTTTAAGTCCTAGTAATTAGTACGTTTGCTTTAACTACAGTTTGTTGACGTTATCATTTTGGAGAATCTTATGCAGCACTGGTACACACGGCATGCCAAAGTCAACTATAGTCATCAGCTTATCAGTTATCTTCTGCAAAGGGTTACTACCAGTAGCTAGCTGCTGACATTGAGAGTATATAGTACCTGTAAGAGTAGAAGTGAGCTAAGTTTAGTTTTTGTACATGCTGAATCCAGATCAAAAAGAAAAAGAGTGATGCTTTCAACTAATTGAGTTGTCGCCTATCATATAAATATGCGGTCTTCCAAATAACTTTGCAAACATCACTAAGGATCCCTAATATTAGTGGAGTTCCACTATGGTGCATGCTGATTTAAATCATAAAAACTTTATTTTGTCAGAATTTGGTCTCTTAAACTCTGAAACCATATAAGGAAATAGGTATTTTAGAATGAAGCGCTTTTCCCTTATTGCACACTAAGGGTTGCATAACAAATGTCATAGTAGGCTTTATTGGCTGTTTTAAACAGAATGGTTAATCATTGCAACCAATGCGCTAGTGTGATAGATATCTGCGATTTGTGAATTTTTGAACCTCTTTATATACAACTTTGCCATCATCTGTCTTGCTGTATACTTTTATGTATTTCTAACAGCATTTCTAAAAGTGACAAATCTGTGGTACTGAAATCTGATCAAGAAAACTAGGAAGATTCTGATGAAGTAAAGCATAAGAGTAGTCACATTCATGACGTGCAATTCATTTCATCACTCTCCAGTATCTCTTGATCCAGTTGGTTTCACAGTAGTACTTTGGGTACATCTCGAATATGTGCCCAGCCCTCTCTACTGCTTCTTGAAATGCTGACTTCTGTGAAACAAAGTCAGGCTGCGCTTGAAGCATATGGAATGGGCAGCAGCCATTTTCCGGTGCTGGACTAGACTGTCCACACTTCACTTTCTACTTCTGCTTCTTCACTTTGAATTTTTCCCATCGTCCAAGTCCTCATTCCTCCAGAATACAGCGAATGCCTTTCAGTTTCCAAGTTCTGTATTCCTTTACCACACCCTTTCTGTTCCTTCTCTTTTCAATTTGCAAATCATAGAAACTTTGGGCAACCTTTCTGCCCTCACGCATATACTATCCAGATCAGATATCCTTAGGATCATCTTCTTTGAGCACTCAGTCATTGAGGCCAAATTTTGATGCAACTCATGCTGTTGGGGAATATGCGCAATGATTGCTAGATTGGTCAAAGATAAACAAAGCTTTGCAATTGGGATGAAGCAATTCAAATAAATAAATGGCATCATTTTTTAATTGCTCTACTATGTTTTTTGATGACCAGTAGCCATCATGGTTCGTACCAGCATAGAAGATCTTTCTGGATTCCCATGCCCCACTTCGCATCATGCCATGACAGGGCACTGAAACTCACTTACCATGATAGATTGACTGGGATTCTTTTTGTGAATTGGATGCTCATCTTCTAGTAGCCACAAATTGCTTCTAGAGTCATTGGAATAGAAAGTTGCTTCATCATGAGTAACCATGATGATTCTTTTGGCATTAGTGGGGATCTGTAGCAGTTTGGGACTTGCTTCTCCATTGTCTTCATAATCTTCCATTAGTTTTTTGTATTCTATCATATGTGCAGCCCATTTTCTTCAATATTCTACAATATCTTCATGCTTATGTCCATCAAAAAAGACATCTTTGCTGTGTTTCCTATATGTTTATCCCTATTTATACATATAGTTTCTAAGTACTGTCAAGTGTATTTTTCCCAGGACTCCTAATATATTGGGAATAGCAGTATCATTCAAATACTTAGTTAGCTCAAGTAGCCCTCATTTCTCTGGCTTCATATGCATAAGCCAATCTAACACTGCCACTTTAATATCCTCATTATTTAACAGAGATACTCGCTTGGCATGTTTGCCTTGTTGGTGCAGTGTAAGACTCCTAAACCTCAGATATTCTTTTGCATAGGCTCTGATTGCTGTGGCTTGATAGTGCTGAGAAGGCTTTGCCCAAGCTACCTTAGCAG
Organism: Apophysomyces variabilis; assembly: GCA_002749535.1. Classification (NCBI taxonomy): domain Eukaryota; kingdom Fungi; phylum Mucoromycota; class Mucoromycetes; order Mucorales; family Mucoraceae; genus Apophysomyces; species Apophysomyces variabilis. Next base: position 217,697 of record MZZL01000381.1, on the reverse strand, counting down.
CTTCCTGTGAGGCAATTATTTTCTTCTTTCCATCCAATAAACTCATGAAGTACACAGCAACACCACGATACTTAGCAAGCTCATAGTCAGATAATTGACACTTAGCAGCAGTTTTCTAGTTCATATGAGGTACAGTGACCTCAGACAGCTTGTCCAAAGCCTCATCCATTGACATAATTGCCCCTTCTTCTTCATCATATACTCCAACATCATTCTTATCTTCTTCAGGGCATTCTGGGTTATCTAGAAGCTGAACATCACTTTTAAAGAAGCTAGTAATTTTCATACTGCCCCTTGCCATTTCTTTGCTCTTCTTCTGGCAATACAATCTTGTTGTTCAAGCTGTACCCCAGTAATGGCGACTAGAAGGAATATTAAGGGACCACTTAATAGGGAACACCAGTATGTCTAATTCATCATGGCTATTGTCAGCTGTTTCTAAACTGTTTAGAAGCTTATAATCTATAATCTCATCAGCTTCCAACAGCATATTATCTTCTGAGCTCTGATCAGGCGCTTGTGTAATCTGCTGATACTCAGCAGTTACAGTCAGAAACTGATTTCCAGTTTCATTTCGAGCACAGTTTTTAGCAAGTCACTGTCTTTTGTTGATACGTCCCATTTTGTAATTAGCGAGGAACACTATGACCACAGGGTCAACTAAAAGTAGTAACATTTACTACTTTTAGTAAATACTAAAGATGCCCTGTTAGTTATAAAGTAGTAAAAAAGTAGTAACTACTAAAATTCAACTACAATGATAAAGTAGTAGAAAAGTAGTAACCACTACAATTTTAGACAGCGATCAAGTAGTTAAAAAGTAGTAACCACTAAATTTTGAGACAGCGATCAAGTAGTTAAAAAGTAGTAACTACTAAATTTTCAGACAGCGATCAAGTAGTTAAAAAGTAGTGATTACTATAATTCATAGTAGTAGTAAAGTAGTAATAAAGTAGTGATGGTAAAGTACGTTTTATTGGATAAAAGAACCCATGTAATTACACTAAAAAAACTAGTCCTATATTTTTGTTTACATTTACTTACTATGACTAGAAAAGAAAAATATGTGCAAACACATTTTAACAAGGATAATAACCTTACAATGAGAACAACGATTAATAAATAGAGTTAACGTTGTCAGCCAAAAAGATTTTCAAAGTAAGCCTCATAGATAGCTACAACACAAGGATCTTATGAAACACAAAAAGATGAGTAACTATAAACTATATGAAAAGGATCCTTTACCTTATAGCCATAATGAAAGTGAGAACAGATTCCAAGTCATCTGTACAATAGCGATAAAGCAGTGACAATGCCGTTTACTGTGCAAAGCTTTATACTAGTATACTAAAAAAAGAGAGTGTTAAACTTTCAATTATAAGCATAGCAATAAGAAGTAAGCAACTCAATTACCTCAGTGAAACTGATTTTGAGTGCTGAAGCTATACAGTGTTTTGTTTAGAATAAGGCGCAAAAGTGATAGTGATAGTTGAGTGTACTATAGGAGGTGTAAGAAGACGTTGTAAGAAATAAATAAATTACCTATTGACTGACAAAAAGCACTACATAGAATGCCCATTAGCGCCAACACTAATTGCCTGTAATATAGAGAGGTTAGCATGTACTTCGTTAGACAATAGTACCTATACAAACAATGTTAGTATAGAATGAAGGAAAGTAATGACTTGCATGCCAAAAAAAAACTTTAACCGGTATTAGAAGAAATGAAAAGAAGAATAAAAGAAGAAAAAAAAAACGATAGTGGGAACTTTTTACTTGGTTTTTTGAGTTGATCTTGACACAGATTTTTATTAGTTAAATAGTTTTTATATCTGACGCAACCTATTTTAAACTGTGGCCGCCTGTAACCTTATAGTTCTGAAATATAAGCAAGTGACTCTTTTACTGTTGGTCATTGCTTTGAGCAGAAAGTCTAACATATGTTTATCAATAAGCATGCAATCAAGACATCACATTTACTTACCTGTTACGTTGATTATAAGCATTCTGCCATTTGCGCTTAATCAGACAATCTGCCCCCCAGTAGTTCTTGCAAAGGTCTAAAGGAGCACCCATCTCTAGCGCCATTGCCTCCATAGTAAGATAAGCAGCTTTGCGCTTTTCACCTAGCACCTTGCTCCAGCTGTGTATGGTTGCTGAGAAACCACATGCCACTTCTAGTTGCTGTAACACCGTTTGTGCCTTCTGTCCCAGATGCAGGTACTGTGATTGCAAAAATGACACTGGCGACCAAGGATGCCTATGGCAGATAAGAAACCATAAGCTTCAAAGGATGGAGCTTTTTCCCTGCTGTCTTTTGTGATCCCTCGCTTCTAACCAGTGCAGAGTGGACGTATCCAAGTCAACAGGCAAGTAAGACTGTAACAGAATAGGTTGATTCCAAATATCTTTGGGAACCTAGCAGGAAGGAGGAGTTTCACCATGAACAATTGCCATAGGAGCATTGTTTGGAACACTTATATCACTCAAGATGCTAAACTGTTGGCTGCCAAACTGCTAGCTACCAAACATAGACAAAGACTCCATCTGCTGTTCCAATATAACCTTGCACACTGATGCCTCAACCAAACCAGGAAACTTCTCATCTATGACCTTGCTCAAGATTTTATGCAATTCTGCGTTTACATTTTCTCGCCTTTGGTTGTTGTTAGTAGTTGATGACATTTTCAATAAAAAAATAAAGTGATGTTAAAAGAGATAATAAATACGTACCTTTCAAATCTTACTAGTATTTATATTAGTCGCTAAAAAAAAGCATGTCTTCATATGACATGATATTGATAATCCATTCTATGAGTCATAATGAACATCTTCCTGATTTATAATAGAATGGTCGTGTAGAATCACCATAGTCTTCTTGCAGACTATATATGATAGGTGTAATTGGTGTGTACAGGGACAGATTAACTGTTACTCAAGGAAAATATTGCATAATGATTGGACAGTTGCCATAAATAGCAGCGCTGAGGTTACTGTTCACTTAGCCAAAATGAAAAATTCAAGTGGTGTTGATATTGCGAATTTTTGTCAATAAAAAGTTTTTAAAAAAGAAAACTACAACGACTTTGTAAGAATATGCATGTTACCATTAACACGTTCACTTGTCTTACCTTTATTATTTAGGAATATATACGATTTCAATTATTCCATGTAGAAATCAATCTATTATGCTCAACGTGAATCATACTTACCAGCACCAATTATGAACTCACCTTTACAATCACTCTTTTAATATGCATTACGCGTTAGCTTCTATGTCACATATGAATTCTAACAACAAGGGGAGCCAATCACACTGCGTATACAAGTGTGTCAATTGATGTACAATTGTACTGTCAGTGAAGCTCTTCAAATTACATATGCGCTATATCTGCATAAACCAATACCTGCAAACCTTTGTATGATTACTCACAATAATGATGACCAAGATATTACAATATCATGACAAGATTGGTTGACAGAGAAACCAGTCAACAAGCTATTGACAGAGTGAATAAGATATATAAAGTGAAAAAAAGGACATCCATATTCAATCTTTTTCTATCAACTCACCATGACCCTTCCAACTATTATTACCTGCCATATCTGCCATGTTACCTTTACTAGACTCAAGCGTTATAACCACCATAGAAGAGCTTGCTTTATACAGCATGAAAAGTGAGACATTCATTTGTTAGAGCTTAACGAAGAGGCTACAGTATAATGATTGTTTAAATAGTGATCAGAATAGTCATTAATATATTATGGTTAGGAAACTGAGGAACATACTGAAGATGTTGAAGTCTCTGCTGTTGAGAATGATCGAAAGATCAATATCTTGGACTTGATCGACTTGCCAGACAACATTAATGAAGAACCAAAAGAATATGACCTACTTGATACACTTTTTGACTTTCTGTCAGATGGTGATGAAGTAGTTGAAGAAGCTATGGTGAAGTATTTAAGAGAGAAATAAAAATAAAGGGATCAGAAGAATACTTTGAGACTTTTGAATATCATTGTATTCAAAAGTCCAATTACTGGTTTTAACAATCTCTACTACTAATATTTATACTGTCTGGATGCTTAGTCAGATATCTTATTAATCAGAGGATGCGTAAGCTCTGAGTAATCATGGTGGATTGATAATAATTGATAATAAGTGCTTGTCAAAATATTATTGTCTATCTGAGTTTGAATAAGAGAATTCAGGGATGATGACAAATCACTGTGTTCCTGCTAAGATTGTAATCATTGTACTTGTCTTGTTACACCAATTATAAGATAGAGAGACTATATCAGAAGTTTGTATAAGACCGCAATGATTGCTTTATTAGAGGAAACAAGGTGATAAGTAAATGTGTATGATCGTTATATAATAAAAATATATCAAATACAACATTACCCCCCTCCAGTTTGAAGCAATATGTTGAATTATGTCAGGGTCAATAAAAACCTCTAAAAAACCCAGTGGGAAAAAGTAATGAGGAAAAGATCCTGAACACAATTCAAGGTAGGTCTATTTGTTGCGAGAACGCTTGTTGATATTCTGTTGTTTATGTACAGGTAAAGACCGTTTACGTGTAATGCAAGTTGCAATACTAGTGGCATCGTTAGCAGTGACAGTTGTTTGTCGTTTTGTCTTGGTGCTAAAGTTAGCTTTGCTGTTTGTCTTTTTGTCTGTATTGTGAGTTTGTTTGGTGGCTTTAACCTTTTCCGGTTTTTCACCAAGACGAATCCAATATTTATCAATAGTAGCTAAGTCCATAAATTTGTCTGGAGTTAACCAACTGTCATCTTCTTTGCCGTAACCTTTCCAACGTACAAGGTATTCTCGTTTTCCTGGTGTACCTCAATGGTTGATAATATTTTCGATTTTATATATTTCATCTTTTGGTACAATTTTATCCTGAGAAATAAGTTTTAACTCGGATGGTACGTAGTCTCTTGACATCAATTCACCGGTTTCATCTTGAAGCATATATAATCCTCCTTGTATGCAACGAATTACAGTGTAAGGACCTTCATACGCAGGGGCTAGCTTGCTTGAGTGAGTTGGAATTCTGACCATGACATGGCTTCCTTCTGGGATGTCAATTATTACATGGGCATCGTCAAATTTATCTTTTTGTGCTTTTGTAATTAAATCAGTTCTTTCTTTTAGCGCGGGGAACACGACATTGGCCATGTGATCGATTCTTTCCACTAATTGCTCATATGTTATGGGATCAGCTGGTGTAGAGTTTTCATCGCAGTAATCTTGAAATGCATTCATTTTGCATGCAAACATCAGTGAAAAAGGAGGTGTATTAAGGCGCTTGGAGACTTTGTTATTAAGTGCTAATTGTACACTTGGCAGATAATAGTCCCAATCCTTTCCAGTACCTTGAACTGCTTTACGTATTACCTGTACAGAAGACTGTACCCATCGTTCTGCCAATCCATTGGCGCGTGGATGATATGGCATAATGAGTCGATGATCAATACCAGTGCTCTCAGTGAGTTTGCGCATAAAACTGTTTTTGAACTCTGTACCATTGTCTGATTGAATGATATGAGGAAAACTGAAGTCTCCAAAGACTTGGATAAAAGCTTTGACGATGGTATCAGATTGTTTATTCAGCAGAGCATGTAAGATGCAAAATCTTGTACATACATCAACCATGACTAAAAGGTAGTTATTACCGTTGTCAGAAGTTTTGAATGGGCCTCCTAGATCAACTGCCCAGTGATCACCTGGAACATACGCATAGATTGGTCTTAATGGATAATAACCTTTACGCACTATGTTGTGTTTTTGGCATTATGGACATGATTTGACATATTCCACTGCATCTTGGAGAATGTTGTTCCAATGGATGCCATCATTGTGGATAGCTTTTACCATGTATTCGGCTCCAAAATGTCCGAGTAGATGCACATGTTCAAGAATTTTTCTCTGTTCTTCTTTAGGTGGTGTTATCCGGTCATTGATGATGGTCTTCTGTGTTGTTACACGGAATATGCGTTGATCTTTTGGTTTGCTAGCAAATTCATTGGATTTGAATTTGTGGTTTTTGAGTGTCTTAAGTATTTTAGCAGATGGTTTTAGTGCCATGTTACCTCCCTCTAGCTCTTTAGACGGAGGAAAAAGGCAAGAAAGAGTGTCTGGCAAAATATTATCTAAACCAGGTAGATATACTATGGTAAACATGTAATCCAGCAAGATATTGAGCCAATTAATCATCATTGGATTGGCGATTTTTTGCATGTGGATGTAAGTGAGAGCTTTATGATCTGTATACAGGGTGAATGAATTACCCCAAAGATATTAGTGAAATTTCTGGAGAGTGAAGACGATGGCAAGTAATTCACGTTTGGTCGTGGAGTAGTTTTGTTCAGATTTGGAAAGAGATCGTGCCATAAAACTGATGTGTCTTGTCTGTTTATCGATCTACTGGTAAAGAACAGCGCCAATACCATAATTAGAAGCGTCTGTTGCAACGAAGAAAGGTTGTGATAAATCAGGATAGTGCAAGATATGACGGGTGGAGAGCATCTGTTTCAAACTATTGAAATGCTCCAGATGGTGTGCTGTCTATAAATCCTGAAGAGGTCTAGCATTGTGCAATGCATCTAATGGAGCAGTCAGTTTTGCTACATTGGGGATATGCTCGTGAAAATAATTGATGACTCCAAGAAATCGTTGGATGTCATGTCTGGATTTGGGAGTAGGCCAATCGAGAACATTAGTGACTTTGCGAGGATTCAGAGAAGCACCTTGGTCATTAATGCAAAAGCCTAACAAGTATACTGATTGTTGTGCAAAATGACATTTGTGTGGATTCAGGATCAAATTGACACTAGTAAGCTTATAGATCATAGCTTGTACATGCGAAATGTGTTCAGCCATTGTTCTGGAATAAACAATCACATCATTGACAAAAGTTTTCACAAAAGGCATATCGATAAAGATGAGTGCCATAACTCATTGGAATTTGGCAGATAAGGGTTTGAGACCGAAAGGACAACCTTGGAACATGTACTGTAGTTCATTATAAGTGAATGTAGTTTTATGTTGGTCATTTTCATGAATCTTAAATCGATGAAAAGCACTTTTAAGGTCCAATGTAGTGAAAATTTTGGAACTGTTGAGTGAATGAAAAATGTCTTGGATGAGTGGTAATGGATATTTGTCATCAGGCAGTAAACGGTTGATGTGTTGGGGATCAAGGCAAGGGCGTTTACCAGTTTTATTACCATATACGTCTTTTTTGTCTGCCAATGTCAATGGACTATTCCAAGCAGTATTGACAGGTGCACGTATGATTGTACCTTCTTCTAGCCATGTCTTCACTGCCTCGTCAATGACAGGCTTTAGCTTAAATGGAATAGGATACTGTCGTTGATAAGCACATTGTCCTGTGGGAGTTGGCAACTTAACAATAGATTCAGGTACCATGCAAAACGAAGTTTTTGGAATAGCTTCGTTTGCTTTGACATATGGTTAGATTGCAGTCATGAATGTGGCATGCTCCTTGGTGGTCCCAGCAGGAGAGTTGTTTGGTTCTGGGATGTCAATTAATTTATCTGAATTATTGGAATTTTGCTTGGAATCATCCCATTTAGTGGCTAAACCGATTAAGGCAATGCCTAGTTTGGGCATGATGTCAAATCCCAGAAGTATATCTATTCCTTGAGGAAGATCCATAATCTCAAAAGAATGGGAAACAACACGTTTATTGTATTGAATTTGTAATGGTTTAGTAATACCGATTCTATCAGTATAATGTCCGCGACTAGCAAAGTTAAGTTGTCCTTTAACAGGGATTTTTTCCCAAGACTTTTTATTACACAAATCTAAACTAATGGCTGAAAATTCAGCACTAGTGTCAACCAAGCCAGTTATATGCTCATCCTGAATAATAATAGGAGTTGTGAGTGAGAATGGATTGGAAATTTGTGGTTCTCTTTTGCTGTATCTGCAAGACTTACCCAAATTGCTGGCTTGGATCTCAAGATTGGTCATCACCTGATCCAAGTTCTCAATGTCATCAGCTGGGTGTACAAAATCTGTGCATGTGACGGCTCGCACAGTATTGTTCGTCATTCTTTCTCTTTCAGCTTTCTTGTGGTCATGGTATTCTTTGCACCAGTGTCCGGGTGCATGAGGACGTCCACAGTAAATGCAGTCAGCCTTCTTCTTCTCCTTTTCTTGCGCACGTAGCTTGCATTCCATGGTGGAATGGTGAGCCTTGGGACCGTGGAAGTCACAACCAACAACTTGGTGTTGAGGTGAGGAGGACTTTGACAAACTTGTTGAATGTTTCATTTTGTGACGACTTGGACCTGAGCGGGAATAAATTTCGCCATTGTCATTCTCCAGGTGTTGGTATGATCGTTTGTGTACTGAAATGGCATGTGCGACTTCCAGCACTAATTTCATCGTTTGTGGTAGTTCTTTACCAAATCTACCATGCCAGGCTACTTGAACGTTTTCGCAGATGTTGGGCAGCAATGAGGCCAGGAAATGAAGAGCTAAACCTTGACTATTAGCAATGCCACCTGCATGGTATGCCTTTTAGAATTGAGTGCCGTAATCTATGACAGTTTCATTTTTATGTATGAGCATAGTGTATGCTTCAGTTGCCATAGCAATCATGCGGTCTGGTGAATCAAACCGTTGCTGGAAGATCTTGCGTGCCTGGTTCCAGGTATAGTTGTGGTTGGCAAGGTTTGACTCAAACCAGGGATTATAGTTGTGATAAATGGCCACGTCAAGCCATTTCTCCCAATCTTGGTCCAGGTCAACGTCCATAGCCTTAAGAACCTTTTGAAATGTATGCAAGAAGTGCTCTACAGAATCAAACACCTCCTGTTTGGGACGCCAGATTTGGGAACCACGGACTTGAAAAATGGGAATATCTTGGTATGAAATATGAGGTGACACCTTAGACACAGTATGCACTGCTTGAACTACAGAACCAGTGCTTGAAGTGGAACGTTCATCATCCAGCAATGTACGGAACTGCTGCAGGATGGCCTTTGTGTTTTGAATATCGCTGAGAAGGGTCTTGAGCAATTCAGGACCAGCGGAGGTAAGCACTTCATGGTAATAAGCGATCAGTGCATTGTACTTACTTTGATAATGATTTACCATTGAGTGCAAGTTGGCTTCAGGATCAGCGTGAGCAGAGGACGCTGTATCATGAAGGTTAATTTGCTTCTTTGAAGAAGCAGGAGCCAGAATGTCGCCCTGGACATCTTCCATAGCAGTGGAAATGTCACCATTAGCCAGGGAAACTTGTGGAATGGCTGAGATAGTAGATGAGTCCTCATGGATAGGATCAACGGTAGGAGAAACAACAGGGGAAGATTGGATAGACATAATAAAGGTGGTAGAGGGTGTCAGAAAAAAAAAAGAGTATTCAAAGTAAAAAATGAAGTATTTAAGAGAGAAATAAAGATAAAGGGATCAGAAGGATACTTTGAGACTCTTGGATATCGTTTTATTCAAAAGTCCAATTACTGGTTTTAACAATCTCTACTACTAATATTTATACTGTCTGGATGCTTAGTCAGATATCTTATTAATCAGAGGATGCGTAAGCTCTGAGTAATCATGGTGGATTGATAATGATTGATAATAAGTGCTTGTTAAGATGTTATTGTCTATCTGAGTTTAAATAAGAGAATTCAGAGACGATGACAAATCACTGTGTTCCTGCTAAGATTGTAATCATTGTACTTGTCTTGTCACACCAATTATAAGATAGAGAGACTATACCAGAAGTTTGTATAAGACCGCAATGATTGCTTTATTAGAGGAAACAAGGTAATAAGTGAATGTATATGATCGTTATATAATAAAAATATATCAAATACAACATATGGAAAGCGAGAACCGTAAGCAATAAAAGCATGTTCTGCACTTACTGATATGCAAAATAGTCGACTCTGATCCTATGGATCTTTGTTCTGATGAAATGAACGACAGTACCCATACATTTAAGTACAAGAAACACACTTCTTAGACGTACACAGAATGCATGAGCGTCAAACTTTACATGGCCGCAGTCAGCTTCAACATCTCTCATAAAGCTTATGACAACATGGTGAAGATCTTCAATGAATTCCTTGAAATTGTGCAAAACGGTTAGTGTCATTTCATTGTACATTTCACGTTTCTTACCAACATGTAGATCGGAATCAGCAACACTGCCCTCTGCTCAGTTACTACTTGTCTAACAAGCTGGTAAAAGAAGAATATGATGTACAGCTGAAGATATATGACGTATGTCATAACGGTTGTATCTTGTATATGAAAGACGAACCTAAGACTGTCTGCAATGAATGCAAAGAAAGCTGATACAAGGAATCTAACAAGCGCCAGGCAAATGGCAAACCCATTTTGCAGCCAGTGCAGACAATGAAGATCCTTTTAATTGCTGGACAGCTGGCTCGCATGCTTGGTGATGAGGAGATGCGCAAGCTCCTGTCCTACCGCCATAATTTCCAGAACAAGGAAGGGATGTACAGGGACATCTTTGACAGGACAGTATACCAATCGCTATGCCACGATAAGGACCTGTTCAAAGGAATGCACGACATCACCCTGACGTTGTACATCAATGGCTTCCAACCGTTTAACACGAGCAAAACTTCTTTGACAATGTTGCATCTTGTTGTTCTCAACTTTGATTCCTCTATTTGGTAAGTATCAGATTTGAATTAAGTAATTATGCTAACTTTAAGATCCTTACCATGCACAGATATGAGAATCATAATATGCTTCAAATTAGTATCACTCTTAGTTCAAGAAACCTAAGGGACCTGTGGATGTTCCTTGAGCCTACGCTTCATGAGCTGCGTCAATTGGAAAATGATGGTATGGTTGTTAAGTTACTGGATGGTACGCGATTCAGGGCAAGAGTTCACCTGCTACTAGCCACTGATGATATTCCTGCTGCCACCAGTCTTTGCAATCATGCCACCTTTTCACATATGTATAGCTGTTGACAATGTTTGATTGAGGAAAAAAGACGACTGGCATGTACTTCATTCTGAACCAACAGCAAACTTTTACCATGTGATTGGTGGAGCAGTACAAACAAGGTGATAAGGTACATTGCATTTGCTTCAGCACAGATCAGGCATAAGATGCTGACAAGCTGTCATATCACCTTTGCAATATCAATAGGATAGAGGTATCAGGGCGCCAGTTCCATTTGCACACCTATGATTGTTCATAGGATCTTTGTTCTTTGGGCTCAATGAGATGCATCTGCTCAGGCATGGATTAGCAAGACTTCTGTGGAACTTGTTGCTCAATGATAAACAAAAGTTTGGTAACAACACGATCACAGAACAATATCCTTTCAAGCTAAAGACAGGTATCACTTTGCGTATGATTGGAGATACAGTATAGAGCTCTTGCCAGTATATGCCTACTGCATTTCAGGGTAAATAGAATAATATAGCAACTGATTCAGGCCATTACCGGGCAGTCAACTGGCTAAACTTCCTTTTGTACGTTGTTTCTACCATCATAGTTGACAGCCTGGAGCAAGATGAGACCCGTTTTGCAGTTCTGAAATTGATCCTGGCTTGTCAAATAAGTTTGCAGTAGGAAATTAGTGCAGCAGATCTGAGTACTGTTGAACGGTATGTTATTGTATAGAAATATATACTGTATCTAATACCTTCTTTTCGTCATTTAGAAACATTTGTGAATGGCAGTCTTTCCTGTTGGCGCACTACAACAATGGCAAAGGAACACTTAGACCACTGGTATTTACCATCATGCAACATTACCTTTCGCATATTGCCAGTACATTGCGCAATCTTGGCCCTCTACGTTCCTTTTCTGCATGCTGTATGGAACGTACCAACGGTCTGTACAAAAAGATGATCCGATCAATAGCCGCCCCAGGACAAAACGCAAGCAATCTTATTGAGAAGCTGGCAGCTTTCCATTTCATAGAACGTATGCATCTACAATTGCAACAGTCAGTACCATATGATGAGTTATCCTATCTGTCCCCAATATCAAAATCCACTAAACCATAGATATGGAGACCTTACTATAAAGAAATCAACCTGCATTCATTTCCCAGAATAGAGGGCATCACAGGAGATATGCTGTGAAACGCATTAGCCAGTTTCTGGATGAGTCACCACAAGTTTGAAGCAAGTATGCTGGTAGATGATGTTATTTCACAACTACATCCACACTTCCTGTTAGCCGGTCGCATATGGAAAGATAGCTGCGTTTATGCCAGTAAACTCCATGACTGCCAACATGGATCGAACAGATATAACTCACTTGCTATATATGAGTTTACCAAGATGAGGTAAGATGCCCGGTCGTTTTATCATACAATGCCTTACACGTTTTCAATCTTTATTTAGTTGGTCTGGACGAGAACATCGTGAAGTGTTTGTTGGTGAAACACAATTTTTTATTTACCATCAACATGACACTAACAAGCAGATTCTGGCTGTTGTGCGTTTCTACTGAAATCTTTGGCAAGAACATGATCAGTTTCTGGTCCTCATCAAGAACCTGTCTGATTCTGGGATGCTGAAGGTTGTTGACGTTGGGAGGTTAAACGAAGCTGCTGGGTTGATTCCAAAGGTGAATTTCACTACACAGTTTCATATTATTTGGCTGTATGGAAAAACTAACAGAAGGTTTAAGTTCAGCAACCTCAGCTCCCTTGGGTAGTCACAACCTTTTTTTTTCCCCCACTGCCAACTTCTTTCTGGTATTGCTTACATAGTCTTTTCTTTCCTCTTTTTTCTTTTCTTCCTTTTTCTCTATTTCCTTGTTGTTATTTTTTGTTTGACTTATAAATTATTTTAGTAAACTTTGCCTCATCCTTGTCATACTTCTACCTTATAAAGTTGTCCCAATTAACTATGTAATGCCCCAATCACATTCCATCACACCAAGCGTCATAGTATCAAAGGACCATATAGTTATAGTGATCTCATCCTATCCGTTTTAATAAATTAAAAGAAAACACTTATTAAAAAATTACATCCTAATTTTGGAACTCATCACATTTTAGTTGGGCGAAAAAGTGGGAATTTGAAGATATCATTGGATGAAAAAATAAGGTTCTGAGAGTTTGATTGGAAGAAAAAAGGGCATTGATTGGATCAGAATGATCACTGTTGAGCTGAGAGACAAATACAAAGCAAGTGAGGGCCACAGGGCTGAGCCCACATACTAGGGTTCCATATAGTTCAGTTCTTCTCAGTTCTTCAGCAGAACTGAATCGAACCATCACAGTGAAGGAACCGAACCAAACTGAACTGAGAAGAACTGAGGAACCGAGGAACTGAACCGACCTAATCAAACTAAAACTTGGGAAAACAAAAGAAAAGGACTATATAGGAACCTTTTTACTGGAAAGCCAAGGAGTATAAAACCTATACATAATGTGGTTATTGTGAAAAGAGAATATCTTCTGTAGAAAATACAGTCATCATAGTTCAAAAACTGTTTTACATTGAGATTAGCTTGGCATTTCACTCATTTCAGTTGGCTAAGATGAGCCTTGGTTTTGCGCTCTAATTCAGATGATGAAATGAGCATTTTGTCATTAATGAATTTCTATGGAGATGGTCGTAAATCAGGCAAATGGTATGCGCTGGACATGGTAAGTGAGATGACGTACGTACTGTATCCCTGTTTTGGCTTCGCGCAGTAGCAGCAAAAGGCCATAGAAGTTACCCAAAATGGATAGCTGTAGGATCTATTCAATGAGCTCATCGGCCTTGCTCCTCTTTTAGAAAGATAGGCCGTATTATCATTTGAAGCAAAGCTGTCAACCTTTTAAGTACTTTAATTGTCAAAACGCTGAATTGACAAATAGTATAAATACTGAGAAGTCTCCTACAATAAAAGGTTAATATCTTTTTCAATATGATTTTCTAACACTTATAATGGTTTTCGAACGCAGTGAATCTTCCAGAGATCCTTGAGGTGCTCTCTCAGATAGGGTAAAATTACTATCGTTTATTGTGGCCTGTCTCGATTAACCTTTGTCAGCAGGCAATGACAGAACGTATGTCGATAGCACGAGAGTCATCTGTGATGTCGCTAGACTCTATGGCTTCAGGCACTGACCTAGGGGAATCTGGATCCTTTATGCTGGATACACAGTCTCAAGAATCTGTTTCAACTGATATTGATAATGACGAGGCCAAGGGTAGTTGGATTTTAAAATTCAAGTATAGCGAGCAGTTCATTGATAAAGATGGGAAAAGCTGGATTCAATGCCTTCTTCCTGGATGTGGTGGCAAGCATTTTGCAGCAAACCAGTCGTGTACATCTGGACTACTTAAACATTTACGCGTCAAGCACAATGTCACCAAAGATCATAGCCCTCATGCAGGCAAAAATAAGCGGGTTCTTGGTGCTCTCAACAAGTTTCTAATTGGCACAAAATGACTTCGAACTTTTGACAAAGTGCAGTTTCATAAGCAATTTGTCAAATTCCTTATGAAGGCTAAGCTACCATTCAATATCAGCAAAAATGAGGAACTACACACATTACTTGAAATGGCACAATCAGCACCAACGGTTGATTCAGTAAAGCTTCCATCGGCAGATACAGTTACCAAAAAGGTTTTTATTTCCATCTTATCCATACATGTTTAACTTATAGAGAAATAGACCAGAGAGTAGTATTTCCATTATAAGGACAAGGTTGCCACTTTGTTGAGCAAAATACCAATGATATCCTGTACCATTGACTCTTGGACAAGTCCTTTTCATCAAGAATTCCTTGGGGTTACAAGTCATTAGATTTCCACATCAACTTGGATGATGCAAGAATTATGGTTGGGCTTTGAGCCTCTAAACGGTCTACATACTGGAGAAAATCTGGCAGAAGCATTCTTAACAATCCTTGGAAAGTTTGATCTGTGTGAAAATCTCTTTACTATAACTAGCAATAATGCTTCAAACATGCTAAAAATGACACAGGTTATAGAAACACGCGCTATAGAAAATGGATGGGTAATTAAATTAATCATATAATTTTTGTATACTTATAATCCCTTGCAAAACTAGCCTTTCCAAGCAGAGTTGCATCATATACCTTGCTTGGGTCATATTATCAACTTGGCTGTCCAAGACATACTGAAGATCGGCCTATCAGCACAAGCACCAGAGACTGAGGATGAACTTAATAATGAATGTGAATCCATGGAGACAAATGTCATCATTAAACTGCAAAAAGGCATTAACAAGATAAGGTACAAATGCGCATTCATTTTCATCTTCGCTAAATAACTACTTACCAGATCCTCACCTCAATGGATTGAAAAATTCAAGCGCATTCAATTAAATAAAAAGTGCCCCAACCTCATACTTATAAGCGACGTTCATACCCATTGGAATTCGACGTTCTGAATGCTTGCTCATGCAGTAGTTTTGAAGGATGCTTACATGGCAATGTGTTCCAGTTTGCCAGAGCTAAATCACTATAAACTTATGGACCACGAGTGGACATGCATTGATCAAGTGAAGAATCTGCTCCATATGTTTGATGTTGTGACTAAACGTGTTTCTGCAAGCAAATCCCATGCAACGATCAATACAAGCATCTTATTTTACAATAAGCTCATAGACTCACTAGAAGATTTCATAGCTGATACTCAGAACTATAGAAAATTGTGAAACGCTGCTGGGATTAGATTAAAAAAGCTGCAAAAGTATTACTGCAAAATGGATAATACGCACATCTACGCAGTTGCCACTGCAATAGACCCACATATGAAGTTCTTATGGTGGTATTGAAGTAGTTGGGAGGAAGAATGGCAGGTCCTTAGCCAGAATATGGTGAAGGACACTTGGTCCAGTTTTCCAAAAAGAGGAGAGGCTGAAGCTGTGGTTGATGAAAAGATAAAGGAGCTTTATGACTTGTATGGAATGCTGAATATGTCAGATGAACTAGCTGATTACATTTCAGAGAAAATCTGCGCTCCTACTACAGGAGGTAACAAAGCCTTGGAATTGGTATACTGGCAGATGCAGTCACATTGATGGCCAAATCTTGCTAACATGGCGGCACAATATTTAGCTGTTCCAGCAACGTCAACGCCATCTGAACGATGCTTTTCAGCATCGCGCTTTTTACTTCCCTACACACATAATCGACTAGACCCACATGTTATAAAACAGTTAATGCTTTTAGAATCTTGGTCATCCTTTTCTTTTGAATAAACTGGATCTGATTCAGAATTGTGCTAATTAGTCTAAGTGAAAAATGGCTTCAGTTCTTCAGTTCCTTTATAAAGAACTGACCTTAGTTCCGGTTTGGTTCTAGGAAAGAATCGAACTGATTTTTTCAGTTTGGTTCCAGTTTGGTTCCAGTTCTTTGGTTCTTTTGCAGAACACTACCACATACACTCTTTTTCTGTTTTTTCTTTTCAATGGCTGAAAGAAAGTGAGGCCTGAAGGGTCAAGCTGACTTCTTGCACAGAAACGTGCATATGTGCACTGACATACACACTGTCTTTTGCTTTTCAATTGCAAGGCCTGAAGGGGTTGCAATGAATTTTTGGAGGTACGTTACACGAGGGGTACTTCCGTCACACCTGTCATAAACGCGCTGTAATTAGTCTACCAGTTTCTTTCTTGAGCCGAGTTTTTAGAGAGGCACTTATATACACACTGTCTTTTTCATTTTAATCGCTGTAAAGAAAGCAAGGCCCAAAGGGCCGAGCCTAATTCTTGGAGAGACACGTGGACACATACACACACACACATATATATATTCACTTATACACACTGTGTCTTTTTGTGATAATCGCTGTAAAGAAAGTGAGGCTCAAAGGGCTGAGCCTAATTCTTGAAGAGACGTGTGCACATATGGACATACACGCACGCATATTCACATATATACACTGCGTCTTTTCGTTTAATCGCTATAAAGAAAGCGAGGCCCAAAGGGCCAAGCCTAATTCTTGGAGAGATGCGTTCACCTACAGACATGTATGCACGCATATTCACATATACACACCGTGTCATTTTGTTAATCAGTGAAAGAAAGTGAGGCCCAAAGGGCTGAGCCTAATTCTTAGAGAGACACATGCATATGTATGTACACTCTATATTTTTAATTTCTGATTTGTATTTACCAGAACCTTCATGGCTTTGATCTGCATGCCCAGAAACAACGTTACTTTGCTGAGTTCCTTTTGAATGTTGGTGATGACCGTGTCCCACCAGGTATGTACTCTTCTATCATATGAATCTCATCATTTTCTCACTTATTTATGCAGTTCCAAATTCCGCTTATATTCCCTCAACCCTCAGTGGTGCATACCCAGGTCAAACGTCAATAACCTTATTGCTGCTATATACTACCCAGTACTCAATGCTATCCCTCCCATTGATACCCAACTTCTTACTGATTGTGCTATCCTTACACTGAAAGATCGCCACGTAGACATGATCAACAATATTATTACCAATTTATTTCCAGGAATGAGCTGCGCTTACAACAGTGCTGATACTGTTGTCAAACGTGAACATCAGAATCAAGTGCCTGTGGACTTTTTAAATTCACTATCATCTGCAGGTAACTTTTATCTACTGTTCACCAATCCCCAGTAGTGAACCTATTTTTCTTAGCTCTTCCACCATATACCCTTAATCTCAAAATCAACATGCTGATCATGCTCTTATGCAATATTGATCCCAAGGCTGGCCTTTGCAATAGCACGCGCTTGATTATTTGAGCTCTACATTCACATATCATTGACGCCAAAATTGCTACTGGCAGATATGCAGGATCACAAGTTTCTATATCTTGAATCAAGCTCATTGTTTCTGATACCAACTTGCCTTTTAGTGTAGCAAGAAGACAGTTTCCAGTGAAGCCTGCATTCGCCATGACAATCAACAAAGCGCAAGGTCAGACCCTTAATCGTGTTGGTTTATACCTCCTGCAATCCATGTTATCTCATAGTCAGCTATATGTCGCTCTGTCAAGAGTGACTGAAGCCTCCAACTTAAGAATCATGTGTGAGTGGAATGATACTCATCACTGCAGTTGAAAGGACGTTTTACCCTGGGTAAAATCTGGGTAAAATGTCAAATATTACCTACATTTTACTTACATTTTACCCACGTTTTACCCAGTGGGTAAAACTTTTGAGAAGTGGATAAAACGTACCTTTTACCCACATTTTACCCACGTTTTACCCACCTTCTATACCGTTATTAATTGGATAAAACAGTATGTGTCAGACGTAATTACATTAATACTATTGGACTAAGTTGTATGCATTTAACAACTAACATTAGAATTCTATTCGACCATATTCTTTTCTTTAAGCTCTTTTATTGGATTAACTTGCTTACAACAATACATGCTATTGAAGCTAATGATTCTTATCTAGTCTTTCTGATTGGATGCTCTTTTCGTTGCATTCATTATTTTAGCCAATAAAATACACTTCTTTATCATGTACAACAACACTTCTTAGCCTTATATATAGAGAAAACAAACATTTTTATTTTATT
>MZZL01000381.1:177873-193307 GCA_002749535.1 Apophysomyces variabilis | reverse complement strand
GCTACATAGCTCCAAGAAAATAAAAGTGTCTGTTTTTTTCCTATATATATAGCTAAAGAAGCTTCTTGTATATGATAAAGAAGTGTATCTTAATGGCTAAAATAATGTACACAACGAAAAGAACATCCAATCAGATAGACTAGATAAAAATCAGTAGCTCCAATAGAATGTATCGTTGTAGGCAAGTTAATCCAATAAAAAGTGCTTGAATAAAGGAATATGGTCGAATGAAACTAAAACGTTAGCCTCTAATGCATACTACTTGATCCAATAACATCAACGTAATGGTCTCTGTCATATAGCAGTTCATCCAATTGTTGAACTTGGGGGGGTGGTAGAAAGGTGGTGGAAAAGGTGGTGGAAGGTACATTCCACAAACCTTTGAAGAGATTCCACCGCATGGTGGAAAAGCGGTGGAAAGGTGGTGGAAAGGTGGTGGAATCTCAGATTCCACCAAGTTTCTACCGATGGTAGAATCTTTTTTTGACCGCAGTGCTATATCCGTTGTTTATACCTCCTGGCGCTATTGTATATCTATGCTGTTTGCCTCCCTCTGACATTGTATATCCAGCACCTGTGCATCCTATGACTCCTCATATGCCATTATTGACATCCTTGCCAATGGTCTCTGCGGGTCCATCTCAACCTTCTGTGCATTCGATCGCACCATGCCCACCTGCCAATGTTCTGCCTGAGATCTCTTCCAGATCAGTCATATATGGCATATCCAATATTTAATCTTCTATTCCAGATGCACGTACTAACAATGCTTACTATAGTCAACCAACTCTTTCAATGCAGCCTACCTCTTCAGATACCCCAGTATCAGTCAATACTGCACAACAACTAGCATTCAGCGTTAATGACGTGGCTAGAAGTAGTTCAACAGATGATAGCGTTCAAGACCTTGGCAGGATGACATACCGATGTCAATATTGCAATGCTAAAGTGTGGATAGGTGAAAAGACTGAAGGTTCCTTAAGAAATCCACGCTTTAGTATATGCTGCTTAAAGGGTACCGTCAAGATTGATCTCCCCCTTCCTCCTCCTACTGAATTGCTTGAATTGCTCACTGGGCAAGATACCTGTTGCAAGGAGTTTCACACCAAGACCTGAGCTTATAATTCTGCCTTTGCTTTTACTTCCATAGGCGTTCAGGTATGTCACTATTTTTATGCTATACCTCTCATAGTGTCATTTTATGCCTGATTTTAGCTGGATGAGAAACTTGCCAATGCAACATCTGGAGCATATACCTTCCACATCCACAGAACCATACATCACAGCATTGCGTGTTCCATTTTACCCTCATATAATAGACGTCCCAAATTTGTGCAAATGTATATATATGACTCAGATACCCAGCAACAATACTGTGCATCAATATTTGACGGCCTAGATCCCACTATTCTGTCAGATTTGCAGATGATGCTCCAGCATGACAACCCGTTTGCTGCAATATACCATACTGCCAGCCAAAGGCTTCAGCAGAACCCAGCTGACAGTTTCTGCATTCGCATAAAATCTACACATCAACCTCCTCGCGGTCATCATGGTCAATATACCCAACCAACAGCAGCCAAGATTATAGCAGTTATACCAAGTGGTGTTGTGGCAGATCAAATTGGTGCATACTGAGACATTGTCATTATACCCAAGGCTGGTAGGCTCATACAAATTGACGAACAACACCCATTATATGATCTATTACATTATGTCCTTCTTTTCCCACATGGAGAACAAGGATAGAGCCCACCACTGCAGAATACCACTCGCCGCAGAAAACAGCACCGTACGCAGAGAGTGCAAGGTAGTGTGAAACACCTGATATTTTCTGTTCTCATTCAAAGTACCTTTGCTCTCTTAGATGATGAGCATGAACACAGCCATGGCAACAACGAGGCAGATATTGCACATGTGACGCTGATGCTACATTATGCCTATCTCTTGCAGGACCATAAAGACTCCTACCTGGTGTACTTTGAAAGGCTCCTCCATCAGTTTGCTGTTGATATGTGGGTCAAAGCCGAACAACATCACCTGTAATATATCTGTCATAATCAAGTGAAATTTCGCATAGCTATGTTGGATGGCTTGATGGACAGCATAAATGGTGAAAGCTCGCAGAATCTTGGTAGCTATGTTATACTCCCTTCTACGTGTTGTATCTGACATCCTTTTCATAGTGATTTAGCCATATTTTCTAAATCTTGGCAATGTCTCAGCTATAGCCAGGTGAACTTCTTGTAAAACTTTTTATGTTACACGAGATCACATATTCATCTCCGATTCTGACTTTTGGTATCTGAAAAAAGAACTTTTTGTTCCTAGCTTTCTTACTGATTACCAGGAACTATCATTGTCTTATCCTTAACACCAATAACACTTGATTCTTCAATTGTACCATTGGTTTATGTTACAGACAATTGGATGAAAACTTTTCTTCTTATGTTATTGGTTTACAAGAAGTTTCACACTTATAGTCCCGATCATTCAACTAGAAAACTATAAAAGAAAAGCACTTGAAAATAAAGAACATTATCTCAGTCTTGCTGATTCCATCGGTTATCCTTTCTTTATTTTGATCTCACTTTTGACACTTCACTACATTCACAGGAGGTCCAAGGGATATGAACGCCTGATACCAAGATTTAATGGCTATTGTAAGGTCACTGGGTGCACCAGACCTCTTTGTTACATTTACCTGTAACCCTCAGTGGATCAAAGTTGCCTGCAAGCTGAAACTGGGCCAGACAGCAGCAGACCAGCCAGACCTTATGGCACGCGTATTCAAGCTCAAGGTAACATTGTACAGAAATTGCATGCTATACTTACATGATGTTTTCTTTCCCAGTTATATTCACTCATTAAGGATTTGACTGAAAACGCTGTTCTTAGCAAAGTGAAAGGGTACATTCAGGTATTTGAATTTCAGAAAAGGGGGCTACCTCATGCTCATATCCTCTTGATCCTCGAGGATGAGGATAAGCCTAGAACTGTTACCGACTATGATACCATTGTATTGGCAGAGATACCTGATCCTGATAGATACCCTGCTGCTTACCAAACTGTAACGAAAATGATGATGCATGGTATATTACAAGAAACTCTCTTGATGACAATGTTTGCTGACAGGTTTGGTTTAGGACTGTGTGGACTGCTGAACCCATGAGCACCATATATGCAGAACGGCAAATGTACCAAAAGATACCTGAAAGAATTTGCCACAGAAACTTCAAATACCAAAGATGGATACCCAATCTACAGAAGACGAAATGACGGCCATACATTTAAATGATCATTGAATGCCCCAGAGCTAGATAACCACTAGGTTGTTCCACATAATCTGTACCTCTGTACAAAGTACAACGCTCACATCAATGTTGAGATCGCCACAAGCATCAGAGCTGTAAAGTACCTGTACAAGTACGTTTATAAAGGTCAGGACCAAGCAATGATCGCACTCTGCCAGGAATAACCACACAATAATCAGCTGATCAATGAAATATCCTTATACCAAGACGCCTGATATATCTCTGCTTCTGAAGCTTTTTGGAGGCTATACCATTTCCATCTTTTCAGACGATACCCTGCTGTTCAGCGACTTGCCCTCCATCTGGAAGAGAAATGAACCATCGTATTCTGAGAAGGTGAGCCAGTAGAGGAGGTGCAAGAGTGCTTAGCCAGCCATATAACCACGTTGGATGCTTACTTTGAGCTCAACGTGTAAGTTGTTCACATCTCTAATTTAACATAAATTAACATTTACTATCTATTGTCCTATCATGCCTTCAGTCTTGACACAAACGCTCACAGATTCTGTTACTATGAGATACCTCAGCATTATACCTGGAATAAGACCTCCCAGCAGTGAAAGAAGCGTTCGCGTCATATGGATATGGTTGGTAGAGTGTATTTTGCACCCCCTTCTGACTCTGAACGCTTTGCTCTCTGAATTCTTCTTCACCATATACTCAAGAAAACGTCTTTCAGGGATATGCGCACCGTTGATGGCCAAGAATACCCTACCTTCTGCGCAGCAGCCAAAGCACTTGGTTTGCTTGATGGTGATGATAAATACGACCAATGTCTTAGGGAGGCAATCTATGTTATGACATCTGGACACCGTCTGCTTCATCTATTCGTCATCATCTTAGTGTTTAGTGATCCCACCAATCCTGGGCAGCTATGGAGAAAGTATGCAGAACATTTGTCCATACATTATCAGCAACAATATCATAGATAGAACTTGATACCTGACATATCAGCATATATAAATGAGGCATTACAATATATAAATCTTCTCCTCTCCTGCCATGGCCGTTGCTTTGCTGATTACCCTTCAATGCCGCTATTACCCTCATCCAGCTCTATATCCCTTCGTACATGCTTGCAAGATACACTAATCATTGAACAGCTGGATCATGATATCACCAACCTATAACAACAAGTGGATGATAGCGTGGCAAAATTTAATCCCAATCAAACTGCTGCTTTCTGCGCTATCATTGCTGCTGTTGAAAACGAGGATATCCTACAATGAATGTTCTTTTTGAAAGGTGCCAGAGGATGTGGAAAAACGTTTGTTTATAACACCCTTCTCGCCCATACCCGTGTACAAGGAAAGATCACTCTCACAGTCGCCTCCATAGGTGTTGCTGCATTGCTTCTGGACGGAGGTGTTACTGCACATTCCCGCTTTAAGATACCCATTGTTGCTGGCGTCATAGAAGATAACCTTACCTGCAATATACCCATCAACAGTGCCCTTGCAAGGCTTATCCATAAAACTACGTTGATCGTTTGGAACAAAGCTCCCATGACTCACAGGTATTCTCTTGAAGCCGTTGACCGCTCCTTTCATGATGTCATGGGGGCTTTAGATGCAAATTACAAATCTATACCTTTTGGAGGCAAAGTCATTGTTTTTAGCGGTGACTTTCATCAAGTCTTACCTGTGGTGAAGAGGGGCTCTGAAGCTGATCAGGTAAATGCCAGCATTATCTGTTCCACCTTCTGGAGAAACGTCAAGGTGCTCTCATTGTCTATCAACATGAGACTTCAAAACCTGCAAGGTAGCGATCTGCATGCTGAGCAGCAACGTTATTTTGCAGACTTTCTCCTTAAGGTTGGTGATGGTCGGCTCCCAGCAGGTAAGTGTCACTGCTGGTTGATCTTATGCTTATTGATTCACCTACCATTTTTCGTTTCTTCAAGTCCACAATTCACAATATATCCTGCTCAACCCACAGTGGTATATACTAGGTACAAACGTATATAACCTCATTGAAGCAATATACCATGCCACTATGGGAAAAATTATCCCAGAATTTGCCAATTCTAAGATTATTCCCATATACATCACAGGATTCAACGTTCTATATGAGAATCCTACTATAAGAAACTCAGATTATTCTAGGATATATCATAAAATGTAGGATAAGAGATAGTGGAATAAAAAGAAAATTCATGCTTTAAATTTTAAGATTGTTCTATGCTATATCCTAGAATCAAAACATAAGGATTGATCATGCTTTTATCCTTTGTTTATAGGTTAGTATAGCTGATAATTCTATGAATCAATATAAATCAACAATCAGTTAACTAGCATAAAACTATACAAGTTTCTCAAAATATTAAGACGTAAAAGTTCTTGTTTGCTTTATTTTATATAAGATAGGTTATATCTCCAATACTTTGCTTATTAATATAACTACATGATGAAATTAGTGTGGGCCAAATACAATAATGCTTTACTGGCATATCAGCTCAGTATTCTGTAACAAGCCCAACAAAATTGACAATATCAGAACAATGAGCAATGATGATTTTTTCTGCTGACGATGGCCATATAAACACAGTGGCTGAAGCCTCATCCACATTTGCCATATAAATACCTACAACAGCGAGCATTCCTTGATTTTCCATAGATATATAGAAGTAAACCTTTCCGAAGAACTATTTCCTTTCCACTAAAGGGGCATGTCTAGGGCACTTTGCATACCTATTATTATAGATTTTAATTAACGTGGTTAAACATAGTTATTTTTGGATTATATACCGATCAACCTCGAGATGTAGCTGGACGTAATAAGCTGCACGGTTAGATTGTGAGTGCTGAAGAACACTACTATACACTTTATGGTCATGCCATATACTGCGGTAGATTGTAACCTTCTGCATAGGAGCGTATGGCACCCTGATTCTTTGGTAAAAAGCCAGAAGAACTCTTGCTACTGTTCTAGCTGATATTTCAGCTATTTGTTGTGTTGAATCTAGTAACATTTCATGCTCTTTTCTGCGCGGTTCAATGCCCAGGCCATCAGTTGAATCCTGCACAGCAATTGTCGTACCATCATTTGTCAGATCAGTTGTATCATGTTCCAAGGCAATACCCACATATCTTGCACTAGCTATTTTTAATATAATGTTCCCTACATTTTGACCTGGTGCGCTAGTTGAGGAAAGCAACTGACTGTATAAGCCAATAATACATTCCATAGATTGAACGCTGTAGTATTGCATTGGACCAAGTTTATGAACGATATCAGGTATATGGGAAAGATAATGCATATTTGGCGTGAATATGGACTGCTTAATAACATTCTCCTTAACCAGTTCTCTCAAATAACGGTGCCATGTTTCAATATCACTGCACAATGATAAGTGGAAGTATTGACGTACAAGTATCTACCTTTTCATACTGGCTATATCTGATTCATCAACCGAATATTGCAGACTGATCTGGCAAACATGGACCAGAGCCATTGTTGTGCTTTTTGCTCGAGGATCCTTGAGATTTGCCACAATAAGAGTGGGCACCATGTAGCAAAGAAAGTCTAGCCAATCGACTGCTCTAATCTTTGATCGATCTAAGAGTGATTTCCATACACCATTAAAAGCTGTTGGAATATGCTTTCTCGATTTTTCCATATTGTCCATAGCGTGTTTCAGAACATTAGCATCAATATCAAACGGGTTATCAGCGCAGTCTACTGTGTATTGTTCTTGGATCAACGCAAGGAATTGGCGGCTGATGCCATGACCAAGAAGATGCATTTCATCTAAGCCAAAAAACTCTGGTCCATGGAATGTCTCCAGAAAGGCAAGCCGGGTTGGGCGTTTAATCCCTTTCTATAGGCATGTTTAAAAACGCTTTTCTAATAGTGAGAACACCTATCTCGCTTGCTGTTCTATAGCCGTTCACAGTATGCTATGGTGAAAGATTGCTTTCATCACTCTCAAAGTACATACCACCTTCTGGTCCCCGTTTACCAGTAATCTGGCAGATACAACAGCCATCAGCAGAATTATGACCTGCATGTCTAGCGAATCCAGAGACTGTTAGAATATCGCCAGTTGCAATAAGAAGATGAACTTTGCAAAATATATCGCCTATATTGGTTTTGACTATCATGCCCTGGTCTTGCAACACTTCTAGCTCGTCAAAGATGGGATCAAGAAAGGACCAGATGTCTTTGGGATTGTTTGGACCTGGGGTTATATATAGTTGGAGCATATTTTTGTTCTCATATCTACATGCATCTCAATTTTTGCAAGTTATATTTTATCTTACCGAAATGAGGGATCTATGTTCAATACCACAGCCTATATTAGTGTCATGTTATGTTTAACATCTCTGAAAGGCTGAAATCCATCAACGTATAGAGCCACTGCAATATCATGCTCTCTTTCAAAGAGTTTGCTCGTGTGTTCATGATAAGTTTCTCCATCAAAGATATCCGAATATATGCCCTTTTGGGGTTCCCGTTTACTGCGATAAAAGAGTAGACTTCTTGTCTCTGAATTATGCAACATAAAGGCCAGTTGCTCGCCGAGTGACAGAAATTGTGCTGTGCTATGCGTCTCTCTTGTCATTGATCCTGAAGCATCTCTTTTATATCTCTCTTCGCCACAGAATTTGCAAGTTTCAGAATCGTTGCTTGTGCTAAATAGAAGGCAACCGTTCCTGCATACAGGATAATGAATAGGTTTCACAGAGTAAATTTCTTTCATTATCTCACATGACAAGTATGGTGATAGTATGTGCTTGCATTCTATAGAAGAAAATAGTTGATATATAGGGTAGATATAAAAGCAACAAGTAAACCTGGGTCAAACAAATCCATAGCCTCATTAACAAGTCGAACAAGTTCTTCATGTGCTGTCTACGGAATACCATAGCGATCTATGATATCTTTCAGCTTGACGCTCATGGCTTCCACTAGATCAATAGTAGCGCCGACACTTCTATAGTTGTATATCTTTGGCTCATGCTGAAACGGAATCCCTTTATTGCCTGTGATATGGAAAGCTTAGAAAGGATAATCCGTCCAGTTTTCTATAAGAATGAAAAGCTTCTGCATACCTGAATTGCTAGAATAATCAACATTGTCAATAACAGCGACATAATTGTCATAGTTTGAGCAATTGCTTTCGTTATCAGTCTGAGCTGTTTCAGCGACGTCCTCAACTGTCTGATCCAATCTTTCAGATCTTTCAGCACCATCTGTGCCAATCATGTTATCACATGTCTCAACCTTCATTGTGATCGGCGTTGTAGCCTGTCTACAAAAGAAAAATAAGCATTCATTACTTTGAATCTCACATACAGTATATTTTGTAGTTTGTATGAGGCGGTCTTTTCCGAAGTTGAGGAGCTGCTAAGGCTTCTGAAGCAAGCAAAAGAATGTTTCCTAAATTTTCTTTTGCTTATACGTAGTTTACACCAGCGGCACTGGATATAATCCTTTCTCTGGGCAGAAGTATTGATTTGAAAACATCGTCTCTTTGGCAAGCTGTCCATGACTAGATTTCAAAACTCGAAATATTGGAAAAACCTACATTAAAAAATCCAGCCCGATGTATTAGAGCGTTAAAAAACAATATATGCAAGGGGATTTTTAATCTTTCCATATATTCCAATTCCTCATTTTGTATCAGAGGCAGTCATCCTAACTATACCTCTCTCTTTCCTTTTGACATTATTTTCTAGAGGTTTATCATAAAGCTTTGTAGTTTATTTTCTTTAACACACTAGATAGATGACGAATTCGCAGTCTACAATTCGCAGTTTACACACTGTGATCCAAGAAGAGGTGATCCAACATCTCAAGCAGATCGAAGAATTACTAGTGGAGCAACAAGAACGGTTGAATAGGCAACAAGCACAGCTAAGCTCTATGGAATCCACAATGTTCTTACTCTAAGAGAATCAAGAGCAACAGAGCATTCGGCCATCTTCTGATAATCATAAAGCGCCTCCATGGGACCAGGTCGAACGAACACGTCCTAGGCTGAAAGAAGTGTGGAGAAACAAGGCGTATGCGGTCCCTCTTACTATGGGGTTCATCAAGGAATACATGGCTGAAGAATTTTTTGCTAACGATGTGCAAGCATCAGCCTATGCTGTCATGCATATCAGAACCATCGCCGCGGAAGTAATATTCAACCTGATGATTGAACTTAGTCTGGAAAGCTATAGTATCCCTTGGAGTGCCATAGGTCATCAACATCAGGAAATGGCAGTCCTGGCACTTGAACAAAAGGCATATGACGTACAGATCCCTTTGAATGAGTGTAAGAACTCATGGCTAGCAAAATGGGTGCTTCAGTTGAAATGGGGTAGCTCCCATCAGTACTTTCTCTAACAGAGCGTAAGTTACAGTTTTACCTTTTGCACGAATATTCTTATCCACAGCATATGTAATTATACCAATAGAACATGAGTCGCGACGAAAACCAATGGTATGTACAGTATCAAAAGATGTGACTAGTTCTGACTCAAATTGTAGTGATGAGGGTGAAGCATCAAAACGCCGTCACAACCGATACTAACCATTTCATTTCCCTATTCCTTCTTCTCCCATTCGCCTCCTTATCACTACCTTCTTGTCCTTAACAGATTAACCATGCCATTAGTGATAATAAAAGAGAAGTCGCTCATCTCAGATTAAGGGCACTATAGAAAACCTGTATAAGCTACAGCTACTGTAAAAAAGTATCTGTTTGCTAACAATCAATTATAGGGTATAGATAGTAAAGTAATCAGCCAATTCTATAATAAAATGGATCAAGATATTTCTATGATTCATGACAAAGCTTATCTAGTAATCCAATGATATATCCTGTTTTATTATACCGTGATTATCATGGCTATAATCAAATAATAGTAGAATTTTAAAGCGGAATAATGCTATAATTCAGCTATCCTACAATTTTAGGATCTAGCATAAAATAAGCCTTTAAAACTATCATAGAATAAGGCCAGAAAGCGACAAATTCTGGCCTTATTCTACGCTTATTTTATATCCTTATTCTATGATAGATAATAAGATTCTGCCTTAATTTTTCCCGTAGTGTGCAGCTCTCAATACCACCTCTTCTGCTGATACCAGCGCACTTACTGATCGTGCCATCCTTACCCCTAAAAATGAACATGTCTACAAACTTAATGACATCATCATCACTAAGTTTCCTAGAAATGCCATAACTTACTGCAGTGCTGATTCAGTCCCTGACTCTAAGCAAACTGAAGACATTCCTGTGGACTTTCTAAATTCGTTATCATTTGCTAGTATATTTAATGCTCTGTCTGTCATTATGCTTTGCTAATTGTTAGTTTTAGCTCTTCCTCCCTATCGCTTGAGCTTAAAGTTGAACATGCCCATTGTCCTCTTGAGAAACCTTGATTTGAAGGCTGGCCTGTGCAATGGCACCTGCTTGATAGTTTAAGCATTGTACCAATGTGTCATTGTGGCTGATATTGCCATGGGGAGAAATGCAAGGACGCATGTATCTATACCCCAAATTAAGCTTCTATACACTGACACCAACCTGCCATTTACCCTTGCAAGGACCCAGTTTCCTATCAAACTGGCCTTTTGCATGACAATCAACAAGGATCAAGGGCAGATGCTCAAGCATGTGGGAATATACCTCCCAGAATCTGTGTTTTCTTATGGTCAGTTGTATGTTGCTCTTTCGAAAGTGACAGACCATCTGAGATTTGCTCACAGGTCTCAAAGACCGAATCAGGCCTATTGAGGCAGTTTAAGGTTATTTTGCTACCCCCCTCCTACTCTGTGGCAACATTCCCTAAATGACCTTCTAGTACTTGAATAAACAATCTAATTCCTATACATATCCTAGCAGAAGGTTTACAATAAAAATGGACCTACAATAAGATGATTTATAGGTTTTAAACATATGAAGTATGTGGCGGGTGCGTAAATGATTACGGATAGGAATTAATTGATAAATTTGCCTTTGAAAGGCGAGATAGGATAGTCTGCTAACAGATAATAAAATGTTTATTCTTTGTTTGTTTGTCTCTGACGAATCTTGACTATCCAAAAAGCAGTGTATAAGGCGTCATGCCTTTCCCTAATCCAGTCAATCTCGTGACATGATGTGTAATGTATTCTTCGATGTGATTCCAAGGAAACGATGTACCCAATTCACCTTGGATTAGGTCTAGATAAAGATTTCGCCAGCAGGAGTTTTGGCTGAATTGGCTTCCATGAGCAGCAGCACTGCATGACTCATGTTCAGTTAACTTGGACAATTGGTAAAGTATCTAATAATAAATAACGGTTATTCAGTTATCGATGTAAGACTAGATAGTGTAGATTTTGCCTTCTTACCATCACAGTTATCAGGCAGATAGTTGGCTTTGGCATAACGTCCGGGCAGGAGATAAGTCGTGGCGGACCACCATTTCGGTTTAGGAGAGTGAATTGGATACAGTCGCTAACACATTCATTAAAAAACATTCGGCCATCGGCACGATAATTTTCTCGTATTACTCTAACAGGGATATCGATCAAAACGTTGTTTGCTTTGGAACAGACAGACCTCCGATCTTTGAGAAGGTAAGCATACATAAGCTTTTTCGTCGCGGTTTCTTCCGGAGGTAAATCGTTCATAGGGAACTCGTATGACTTTAGCCACTGTAACACAGCTTGATGGAGAGCTGTTCTCCTTTCGCTTGTAATGTGCAAATACTACAGTATGCAAACAGTCGATATCAGTGTTTATCTCTAAGTATAAAATCACATTCTATAGAACAAGGCTTATACTTACAGTCTCCACTAGGTCATTCTTCACTGTGTAATGGTTGTCATCGTCTGATACACGATGTATTCTTTTGACAATTTCCATGCTGAATCTTTCTGCTTCATCATACACAGGGAATGCGTTCACCAGATAGCAATTGGCCTCAACTGCTTCACGAAATTTCTGCATGTCTGATGACTCACTCGAAAGCGTCAACAGCTCACTTTATATAAAAGATACGATAAATGTCTTACTTTTATGGTTTGTTTACCTTTCTTCAACTTCTGGCGAAGATTCACGGTTATCGAATGAGTCCATAGAAGATCTGAAAATGTTACTATCAGCTTAAATTATTAGTCGCTTACGCTCTAATATGCTGGCTACCGCCTTGATCGTTTGTCATGTCCTGGAGAGGAAATTCGTCGCGAAATGCCAATGGATTAATCCCTATTGCAGTGTTAAACTGATGGCAAGGATGGTTCTCATATGCTTTTACCCTTATTTGATCTGAATTGTCTGATCGTGGCTACGTTTAAGAAAGGCATTTAGGCATGTGACAATATATAATTCGAACAAATGTTTACAGGCAGTTTCCCCCATGTGCGCCGTAGATCTCTTTCTTTTCCTTTTTTCTGCGCGTGGCATGTAAAGAAGAAGACAACATCAGCTAATTTCTTACAATTTCTTGTTGAAGAGGAAATGGCAAGGGATATATTAAAGGGAGATATTGAAATATGCAACGGGCTGATATTAGGGCTTGGAATGGGTCGGGTCAACCGGGACTGGGACAATCTTGGCTGAGCCTAATGTTGACCCAGGTCCACTGGGCCAGAGTTGTGGCCCAAAAAACGATGGCCTGGGTCAACATTAGGCTAGGCTTTGGGTCATCCTGGCCCAATTTTCAAGCTTTAGTTAATATTAAAATATGCTTTTTTATCCTTCAGGTCACGGGAACAGAAATTATATATCGTGCAGTCCCAAGTGCCTGGATGAACCTGTTAAATATGAACACAAACGCATGTCCTTATAGCCAATGTCGAACTTGACGATCGTTTCAGAGCATTACAGCTCTTTTAGCTCATATACGTACTGTGCATCCTGACCAGCCGATACCTCCATTGGATAACTGCTCCCAGACTCGTAGCCAGCGAACATCACTTGTTATAAGTCCCTGCTATTGTAGCCTCTTCTGCTTAACGTGTAATACAGATCCCTGAGAGTAATGATGAATGGCTTTCATACGAAATTGCACCGGAAGACGTTGTAATGAGGGCTGCGGAGGACGCAATGGAAGACATGTACATGGAAAATGTACAATCTCCTATCAATGTTCGAGAAGGTAGCGGACAAATAATAATAATATAAAATTCCCCAATTTACATTTTCGACACAGAAATTGTTGGGCATCGAGCAAAAGTGTATGGTGTTGC
The DNA here is from genome assembly GCA_002749535.1 of Apophysomyces variabilis. Classification (NCBI taxonomy): domain Eukaryota; kingdom Fungi; phylum Mucoromycota; class Mucoromycetes; order Mucorales; family Mucoraceae; genus Apophysomyces; species Apophysomyces variabilis. Next base: position 179,820 of record MZZL01000381.1, on the reverse strand, counting down.
CCCTAGCTCAACTGCGACATCTTCTATGCAAGATGTGGAGCTGGAGCTGGCAGAGTTCGCGATTGATGCCGAGCTTTCAAAGGCTCATTATGCTAGGTATATATGATGAGATAACACTGGCTGGTAGGCATCATGTATTACTTTTTAGGTTAATTAGCATCGTGCAAAGAGTGGCTGACAAGGTTTATCGCTCAAAGCAACCGTTTACTATCGATGTTAAAACGACAGACCTGTTATACCATCGCGTGGATGAGGATTTTGGGCAGGAACTGAAAATGGTAATTGTCTACAGTATCTTCATTTATATTCTTGGGATACTGAATGTATAGGGCCATGATCATGACATAGCCATTCTCTGTGAATGAGATCGACTTGGATGACGTTAAAGACTTCCCCATACAGCGAAAGAAGGATTTCTTGGAAGACGTTGGGAAAATCCAATTTGTACACCGAGATATCCAGCTTTTGTCAGAACATCTCTTTGGGCACATATCCTTCTGGAACAATACAGTCCTCAATGCGGCTATAGTTACCAGAAATGGGGAGCGGATATATACAGATATATATAGTGGTCAATGGTGGGAGCAAATGCAGGTAAGTTCACATCTGCTTAATACAAAAGAGGTTGAAAACCATATGTTTGGCAGCATCAGCTTTCTCCAGGTGATGTGCTGCTACCTCTGATGTTATCCTCAGACCAAACAGTGGTCTCAGGACATAGAAGACAAAAAGCATGGCCTCTCTATCTAAAGTTAGGTAATTGAATGCGTAGCTTGATGTTTATTGTTAGCTGAATAACTTGTTCGCAAGCGAATATGCCAATGGCATTGCGAAACAAGGATAAAGCCAGAGCTAGTCGTGTTTTAGCTTTGTTTCCGGTAGTTGAATCATCCCGTTATTGTAACTCACCGTGGTTCCGCTTGGCAAGACAAGCAATATTCCNCGTAGCTTGATGTTTATTGTTAGCTGAATAACTTGTTCGCAAGCGAATACGCCAATGGCATTGCGAAACAAGGATAAAGCCAGAGCTAGTCGTGTTTTAGCTTTGTTTCCGGTAGTTGAATCATCCCGTTATTGTAACTCACCGTGGTTCCGCTTGGCAAGACAAGCAATATTCTATCACTGTCTCTCTTTGGTGTTAAAACCCTTTGCAGGTGATACTTCCCATAAGTAAGTATGGTTCTTCTTGGCATCAAGTGGAAAGCGCTCTAGTTAGAGAGGTTCATGTGTGATTTACGGCTCAATCCAGCTTACACAATTCTAAACTCTCATTTCTTCTTGACTGATACGTTAGGGATTTCCTTTTTAAAGGACCCTACAACCGAATATATCGTTGTGTACCAGCTTTGGTATGCTATACAGCTGATTTACCCGAGCAGTGAGTATTGAAACCTTTGAACTACTTCGCCAATATTGTACTAGGCTTATAAGCGTATAAAAACATATTAGACGATTGTTAACTTTAACCAAACATGGAAACACAGCAAGAGGATGTCCCCGATGCTTCGAGTTTACTGACAATTTCGCCAATTTGCCAGACCCGCAAGTTTACTCGCGAACAATGGATATAATGAAGAACATGTACAAGCACGTACATAAGCTACTAGCCGAGGGTCAGAGGGACCAAGCAGAGACTATGTGCAAAACGTACTCATTTAACAACGTAAAAGTATGTGAACAGCTTATGCAAATGGATATATTGATCTGATTCAAAATAGAACGCCTTCTGGGATGTGCCAAATTTTGACATTTACGACAGTCTGCTTGTCGATGACCTCCACCAACTAGGTGGAGTATATAGACATTTGGTCAACTGTGTTGAACAGATGATAAAGGAGCGTTACAATCTCAATGAAGGGATAAATGAAATAAATAGAAGGTAGTTGACTCGAGTGGACGCTGTAAGATTATAACATCTGTGTATAGGGCTGCAAGCCTTCCACCGTA
>MZZL01000381.1:91866-170684 GCA_002749535.1 Apophysomyces variabilis | reverse complement strand
GTGGATTAACTGAATTGGATACGTCCTTTGCATGCATCAAGACATTGATTCGCGCTTACCTTGACACTGAAATAGAAGGTCATGCTGCAAGAAGAAGTTTGGTTAATATGCCCTCTTTAGATACAGAAGAGGTTGGTGTAATTCAGCAATTACACATCAAGTTTCCAAAAATTAACGTCTATTACTACAGATATCTGTGCATCAATCGCTGGCTATAGAGGATTGCGATGATGACGGTGTTCTCGTACAAGACCGAGTACATGCTCGCAAGCGTTTCCACGGACAGGAAAGGTACGATTATGCTGTATTTGGAGATGACTTGGATCCATACTATGGACAAGTACTATGTTTCTTCACCTGTCAATATAAAGGCGAGATGCTTGAACTATGTTTGGCGCGAAGGTTTGTACTCCTCGAAGAACGCCACCCCACAGGAATGCGTGTTCTTGAGCCTGCTTTGCGCCACAACTACCATGGACTGTGCATAGCCAAAGTACACCAGATACAGCAATCAGCGTACATCGTCCCGGACTTCAGCTCTGGATTTATAAATGACAAGTTCTATAAGCAATATTTCTTTGACCATGATATAGATAGATACACATGGTCAAGGATAGTTCCGTGGCTCCCAGAGGTAGATGAGCAGCCCCTTTGGGAGGCTAGGCAAAGCGTCGCTGTAGAAAGCAATAGTGAATTTGAAAGTACAGATTTTAATGAATAAAAGGCGAATTATCAGAAATGTGTTGCTTAATAAAATAAAAATCGCAAACTGCGATCTGATATCGAAGACAAACTATACTATTCTAGCCATAAACATCAATATACCCTTTGTATGCCTTCCTCTAGGACTTAATTATATATGAGGACTTTAGGCACTAACACTGGAATTCCTACCTCAATCCTCAGGACATCTTTTCGAGCCTAACCAATTACTTGCTTTCGAATTATATACAGCATTTCAGAATCATCCAGGTAGGGTAATTTGAAAATTTGGTACATCAGAAGCTTTTTTCATTATTAATAGGCTAAAAAGGTCTCAAAGGAAAGAAAATGTATAAAAGCCCAATAACAAAGAAATTCAGTTTCTGATGACACTGCCAACTTGAGAATCATGTGTGAATGGAATAATACCCAGCAACCCATTACCAAAAACATTGTATATCATCAAGTATTACCAAACTATCTATAAATATCTATACTATATACATAGTCATATCATCTATTCTCTTCCTATCTCATTCAAGTACTTTCTTGCCATAATATTATATCTGTAAATTTTTTGTATTCACTATTACTTCTATATATTATCTATAAACAAAACATATAAATTTTTTTATACCTTAGGGCTCCACCCCCAAGAGCGTAAAGCATGACAAGCTAGTTCAGTCTTGTTAAGAACATATTTGCTATTGACCATAATCATCTTCAGAACACTGTCTAACTTACAAATATATTATACTGAAACCTTTTAGATTCATAGTAAATCTCACTTAACAAGTAGACATTCACAAATACTAGAAGTGTAGACACATTAGCATTATCAGAAGTAACTTTTACTTGAAGCAATTAGTTTCTAAAGCAGAATATCAGATATTACTAAAAAAAATACAATAGCTACCATTAGTGAACTTTTGCCATGCTAACAAATTAATCACTACTTTTAGAGTATATTAGCTACTTTAGTACATTCACTACTTTTAGAGTGGATTTACTACTTTCAGTGTAGCTTTCACTACTTTTAGAGTAGACTTACTACTTTTAGTATGCACTTCACTACTTTTAGTGAGAAATTCACTACTTTTAGTAATTTTACTACTTTTAGTATAGATTTACTACTTTTAGTGCGTTTTTACTACTTTTAGTATGTTTTCACTACTTTTAGTAAGGTTTGTGACCATAGTGGAAGTGTGAACTGCTTTCTAGCCTTTACAAATGCAGACAAGGGCGGCTTTATGATTGGCTGCCGGCGTTTTATTATATGTTACACAATGCGTGATATTGTTATACAGCCCTGTGCACTTTGTCCATGAGCACTCACCAACTTGTCAAAATTTGAAGTCTCCTAGCCAAAATTTCAGATTCCAATGAAACTTTGGAAGTCAATAAAAGTGGTTTACATTGGATATTTTAAAAACTTTCAGAATAGATCAATAAAGAACATCTAATTAAAGATATCTATTCTGAAGAAAAGTGAAAAAATGTTTTGTTTTCGATGTTATTGAGATTCCTAAATTTGCATTGGAGTACTAAAAGTTTTTACAATTTAAGTCAGCATGCACCATACTTTAAGTGAGCGCTTTCCTATTTTCAGTAAACTTTCACTACTTTCAGTGGACCTTCCCTATTTTCAGTAAATCTTCCCTACTTTAAGTGAACCTTTCCCTATTTTCAGTGAACTTTCACTACTTTAAATAAACCTTTCCCTACTTTCAGTGAAGTTCTACTACCTTAAATGAACCTTTTCCTACTTTCAGTAGAGTTTTACTACTTTAAGTGAACACTTCCCTATTTTCAGTGAATCTTCCCTACCTTAAGTAAACCTTTCCTTATTTTCAGTGAACTTTCACTACTTTAAGTGAACCTTTCCCTATTTTTAGTGAATTTTCACTACTTTAAGTGAACTTTTCCCTACTTTCAGTAGACTTTTCCTACTTTAAGTGAATCCTATTACCATAGTGATTATTGTGAGTAATTATACAAAGGTTTGCAGGTATTGGTTTATACAGATATAGCACATATATAATTTGAAGAGCTTCATTGACAGTATAATTGTACATCATTTGACACACTTGTATATGCAGTGTGATTGGCTTCCCTTGTTGTCAGAATTTATACATGACATAGAAGCTAATGCGTAATGCATATTAAAAAAGCGATTGTAAAGGTAAGTTCATAATTAGTGCTGGTAAGTATGATTTATGTTGAGCATGATAGATTAATTTCTATATAGAATAATTGAAATCACATATATCCTTAAATAATAAAGGTAAGACAAGTGAACGTGTTAATGGTAACATGCATATTCTTACAAAGTCATTGTAGTTTTCTTTTTTAAAAGCTTTTAATTGACAAAAATTCACAATATCAACACCACTTGAATTTTTTATTTTGGCTAAGTGAACAGTAACCTCAGCGCTGCTATTTATGGCAACTATCCAATCATTATGTAATATTTTCTTTGAGTAACAGTTGATCTGTCCTTGTATATATCAATTATACCTATCATATATAGTCTGCAAGAAGACTATGGTGATTCTATACAACCATTCTATTATAAATTAAAAAGATGTTCATTATAACTCATGGAATGGATTATCAATATCATGTCATATGAAGATATGCTTTTTTTAGCGACTAATATAAATACTAGTAAGATTTAAAAGGTATGTATTTATTATCTCTTTTAACATCACTTTATTTTTTTATTGAAAATGTCATCAACTACTAACAACAACCAAAAGTAAGAAAATGCAAATGCAGAATTGCATAGAATCTTGAGTGAGGTTATAGATAAGAAGCTTTCTAGTTTGGTTGAGGCATCAGTGCACAAGGTTATGTTGGAACAACAGGTGGAGTCTTTTGTCTATGTTCAGTAGCCAGCAGTTTAGCAGCCAATAGTTTAGCATCTTAGATGATATAAGTGTTCTAAACAATGCTTCTATGGCAATTGTTTGTGATGAAACTTCCCCTTCCCGCTGGGTTCCCAAAAATATTTGGAATCAACCTATTCTGTTACAGTCTTACTTGCCTATTGACTTGGATACATCTACTCTGCACTAGTTAGAAGTAAGGGATCACAAAAGACAGTAGAGAAAAAACTCTATCCTTTAAAGCTTATGGTTGTCATATTTTGACATACACACAGACCAATAAACGTCTTCACATTACCCAAAGCAGTAATTAAAAGAAGAATAAAGCGGAGATCATAAAAAAAAACTTCTTCTTGAACCTGAAGTCGATCTGACACAATAACAGTCTGAAATCTGTTGAATAAAGACACAGTCCAGACTCAGGAACTCAGAGATAACCTCTTTATCATGACTAAACGAAAATCTACCATTGGCTATCCCAATGAAAAACTTTTCTTCATCATGAATATGTTTACTGATTGGTTTATTATCTGTGTCAAAGAAACTACGATCTAATAACCGCTCACAGTATAAATAAGACTTGGAATCTAATCTTAATAAAAAAAACTCTTTTCTTGAGTCTCAAGGATTTATTCTTGTTATCCATTTTTTATCTTAAATTTCCCTCAAATTCCACAATGGTTTCTTATCTGCTATAAGCACCCTCAGTTGCCAGTGTCATTTTTGCAATCCTAGTACCTGCATCTGAGACAGAAGGTGCAAATGGTGTTATAGCAACTAGAAGTGGCATGTGGTTTCTCAGTGACCACACACAGCTGGAGCAAGGTGCCAGGTGAAAAGCACAAAGCTGCTTATATTACTATAGAGGCAATGGTGCTAGAGATGGGTGTCCCTTTGGACTTTTGCAAGAACTACTGGAGGGCAAATTGTCTGATTAAGTGCAAATGGCAGAATGCTTATAATCAACATAACAGATAAGTAAATGTGATGTCTTGATTGCATGCTTATTGATAAATATATGTTAGACTTTTTGCTCAAAGCAATGACTAACAGTAAAAGAGTCACTTGCTTATATTTCAGAACTATAAGGTTATAGGCGGCCACAGTTTAAAATAGGTTGCATCAGATATAAGAATTATTTAACTAATAAAAATCTGTGTCAAGATCAACTTAAAAAACCAAGTAAAAAGTTCCCACCATTATTTTTCTTTTCTTCTTTTATTTTTCTTTTCATCTCTTCTAATACTGGTTAAAGTTTTTTTTGGCATGCAAGTTATTACTTTCCTTCATTCTACTCTAATATCATTGTATAGATACTATTGTCTAATGAAGTACATGCTAACTTCTCTATACTATAGGCAATTAGTGTTGGCGCTAATAGGCATTCTATATAGTGCCTTTTGTCAGTCAATAGGTAATTTGTTTATTTCTTACAACGTCTTCTTACATCTTCTATATATACTCAACTATCACTATCACTTTTGCACCTCATTCTAAACAAAACACTATATAGCTTTAGCACTCAAAATTAGTTTCACCAAGGTAATTGAGTTGCTTACTATTTATTGTTGTGCTTATAATTGAAAGTTTAACACTCTCTTTTTTTTAGTATACTAGTATAAAGCTTTGCACAGTAAACGGCATTGTCACTGCTTTATCACTATTATATAGATGACTTGAAATCTATTCTTACTTTCATTATGGCTATAAGGTAAAGGATCCTTTTTATATAGTTTATAATTACTCATCTTTTTATATTTTATAAGATCTTTATATTGCAGCTATCTATGAGGCTTACTTTAAAAATCTTTTTGGCTGACAACGTTAACTCTATTTATTAATTGTTGTTCTCATTGTAAGGTTATTATTTTTATTAAAATATATTTGCATATATTTTTCTTTTCTGGTCATGATAAGTAAATGTAAATAAAAATATAGGACTAGTTTTTTTAATATAATTATATAGGTTCTTTTATCCAATAAAACATACTTTACCATCACTACTTTATTATTACTTTACTGCTACTATGAATTATAGTAATCACTACTTTTTAACTACTTGATTGCTGTTTTAAAATTTAGTAGTTACTACTTTTTAACTACTTGATTGCTGTCTGAAATTGTAGTGGTTACTACTTTTCTACTACTTTATCATTGTAGTTGAATTTTAGTAGTTACTACTTTTTTACTATTTTATAACTAACAGGGCATCTTTAATATTTACTAAAGTAGTAAATGTTACTACTTTTAGTTGACCCTGTGGTTATAGTATTATAGACTTTCTTCAAAAGATTAGCAGTGCATTGAAGAAGTTCAGAATCTACTTTTTAGCTTTGATACATTTATTTTAGAACTCTCAGGTGCATTGTATCTGATAATAAACAGTACTATACCTGTGTATAACTGGTTGTTTGACCATGTGGAAAAATACAAAGAAGAAAAAATAGTAGTAAGAAATACAAGTTCAAAAGTACTATTACAAACACTTACTAACTTTTATATTCATTAGACGTTCCTAACTATTGCTTTTGCTGCTAACTTTGCTTATTTCAAATTAAAGGAATATTATAGTAGAAGTATTACACTGGTCTACTCCATTGCAACAGCTCTTAATCTATATGTAAAGTACCAATGGTAGAGTGACATTGAATAGTCAACAGAATGGATCATGCAATTAAAGCATGTGGTGTAAGTGGTTTGAGAAGAAGCTTTTCATTCAAAGCTTAATGTGCTATCAAATAAAATGCCACAAAAGAAGATTCAATTGTTTAAGCCAAAGGCACCCAGTGATTAGTTGAGTAAGTACATTACAGAAAAGATATTTGCAGAATCAATGTAAGCACTGGAGTACTGGAAGAGTTGTAGCACACAGTGGAAAGAGTTGTCTGAAATGGTGTTATGATACCTAACAGTGCTGGCAACATCAGTACTATCAGAACAATGCTTTTTATAAGTAAAGTTTTTTATACTATTTGAATGCAATCGTTTGTTACAAGAATTACTTCAGTAATTAGTGTTGATTAACTCTTGGCAAAAGGCGTTAAACGGCCAAGCACTACAAGAAAAATAATTATAAGAATCAATGATACATCTGAGAATAATCATAGAAAATAATCATAGAAATAATCATAGAAATGCACTTTTCTATGATTATTCTATAATTATTTTTTATGATTAATCCATTATAGATCATAGAATCTGATGATAATTTAAAGGGTAGGTTCTATGTTCATTATATAATTCGATGATTACATTTATATACATGGACTAATAATAAATGAATGGTTTATATATTAGATTCAGGATGCTAAGATTTGAATGAATATTTTATTTATAGGCTCAAGACATTGCTGCAGATCTCATAGTTACTTTTGGTAGATATCATATATAGTCAAACATAGTAGTTTCTTCCATTTCTTTCTGTGGCAGCTTCTGTTACCACACCTAAGAAGTCATTAATGTTGGTACAGTCAACAACATATAGCTTTTCTGCAGAGGAGTAAAAAAAATATACACTGTTGATAAGAGCATCTACTCTGGAATGGTATATTCTTACTAGAGCCAACATTATAGTTTCATTCTGTTTAGGCTCAAAGTAGAAATATATCTTCCCAAAATACTGCTTTATTTCCATACAGATCTGCTATTTATTGGTTCAAGCATACCTGTAATTTCTGTTAGTTATATAATTAGGGCATGAAATGGGTTAGGCCAATTTGGGCTGGGCCAATCTGGGCTGGGTCAATTTGAGTTAGGTCAATTTAGACAGGGTTATAACTGGGCCAGGCCATAACTAGGCTGGGCCAATATATTGATCTAAGGCCTATTGGGCCATCTTATTTGGGTCAAAGATATGGCCCAAAACCTATTGGGCCACTTTATATGGGCCTAAGTTTCACCCAGAGCCCATTGAGGTCCTCTTTTGAAGGCTTAAACTAAGTTTTAATAAATCAGGTTGAAAATGTAATCTAGTAGAAACAAGATGATTAGAACAAATGCTAATTAGCAACATCTTATGTCATTGCAAACATAATTTGGTAAATGTCAACCTAAGTTGTATTTATTATGAGAAGGCATTAAAGAATATATAAAGAAATGGTTTAAAATAATAATAAAAAAAAGAGCACTGAATAAAGAAGAAATAAATATAAAAAAGAAAACAGGGCGATAACAGCATTAGTACAATTATGAGTGAATTTGATCTTTTTCTAGCATACATGCGCAGATTGTCTCTACATTCAACAATGATTGGTTCTGTGAAACAAAGTTTCTTCCATTAGAAAACACACATTCAACTGGCATACTAGACCCTATTCAAGTGTTCAATACAGAGCTATCAGAATGATCACTAAAGATTGACTATACCTGAAATTGCTAAGTAATCACGCGCTATATAGGAGAGTACTAGGTAAACTGATCTTCTGTTATGCCATCACAATAATGGAGTTTTTGTCATTTCTTTTTCTTTTTTAAAGTAATCGTCGAGTTCAGTGTTTTTGTTTTTCTTTTTCAACACCATGCTACTGCTTTCCCCATATATATGCTTTATGAAATCATCCAGATCATTGTCAAAACTAAGATTAGTTGATTGATACAAGCTTTCATCAGATGCCATAGGAACATCATCAGTGTCATCATACAAAATAAATGGCTTGTATTCATCATAGACAGTCTGACATTGATCAATGCAAAAGTTAATCTATTTAGTGCCCCAGTCATGCATATGGTAATAATCAGTTTTCAAACGTAGGTCAAGGACTAAAAGAAAAATACAGTATATCAGTTGAAGTGCTGCATAAAAGTGTGAACTTACTTATAACAACTGAGCAAATGGGCGAAAGGTTAGTTTTGCAGTAATATTTTTTCAATTTTACAAAGTAAGATTTAGCAGCAGTGGCGAGTTCACTTGAAGATGATTGGTATACATCCAACTTGTCCATCATTGCGTTATAAGCAGGGATGACAGCATTAATTGTTAGATACTTCGATGCAGATAAAAATGTTGTTATTTTTTGAAAAATCTTTAAAATGGGATGGTTAAATAATTGTTAAATGTAGAAATACTTGTACTTACAGAAAATAAGTCTGAAAAGTCAGCCAACAAGTCCCATTTATGGTTACTTAGTTGGAATGTACCCATTGTTCTTTTTTTAGTGGTCATTAGAATCATTAATAGCATTTTCAACTTGATAGCATTGTCAATCATCTCTACAGTTGAGTTCCATTGTATCTTACAGTCAAGAGTAAGTTGAATAGATGGACAGTTTGGAGTAGCTTTGATATATATCTTAAGTTGTTCATGCCATTTAACCAATAAATAAATTGTATGAACCAGACATTAGAGCTAAACAATATATTTTCCTAGTTTGTTATTCCAAGACTTATAAACTAAACAAGAGGCACAATTATCTTGTTGATCATGTTTGTAATGCCAACATTCTCTGAAACTTCAACAGACATAGTTTCTTCATGGCCAGACAGTATATTCAGACTTTTGAGAGCATCTTGTACACTAAGGTTGATGATGTGGGCAATACAACGATGATGTTGCTTGGCTGCGTTGAACTGAACTCCATGGTTTTTCTACTCACATTCAAGAACTGCTATTATTATATTGTTATTTGTAGCATTGTCAGTTGTGATGGCAAGAATCTATAGTATATTTAAAATGCTGATCATAGTACTTGTATTCTTACCTTTGTTGCAATGTTTAACTCATTCATTGAGTTCATAAACACATTAGCCAAGTTTTCTTCAGTATGTATACCAGTTATTAGTATAAAATCCAGTAGTATATCTTGAAGTTCCCAGTTATTATCAACATAATGGCCAGTTACTCCAAGAAACGAATGATAGTTTGGTGAAGTCTAAACGTCCAGTGTGATTAATAGTTTTGCGTCAAGATCCTAAATATTATTAAAGTTATTTATGTCATACAAGCTAATATTTACATTGAGTTTTTTTTTCAGAAGCATACGACTATCCTCAAAGCTTTAGATGATGTCATTTTGAATTGTTTTACCAGACACAAGAACAGCATTAAGTTGCAAGGTGTTGATCAAACTATAGAAATAAATAGAGTTGACTTCAAAGAATGGTTGATCATTGGCAACTATCTATTGTGCAAGTTTTTTTCAAAAGTTATTCTGGTCAAAGGGCTTAGGCTGTGAGCTAAAAAAAATAAGGATGTACATAAGTACAGCATAAAATATAAGGTGTAGCTCACCTGTTAAAGTATTTGTTCAGGCCTATTGTTATTTGACCTATTGCACTGGTGTGCTCCTTGTGATGTTTGTTTTTCAAATGTAACAATGCTTGTTTGGTACTTCTACCATGGCAATTGATGATGACTTCTTATTTTTTCTAATTACTCTAGTAAGAATCCAGAGATATAATAGTAATTGTAAATGTACCCTTCACACAACTTGCATTGAACATGTTTTACTTGCTCTGTCCATTTTAGCTTTTTGAAGAACTGCTATATAATATTTGTTGTTTGTTTTCACTTTTGTTCAGTATGTGGTGATGCTGATGATTCTGAAATAGAGATGCTTTGAATATCATTAGTTAAAGTACTTGGAGCTTCAGCAAGTGAGAAAAAATTACTGATGGTGTTTACTTCTTCATAAAAGGACATTCTTGCAATTATGCTTGAGAAAAAAATAGAAAAAATAGAAAATGGAAAAAAAAATAAATGGAAAAATATAAAAATAAGCTAACATAAAGAAGAAAAAGAAAAATAGAGAAAACAAAAAAACAGAAAAACAGAAAAATAGAAAAATAGAAAAAGAAAAGACTACCTTTGCCTTTACTCTCCCAACCTTACTATGTTTAAGAAAAAGAAAAGAAAAGGATAAAGATAAAGAAGAACAAGAGAGCAAAATAAATAAAAAAAATTTTTTAGTCATAAAAGAGAACGTGTTCCTTAGTAATAAAGTTAATAACTTGTATAATAAGCCCAAAGGTGTTTAAAGGGCCTATGAGAAAGTGGAAAAATAGGAAAATAGGACTCAATCTGAGCTGAGTCAATCTGGACCAGGTTAATCTGGGCTGGGTCTATATATTGGCCCAATTCTCATTAGGCTATAAAATTTGGGCCTGATCTATAGACCAAGTCCCAGTGGGCTGGGCTGAACTGGGCTAGGCTTTGGGCTTTCCCAGCCTACATTCAAGCCTTATATATAATCTAGGTACTAATTGCTTACCTATCAACATCAATGGCTAAACAAACAAAGTAGGCAGCATGGTTATGCTCTGAATGCTTTAGGACGCTGCTGAACACTTTGTGATTATGCTATAGATGCCCTGAGAATTTAAAGCTACCGGGTGCAGTATTAGGTAGACCTATTCATTAGTAAAAGGCAATTAAAGCTCTTTCAAAAGTGGAAGCTGAGATGCCAGCAATGGTACCCATAGTTCTGAATGATGCATGTTTGAACAGACCTTGCATCTCTGGTACAAGTTCAGCTAAGGATGGATCTATATCTTTATAGCCATCATTTGCTTCAATGTTTGGTTCATTTAGTACATCAGGCTCAGTATAGCACACTTGTGCTAGCTTAACCATAACGTTAGCAGCATTTGGTCCTAGCATGCTTCTTAAGGTGATGAATTGGCTATAGATACTAATGGTGTGTTCTAGTGGCCTAGTACTAAAGTACTGGAGTGAACTAACTTTCCAGATTATATCTAGCACATATGAGAGATAATGCTGGTTAGGTGTAAATATTAAAAGATGCAACACCTTCTTTTCTACCAGTTTTAATAAGTATCTATGCCATAGCTGTATGTCATTAACATAATCATATCAGGTTAAATATTTTTAAAAGTGTAGAATCTTATGCTTTTATAGCAACAAGATCAGCCTCTGTGATCTGATACTAAAGACTGCATTAATATGCTGTAATTAATGCCATTGCAGCTTCTTGGGCTTTTTGATCTAGAAATAACCTGACAATGAGAGTTGGGGCGACATATAATAAAAAGTCTAACCAATCAATGGCCCTTTTTATTATATTCATCCAATTTCCTTGAAAAGCGGCTGGTATAGATTTTCTTGATGCTTCAATATTATTTATAACGCTGTTAAGAATAGAAGCACCTATTTTAAACAGATTAGAGGCACCAGGCATGTTGTACTTCCCTTAAATTAATGCAAAAAAGAGACGGCTAATGCCATGGCCAATTAAATGCATTTCATTAAGACTAAAGAACTTTAGTCTATAGAAGGACTTAAGGAATGTAAACCATGGTGGGGAATCAATACCAACTTACAGATGAGTGAGAAGTAAGGATACTATTTCAGCAATGTTGATAACCCTTACTTCATTTGCTGTTTGGTAGCCTTCCACTGAGCGCCATCTAACAGGGCCATTGCACTCTGAAAAATAGATACCTCCAGCATCTGTTGGAGACTCTCCCTTGAGCAGACAGATCTAGCAGCCTTCCTTAAATTGATGACTGCTATGGTTGGCCAGGACAGCTACTGCAAGAATATCATCTGATGCAAGCAAGACATGAACCTTTGCATAAATACAACTGTTGCTAACATTGACAATCATTCTATCATTCTGTAGAGCTTCCAGCTCAGACAATATTGGGTCAAGAAAAGACCACAAATTTCTTGGATAGTTTAGGCTAGGGATGATATACATCTGGATTATGTTTTTAACTTCATATCTACAGGAACGTCATTAAATTAGATATAGCATTTCATATACCTTACCTTATAGAAGGATCCATGTTTAATATGACTGTATAAATAATGGTCATAGAATATTTGTAGTTATGCTTGAAAGGCTGAAAGCCATCAGCATATAAAGCAAGCGCTATGTTATATTCAGAGTTAAATAAACTAGATGTGTGGCTTCTATATATTGAGCCATCAAACACATCTTTGTACACTCTTGGGTAATGACAGCGTTTGTGATGGTATGTCAGCATGTCTTGCGTTTTTTCATAGCTTAATATAAATGCTAGCTGTTTGTCAACTGACAGTATCTGTGCTATGCTATATGGCTTTAGGCCTGCTAATAGAATGGTCGCTTCTTCATTTTTGGGACAACTGCAAAAACGACAATGACTGTCATCATACTCACTATAAAAGAGCATGCACCCTTGCCTGCAGACAGGTATATGCACTAGCTTTATAGGATACACAGTATTCAGAAGCTTGTGTAATAAGTATGGAGAGAAAAGGTGTAAAGATTCTATTTTTATATTCAATTTAGTCATGTAGATATTGGCTAAGACATCATGGTATACCTAGGTTAGCAGCAGTCAATACACTATTGGTAAACTTCACCAATTCTTCATATGCAGCTCGAGGTATGCCATACTGGTCCATTATATGCTGGAGCAGGATACTCTGCTTGTTCACTGGGTCCTCCAGAACATTGGATCTAGTAAATTTGTATTCAACAGAAATATTAGTTGATGACATCTCTATCAGCACCATAACAATCAATTAGAAGTATAAGATTGAATAGCTATTAAATATACTTGTGTTACTAATTCTATCATTGTTAGCAACCCTTATATCTCTATTAATAAGTTCATTCTTGGTAACTTTAACATAATGTTCTTCATTAGCAGAATAGTTGTCATAGATATCATTGTTCTCCTCAATAGGATGATCGCTATGATGCTCAGAGAGGCTCATATCAATATATAAATTGAAGTTATACTGTTTGCTATCCAAGTCAAGTGATGTCTAGCAGTGCAAAGTAGCAGGTAAACCTTTGTTCATATGATCCTCATCTGGCATATCCAAATTATCTTCCAAGCTAACCTGAGGTATGGCAATCAAGGCATCATTATGCTCTCTAAAACCCTCTTGGCTGGGGTCCTCAATAGAGAAAGATACCTGACTATGTTCTGTTATAAATGTTCTATTGCATGCTCATTCTGTTAGGTACAAAGTGTAATATTGTGTAAACACTCCAAATATACTGTTGTGTTTTTATTTCAACTGACATATGGGAGGAACTTCTTTCTTTTGCAAGATATAATCACTTGCATGGTATATTATGCTTTGAAAACATATATTCACTGATGAAACTTTTGCATCAGGCACACTCAAGGTATCCTGGTAAAGAGGCTAGCAAAGTCTGTTCATACATGCATTTAGTTAGGGTAGTCATAGTAAAAAATGGAGAAAAGAGAAAAGCTCAAATGAGAAAAAAGCTTTGCTAATATATACATAGGACAAATTAACTTTTGTACCTCCAAGAAACAAATTGGAAGCCTTCATTTCTTAAGCAAGAGGATATAGTATAACATATAAAAGTTTGGTCTAAAGTCCATTTCAAACTTTATCATAAGTACTATATATATAAGGATCTAATTATTTATTATCACAACTTCATTTCAGACGCTATGAGAAACTAATCTAACACTCAAATCATTCTTTCTAAGCTAGATAACATCCTTTTTACAATTAGGAAGATAGAAGATACCCAGAGACAATAGGATGAGCATATTGGCACTCTTGTTAGATTAGTAGCACAGCAGCAGCAGACTTTAGATTCATTAACAGCCAGGTCTATGTCTCCTTAGCCCCAACAAGAAGAAGATTAAAGTGAGCTAATTGAGGAGCATCAAGACCTTGAGCAGCCCAATAACATGCTGGAAAGAAAAAGAGTACCTGTTCAGCTAACCATGACTGTAATCAGAGAATTTGTCTGCAACAATTTCTTCAGTAGTGACGAACAAAGAATGAAAAGTGCTATGATGAACCTATATTTCATTGTGTGTAACACCATTTGTAAGCTTCACAAGATACTTTCTAAGTTACAACTCAGTATCTCACATTGTGGTTAAAGAGTAATTCTATCACCTTTCCACCATGTGGTAGAATCAGAGATTCTACCTACTTTCTACCATGATGGTAGAATCTCTGACCTCTCACATGTTCCTCCTACCTTCAAATGGTGTGGTAACAGCAAACATATATAAAATAAGTTACCGCAGCAAAAAACCTGCTATTTATACTTCTTTAACGTTTTCTTTTACCATTGCTCATACCTTCTAACCAATTAGTTGAATGCTGATGCTCTAATTGCAGGCAACGCAATTGTGATAGACACTACTGTCTTGTAACACAGAGAGTGAAAAACAAACATGAATGAAGAGACCTTATTGCAGCTACTTTTGCTGGTATACACAAAGAATATTAAACTATGGCTTTAAAAACCTAACAGTTATTCCTCATTAGCTAACAATGCAAATGTTGTGAATGCTAACATAGGCAGTTTAGCTGCTTATGATAGCATGGACATTGATAATGGTGCATGTTTACTAAACAATACTTTACGTTAACAAGTTCCTCAATAAACAAATAATAACATATAATTCTTAGAGTTTGAATTGCCTGACGATGAAGATAAAACTCATTTTGATCTTGACACCGATTATGAGAATGAAGGGAAACAACTGGATGTTGTATAGGAGCTTGAATTTGGCAATGCTTCTAAATTTCAATATGTGGATGAAAAAGAGCTCGCAGATAGCAAAACTAAAACACAAACAGGAGCGGCACCAACAGGTAGTGTTTCCTTATTAAGTTTTAATAAACTTATCATTTTTATTATAAAGTGAATTTTGCTGCACCATTTGGCTTCATCGCACTCTTCATAATCTATTTTCAGTTGTTCTTCGTTGTTGGAAGAGGCATGGCTGTTTTTATCCGTTTTCTTAATGAGCTTCTTTATGCGTTTGGTTATAATTTTCAGTTTCTATCCACTATTGAAAGCTTCCGCCAGCAGGCTGAATTCAATTCCCTAACTAGCCATTTGCAAAAATATGTGATGTGTCAAAGATGTCACATGCTTTACCTCCCTCAAGATGCACCTAATAAGTGTATATTCATCCACTTTCCTAATCATCCGCAGGAAAGAGAGCGTAACAAGACTTGTAATCAGCCACTCTTCAAGTCTACATCAAATGATTGTCCATTGAAATCATCACTATGCAAAGAATTCCTCTACAATTTGCTCACAGACAACTTGCACATGTTTTTTTAAAGAGCAGATTTTGAAGAGAAGATTGAACAATGGCAACGTCATACTACACTTGAAGACATGTTGTCAGATATATACAATGGTGCAGTTTGGTGGTCTATACTTGATGAACATCAGGATCCATTTGTAGATCATCCAAGATCTTTGCTTCTTTCCATGAATGTCAATTGGTTTAAGCCTTTCCATAGTTCCCAATATTCTTGTGGGGCTATATACATTGTGATCAATAACTTACCTCGCAGTGAGCACTTTAAGCCTCACAATATTATTCTAGTTGGTGTTATCCCAGGCCCAACCAAACTAAGCATCTACAAAATAAACAACTACTTGAAACCATTAGTGGAAGAGTTGAACGCCTTGTACCTTGGTATCAGAATGACCACTTACCGTTATCAAGAACCTGTTACTGTGCGCGCTGCATTGTGTATAAGTGCATATGACATTCCAGCAGCAAGAAAAATCAATGGCTTTACCTTGCATGCCAGTACCCGTGGATGTCACAAGTATAATTGACAGTTCAGCGTGATCCCTGGCACGTCATCTATAGATTACTCAGAGTTTGACATTGACAGTTGGATCCTGTGAACAAGAGAAGATAATCTTTGACATGCTGAGAGTTGGCGATGTGCATCCACAGAAGCTGAGTGGAAGAAATTAGAAAAGACTACAGGAACATGATAGAGTGCACTGCATGACCTTCCTTACTTTGATGCCATAAGATTTACAATCATAGACCTGATGCATAACTTGTTTCTGGGCACCGCCAAACGAATGATGAAAGTATGGGCAAACGAAGGTTATTTTGCTGAAAGGCAGCTTGAAGCTATGCAAAAGCTTGCCGATGGTGTCCTCCCTTTGCCACAGTTCCTGACTCTTTTACAGAAAATATTGAAAAACTTCCCTAGTATGAAAGCTGATGAATGGAAGTCATAGTGTTTAGTCTATTTGCCTTACATATTGTCCAAAGTGCTTCCTGCTGAGCATTTTACAAACTGGATACACTTTGTTGATGCATGCCACTTGCTCATCAAACCATCCATTATAAGAGATGAGATCAACACTGCCCACTAGTGTTTACTTCACTTTTGTCAAGGTAATGAACGATTATATGGAAATGCGCAGATTACTCCAAATTAACATCTGCACATGCATTTGTGAGAGAGCATTCTTGATTTTGGCCCTATTTACGCTTTCTGGATGTTTAGTTTTGAACGTTATAACGGCCTTCTGGCAGATCTTGACATAAACCATAAAGACTCCTTTGAAAGTACGTTTCTTAAAAAATTTCTTGAACATACACGCTCCATAGATTTTCTTCAACAAGTTTCAACGCAGATTGGCAATAACCAAAATTAGCTTAACTTGCTAAAAGACCTAATTGATAATCCATCTTCTAGCACAACGTCTGCTCAGCTTTCATTAGAAGACAATTTCAACCCTATTGATTTTGTGCAAATGTCTATAACTGTTAGACATGCCACTAGTTGTGAGCCTCTTCCCTCTAATATGTTTCCATCATTGTTCAAGAAGGTCTATATGAGTTCAGATCATTACCATGCTTTGATCGGGTTTTATAAAATGGTGTATCCAACCATCAGGCTAGTTCATTATCTCCAAGCAAACCAGCAGAGTACTCTCATCAGTAATATCATAAGCAAATTCTATACGTTGAAATTGCATGGTCAAATGTTTCACTGTGCTGAAGGCCATTCACAACAAGGATTGCATGTCCAAGTTCTTTTTGAAACTGAATTTAGTCTCATCCCAAGCGCCTATCTGTGCAAGATTCTCTACTTCTTCAAACATGAACTCTTTATAAACAGTAGCTTAATGTCACATGTCTTCACAATGGTGCACTGGTATGAAGCATATAGTGGTCAACAAGCTTATGAGAACAAGAGTATTGAGCTTTGGCATGATAAGTTCAGTCCTTTAGATGAACATTGCGTTGTACCCATCTATCATATCCATTCTTATATAGTGATTGCCAAAGAAAAAACCTGTCATTCAGATGAGAATCTTATTGTCATTCCTTTGCAAAACCGTTCCCAACTCTGATGAAAATTATAGCAAACATTCTGCCTTTTAAAAGTTTTTTTTATTCTATGTCTTATAAGTTAGTACTTTCAATTTCGCTAAATAAACGCTATTTACCTATTTTACTTTAACATCCAGGATGGCAATCCTATGAGGCATTCCATTTCTACTTCTTCTACATACTTGGTGTAAAACTTCTTTGCTGATGAGCAAAGCCTATCTAATGCTTCCAGGCACTCATTTGCCTTCCAGAAGTGATCAGTTGAAACAGCTGGTGATCATAGAAAACCTTACCTGGTCAGATCTCCAGCGTGGGCATTTGACGCATAATGACACATTGCCTTCACCATCAGACTTTTCTGCGGACATACAGTCATGTGAAAGGAGGCGATCTATGTCACCTGCATACCGCTCCTCAAAAGTGCATCTATTTTTAAGGAGAGCATCCATTCTCTGGGCCAGTTTCTAAAGCAGCCAAAAAAACTAAGCTTTTTAAAACCTTTAAATGAATTTTGACATGCCTTCATTATGTGCTAATAGCGCCGTTTTCACACCTGCATCTCCTTTTTCTTGTCTGCCAGAACAGCAGACTTTCTCTTTATGTTTCTGAAGTTATCATGCAACACACTGTGAAGTTTTTGGTCTGCTTGCACAGTGCGATTGTTTGGCATGTGTTGTCAAAGGTATGTTTTCAATTGAGACACAACCAACTTGTTTACATCAGAATTGAAGGGCTCATCATACTTGTATCCTTTATTATCCTTAAACAATTCTTCCACATAGTGTCAAATCTCTCTCTATTCATAGATTAATGATTGGCCCTTATTAGCTACACCTTGCATCTAAATCTTAATACACTTACTGACAATTCAACATCAGTGGTTCGCTGTGACCCCTCTGCAACAACAGCTGCAGAGATGCTAAACTCCATAATGCTAGACGATTTTTCTCTCTCCTGCTGCTCTTGCAATGCATCCACCCTCTGTCAAAGAGTCT
Organism: Apophysomyces variabilis; assembly: GCA_002749535.1. Lineage (NCBI taxonomy): Eukaryota > Fungi > Mucoromycota > Mucoromycetes > Mucorales > Mucoraceae > Apophysomyces > Apophysomyces variabilis. Next base: position 152,041 of record MZZL01000381.1, on the reverse strand, counting down.
CATTATTAGTTTGAAGAAGACGAAGGTCTTCCTTCAAAAGACTGACTTGGCAAGACAATTGCTTATTTGACGATATTTAGTTCAAAGACATTTCTTTTTGGATATGAATGAGTTAAGTGCTTTATTCTTTATGTGTGGATCTTACTTTGGCAGAGAATAAAAACTAATTAGCAAACCTAAAACTTTATATTTTTCTAAGAGGTGCAATTGTGTATGCGCGATTCCTAAGAACTGCGTCAATATTTATATTACATGCTTCTGAAAAGAATTTTTTCTTTTTTATGGGGTTATTCACGTTTTCTTTTCCTTATCCTTTTCTTTCACAAACTTTTTCCTCTACTTTTTTTTTTCACTCTATGGTGTTTCAGTACTTCTTCATCAACAAACTCACTTTCACAATATTGATGATATATTATCCTAATGATATACAACCTTGACCTGAAACCGTGTTCTTTGCTGGTAAGCTTTTATCTTTTATTTGACAGAATCTCATTCTTTTTTCTTTTGATAGCCGGCATGTTCTCTACACTTTGAGTAAGCATGCTTGTTATTTTTAACTAAGGTACTTTGATTGACTTACTTAGGCTTAGCTAACCTTTACTTTCTTTTATCATTTGGAACAGTTTTCCTCTTTTTAAACTAGACATAGAAAAGCATAACACACTTTTAATGGTATAGAAACTTTTTTATGCTGTAATGTTGATTATTTATATAGAAGTAGCTCTTTGTAGGCTTATCAGGAATCTTGCCAACTGTTATTGCTATGCTGTCTTAGGTATATTAATATGTTTTAGCTTTTAATACATTTTATTAACCATTGTGTTTAATTATTTTTCTTTTATCCTTTAGTAACTAGGTAAGACTATATAGATCTAATCGTAAAATTAGCTATTGATAGTATATTACTTTGTAAAAGCTTCAATAAAACAAAAGTATTTTTTTCTTTATATGTATAATTAAAGCAGTATCCTTAGAAATGATAAAGGAGTATATTTTATTGGTTAAAGTAATGCATGTGATAAAAAAAGCTTCCAATTAAAAAGATTAGATAAGAACAGTTAGCTCCAATAAAATGTATCATTTCAAACAAGTTGATCCAATAAAATCGTTTAANAAGTTATTACGATAGTAGAAAGGTAGTGGAAAAGATGGTGGAAAGTACATTCTATAAACCTTTGAAGAGATTCTACTATGCAGTAGAAAAGTGGTGGAAAGGTAGTAGAAAGATAGTAAAATCTCAGATTCTACCAAGTTTTTACTAATGGTAGAATCTTTTTTTGACCACAGTATTATAGAGTGAGCTTGAAGTTAGCAGGCAGCAATAGGCAGTTATGGCTGTAGAAAGCCAGGCTACACTTATCAACGTTAGGCTGCAGCACTGCCAGTATTCATGGGCAGCTTGCTGGCTTCTTCAGATGAAGTGGGGAAGCTAATACTAGTATTAGCTAGCAAGGATAAGATTAAATTATAGTTATTATAATATAATAATCACTTTAACAAACTTTAACAGGCAAGAACTTCCTGAAGAAATATCAGATATATATTGTATAGTAAAACATTACTTTAATAACAGTCTTTATTTTAAACAGTAATAGTAATGATGGGGGCATAAGAAGATATCAAAACAGATCTTGATTAATAAATAAATGTTCTTAATCTTCTTTATATTGCTTTTATTTTTAAAAATATAATATAAAAATAATAGTCATTGTAAATTAAAAGATAACAATATATACTAAAAAGCAATTAAAGTATGTTGCCATATTGTAAGATTGAGAATATAAAGTAATGTATATAGAAGGACAAAGTAATTCTATGATGAGTTATTGATTAATTATAAAAACTGACGTTAGGTCTAATAATTATCTGACTTACAATTGCAAGCATAGATTTCTAGGTTATAACTGACACTAATCACAGAAATAAACATATGTTTTTATGATTACTATATGATTGATCCTATAATATACTATTATAGAATTTTTATGATCATCCTAGAATTATCCTATAATTTATTATAGAATTTTATGATCTATTATATAATTATTATAGACATTATAAAAATCATAGAAATAATTATAGAAATAGGGCATTTCTATGATTATTTTTCCTGTAGTAAAGAAAAAAGTTTTTGTGAAGAAAAATAAAACAAGAAAGCTTTTTACAGTCTTTAAAAAATTTTGTCCTCTTTACTTTTATTTTTACTTTAACACCTTTCTCTTTTATGCCTTGCTTTAAAACCTTTGTTGGAAAATAAATACACTTCTTTTACTTTAACCATCCTTTTAATAGATGCTATTGTACCATTATGACATTATACTATCATATGACATTACCATTTTAATTTACAAAAAAAATTCCTTTCTTTTTTCCTTACTTGTTTCTACTATATTTTGCAAGACTACAAATAAACTATTACTGCATTTTACAATGTACTTTTTATTATACAAACGTCAAAGTGCTTAACCATATTCATATCCTTAAATACTATTAATTGACCTATACTTGACCCATCAATCTACCTTATATAAATAGGTTGGATATAGGTTATTTATTTATAAATAAATCAGATATAGGTTGACCTTCAACCTAACCTGACCTGACTTATAAAGATTCTTAACACACTGTGGTTGAAGGGTGATTCTACCACCTTTACACTATATAGTAGAATCTCTGGTTCCACCCACTTTCTACCCAAGTGGTAGAATTTCTTATATTATCACATTTTTTTCTCCCTCCAAACGCTGTTACTATAGCAGACATGCATACAAAATTAAGTTACTACAGCAAACCTAGCGCATTCACATTTCCTAAGAACTGTATAATTATTTATGTCATGCACTTCTAATATGGTTTCTTTTTTTTTACAGAGTTATTTGTGTTTTCCTTTTATTCATTTTTTTCTTTTGCAAACTTTTTCCTCTATACTATTTTTTGTTTTATAGTGTTTTACTACTTCTTTATCAGAAAACTTACTTTGAAAACGTTACTAGTATATAATCTTAATAATATGCAACCTTGATCTAAAAGCATACCCTTTGCTAGTAAGCTTTTATCTTCATTTCATAGCATCTCATTCTTTTTTTCTTTTGATAGCTAGAATGATCACTATGTTATAGAAGAGCTTGCTTCTTACTTTTAATAAGGTATTTTGATTGATTGACCTAAATGTAACTAATTTTGACTTTTTGATTATTATATAGAGTAGCTTTTATTTCTTAACAAAATGGAAACAGAGAAAGATGACATACTTTTTAATGGTACAGATATTTTTTTATGTCGTAATTTAATTACTTGGCAAGGTAACTTTTTGTAGGCCTATACATAATGCTGCCATTCATTATTGCATGCTGGCTTAGATATGATACTGTGTATTAGCTTTTAGTACGTTTTACTAATTGTCATTTTTAAAAGCTATGCTTTTTTAACCTTCAGTAATTAGGTAAGATAATATAAAACTAAGTATAAAGTTAGCTATTTATTAGTACATTACGCTACATAGCTCTAAGAAAATAAAAGTGTCTGTTTTTTTCCTATATATATAGCTAAAGAAGCTTCCTTATATATGATAAAGAAGTGTATCTTAATGGCTAAAATAATATATACAATGAAAAGAACATCTAATTAGATAGACTAGATAAAAATCAGTAGCTCTAATAGAATATATCATTGTAGACAAGTTAATCTAATAAAAAGTGCTTGAATAAAGGAATATGGTCGAATGAAATTAAAATGTTAGCCTCTAATGCATACTACTTAATCTAATAACATCAATATAATAGTCTCTATTATATAGCAGTTCATCCAATTATTGAACTTGAGGGAGTGATAGAAAGGTGATGGAAAAGGTAGTGGAAGGTACATTCCACAAACCTTTGAAGAGATTCCACCACATGATGGAAAAGCAATGGAAAGATAGTAGAAAGATAGTAGAATCTGAGATTTCACTAAGTTTCTACTGATAGTAGAATTTTTTTTTTGACTATAGTAGCAATTACTAAAAAAGAATAGAAGGAAGGATTCAGTTGTGTTTTCCAAGTTACACCAAATGACCATTTACATCCAAAGCAGATGTGCATGTACAAATAATTGATTATAGTATACTAACCAGGTCTATGGAAGTTGTGCATGTACAAAGCAGGTGTGCACCAAACTAAGAGCAAAGGTCGCGCACCTAGACCAACGTGTAGTGTACTTAGCCGTGCACTTCTTGAAAATCAAGACAAACTTTTCACCATTCTTACTCCCAAAGGCTCCATCTTTTTATTCTTTCCATGTTGCATTTACTTGGCTGGAAAGAATATTACACAAGGTGTCAAAGTGACACGTGAGGTATTTGAGCAGATATGATTAACTGTCTTCTGCTATTATTTTTCTTTAATTAATCTTCTAGCAAGCTTAATCCACTACACTCAAAAACGAGTTTTAGTAATTTTCTAGTATCCTAAAATGTCACTAGAATTTTTTGTCTGAGGTTTAATATAGCTGCATTTAAGGAACCTTTTATTAATTAGGGTAATTAATACTTGATCTACTTTTATTCCTTTAATGTAAGCTTCCTTTTAACAATAAGCTACTATACAAACTACAATATAGCTTGCAAATGTTCTGTTTGCTCTACTGCAAATGAGCATGGCTTCGTGATGCAGACTATGCAGACTGTAAGATGGCATGAAGAAAATGACCGCTTGTGATCTTTTGAATATAGTAATGGCAATACGTTTTAAATTAGCTATACTTATTGTTAAATTGCGATTAGCTGCTTCCTCATAAATACAAGGCATTCTAGTACTGCCCCAGGAGATTGACATAGAAGTTGACTGTAAGATATAGTTTCCAAAATAATATTTTATTGACTGTGGATGCCTTAGTTTATTATAATACAGAGGAAACAATAACTGAATCTGCTAAAAACTAACTTTGCACCAAGTTGAGCTATAAAGCTGTGAAGCAGCCTTTGTAATAAAGCTAAGTTATAATTTATGACATTGCTATTGTATTTACTGAAATTTTAGGATTCTGAGGCCCAGCTATTCTCCTGTTAACAGTTTAACTACCAGCACTAGTACTCTGAGAAGCTGAGCTATGATCATATTGTATCTCATCAAGCAATATGATCTGACTATTGGTTTTCAACCAACATGTCGTGCAATTGTTTGGCATTTAGTTGCTATTGCTGGCTAAGCTCTCTTAGCTCATATTCTACATTGATCAGCTGGTGGCTGAGTGTGGCTAAGGTGAACTGTTTACCAGTTATAGGGATAGGTGACGACAGTTGGGCTCCTGTTTGCACTTCTCTGGCAGCATAGCATTTAGTAAAACGTTGGTTACAGGATTGAAACATTTACTAGAATTGAATATGATTGAATGTGCGCACTTTACAATAAAGTTTTTATCTTCTTATTTCAATAGTATGTTAGGGGTATATTGCCCTTATATACTTCACTAATAAAAGCACAAATAATAAAGTTAGGGAAGCTTTTCTTTCTTTTCACTTTCTCTTCGATTTTTGCTTTCTTTTCCTTTACAATCTATGCAGCACGTTATAGATATTGTTGTAAGGTAGTTTCAATATTATGAAGGGCTCATTGATAATGGCGTACTTAGATATGCTGAATTTCCTTATGTATCAGTAAATGAGGGTATATACTTCAGCTTATTCTTAATAACATGTTGAAGTTACATTTTACTTTAGGTTTTTCTCCCTCTTAACTTCTTTACAGTTTAGGTCAACCATAGCATAGTCATTGTTTGTTCTCTGAACAAAGTATCTATCCAATATGCTATTTAATTTTATTAAACAGGCAATGCAGCACTCCTTGAAAATTTTTATAGGTATTAATTATACAATTAATTAAATTAATGCTGCTAATTTATATATCTTATTTCTATTGTGGTCATGCTTTTATAGTATATATAATCATTCATTGTAAAACAGCTTTAATGATATAGCTTTTAAATGACGTTTAAATTTTGGTAAGCCTAATTATTTGCTTTTTATATATAGCTACAACATAAAGATGATCAGCTTTCATTTATATTGTTAAAGGATTGATAGAAAGATAAGCAAATATAGAAGTAGTTTCTATTAGAATATGCACTAAAATAAAAGATTTGTGAGAGACAGCTAATGATATAATGTATGATTAGATTAAAGATATGAATAAAGTTCATATTTTAGTGACATTTTGCTGTCTTTTTTATTAATTTTTTTGACCAGCAGAAAAGTACCTAAAACATATGTTTTAGTAATATTCTAATATCTTTTTAGTAGGACTTTGACTGGCAAAAAAGTACCTAAAATAAATGTTTTAGTAATGTTCTAGTGATGTTCTAGTATCTTTTTAAGAGACTTTTGACCAGTACAAAAGTACCTAAAATAAATATTTTAGTAATATTCTAGTGTTTTTTTAGTGTCTTTTTAAGCAGATGAAAAAGTTACTAAAACAAAAGTTTTAATATTCCTAAAATGTTACTAAAATATACCTAAAACATCAAATTTTAGTAGTATTTTAGTAACATTATAGTTTACTAAAACAGAGTGTTCTATTCAGTGATCTCTAAACTTCTGTAGCTAACAATACTTCCACTTTCAGAATTGGGCATAGAGGCGCACAATAAGTTGTTCAATTTGAGTTAAAAATCTTTTAGCAGTAAAAGAGATTGTTTTTCTTTATTTCTCCTGCCAGTTATTATTAAAAAAATTTTCTTAGAATAGAGTTCATCTGTCAAAATAAAATTAAAAGAAATCATCACAATTGATCAAACTGAAAATAAAAACATAAAGATTTCAGGAACCTTGAGAATGAATATCTTTTCAACTAAACATAGTATACCTCTAAGACTTCTACAACTTTTTCTTTAGGTCCTTGAGCATCTTCTCATATAACTTGGTTTTACAGCTGCTTAAATGATAGTTTTGCTACCTGCTACTACACACTATGTCATCCCTTCTTCCTTAGATAAAACTACTCCTATAAATTCTTCATTCTGCTCATCTGTATTCCATAAATCTTTGCCATTGTGCATGCACTGTTTTCTTGATGATATCTAGCATTATTTGCTTATATCAATACCAGTATATGAGTTGATCACTGTGAACAGCTCCTTCAAGTCTTTTTCCATATGGCCTACTGAGCTAATAAGTATCATTACTATTAACCTTAACTACCTTCATCAGTCTAATCTATTTATCTTCAAACTTTCCTTCCAAGTATTGTTCACACATTAAGACTTCACTGCCCACTTCAAATCTGACTTGTTCCATATTTTAATCATACTGCTTCTTTTATTTTTGTTGTTTTTCCTATGTCCTTTGTCCCGCGATTATATAACACTGTTCAGTGATATGTTAAATAGAACAGATTTGGCTTTTTACTTCTTCCTGCAGATTTCTCTCAATATAGTCTGTCTTTGGCGCCAGCCATGTTGCAGGTGTCTGCATCTCATAGCCATACAGGAGAAAAGCAGAGCTGTAATCAGTGGTATCCACTATGGTCATAGACCTTATTAAAAGTAGTAAAAATGCACTAAAAGTAGTAAAATCACTAAAAGTAGTAAATTTCTCACCTAAAGTAGTGAAGTGTATACTAAAAATAGTGAGTCTACTTTAAAAGTAGTGAAAGCTATACTAAAAGTAGTAAATCCACTCTAAAAGTAGTAAACATGTTAAAGTAGCTAATATGCTTTAAAAGTAGTAATTAATTCATTAGCATAGCAAAAGTTCACTAATGGTAGCTATTGTATTTTTTTTAGTAATATCTGATATTCTGCTTTAGAAACTGATCGCTTCAAGTAAAAGTTACTTCTGATGATGCTAATGTGTCTACACTTCTAGTATTTATGAATGTCTACTTGTTAAATGGGATTTACTATGAATCTAAAAGGTTTCAGTATAATATATTTGTAAGTTAGACAGTGTTCTGAAGATGATTATGGTCAATAGCAAATACGTTTCTTAACAGGACTGAATTTATTAAAATGGATAGAATAAGATCACTATAACTATATAGTCCTTTGATACTATGATGCTTGGTATGACAGGATGTGATTGGGGCATTACATAGTTACTTGTGACAACTTTATAAGGTAGAAGTATGACAAGGATGAGGCAAAGTTTACTAAAATAATTTTATAAGTCAAACAAAAAATAACAATAAGAGAATAGAGAAAAAGGAAGAAAAGAAAAAAGAGGAAAGAAAAGACTATGTAAGCAATATCAAAAAGAAGTTGGCAGTGGGGAAAAAAAAAGGTCATAACTACCCAAGAGAGCTGGGGTTGCCAAACTTGAACCTTCTGTTAGTTTTTTTATACAGCCAAACAATATGAAACTGTATAGTAGAATTCACCTTTGGAATCAATTCAGCAGCTTCATTTAACCCCCCAACGTCAACAACTTTCAGCATCCTGGAATCAGATAGGTTTTTGATGAGGACTGGAAACTGATCGCATTCCTGCTAAAGATTTTAATAGAAACGCACAACAGCCAGAATCCACTTGTCAGTGTTGTGTTGATGATAAATAAAAAATTGTGTTTTACTAACAAACCCTTCACAATGTTCTCATCCAGACTGACTAAATGAAGATTGAAAACGTGTAAGGCATTGTATGATAAAATGACCAGGCATCTTACCTCATCTTGGTGAACTCATATATAGCAAGCAAGTTATATCTGTTTGATCTATGTTGGCGGTCATAGAGTTTATTAGCATAAACGCAGCTATCTTTCTATATATGACCAGCCAACAGGAAGTGTGGATGTAGTTGTGGAATAACATCGTCTACTGACATACTTGCTTCAAACTTGCAGTGACTCATCCAGAAACTGGCTAATGCATTTCGCAGCATATCTCCTATGATGCCCTCTATTCTGAGAAATGTATACAGGTTGATTTCTTTATGGTAAGGTCTCCATATCTGTGATTCAGTCGATTCTGATGTTGGGGACAGATAGGATAACTCATCATATGGTACTGACTGTTGTAATTGTGGATGCACACGTTCTATAAAACGGAAAGCTACCAGCTTCTTAATAAGATTGCTTGCATTTTGTCCTGGGGCGGCCATTGATCAGATCATCTTTTTGTACAGACCGTTGGTACGTTCCATACAGCGTGCAGAACAGGAACGTAGAGGGCTAAGATTGCACAATGTACTGGCAATGTGCGAAAGGTAATGTTGTATGATAGTAAATACCAGTGGTCTAAGTGTTCCTTTGCCATTGTTATAGTGTGCCAACAGGAAAGACTGCCATTCACAAATGTTTCTAAATGATGAAAAGAAGGTATTAGATACAGTATATATTTCTATACAATAACATACTATTCAACAGTGCTCAGATCTGCTGCACTGATTTCCCACTGCAAACTTATTTGACAAGCAAGGATCAATTTTAAAACTGCAAAACGGGTCTTATCTTGCTCCAGGCTGTCGACTATGATGGTAGAAACAACGTACAACAGGAAGTCTAGCCAGTTGACTGCCCGATAATGGCCTGAATTAGTTGCTGTATTGTTCCATTTACCCTGAAATGCAGTAGGCATATACTGGTCAGAGCTCTGTACTGTATCTCCAATCATATGCAAAGTGATACCTGTCTTTAGCTTGAAAGGATATTGTTCTGTGATCGTGTTGTCACCAAACTTTTGTTTATCATTGAGCAACAAGTTCCACAGAAGTCTTGCTAATCCATGCCTGAGCAGATGCATCTCATTGAGCCCAAAGAACAAAGATCCTGTGAACGATTATAGGTGTGCAAATGGAACTGGCGCCCTGATACCTCTATCCTGTTGATATTGCAAAGGTGATATGACAGCTTGTCAGCATCTTATGCCTGATCTGTGCTGAAGCAAATGCAATGTACCTTATCACCTTGTTTGTACTGCTCCACCAATCACATGGTAAAAGTTTGCTGTTGGTTCAGAATGAAGTACATGCCAGTCGTCTTTTTTCCTCAATCAAACATTGTCAACAGCTATACATATGTGAAAAGGTGGCATGATTGCAAAGACTGGTGGCAGCAGGAATATCATCAGTGGCTAGTAGCAGGTGAACTCTTGCCCTGAATCGCATACTATCCAGCAACTTGACAACTATACCATCATTTTCCAATTGACGCAGCTCACAAAGCATAGGCTCAAGGAACGTCCACAGGTCCCTTGGGTTTCTTGGACCAGGAGTGATACCAATTTGAAGTATATTGTGATTCTTATATCTATGTATGATAAGGATTTTAAAGTTAGCATAATTACTTAATTCAAATCTGATACTTACTAAATAGAGAAATCAAAGTTGAGAACAACAAGATGCAACATTGTCAAAGAAGTTTTGCTCATGTTAAACGGTTGGAAGCCATCAACGTACAACGTCAGGGTGATGTCATACATTCCTCTGAACAGGTCCTTATCATGGCGTAGCAATTAGTATACTGTCTCATCAAAGATGTTCCTATATATTCCTTCCTCGTTCTGGAAATTATGGTGGTAGGACAGGAGCTTGCACATCTCCTTATCACCAAGCATGTGAGCCAGCTGTCCAGCAATTGGAAGGATCTTCATTGTCTGCGCTGGCTGCAAAATAGGTTCACCATTTATCTGGCGCTTGTTAGATTCCTTGTATCAGCTTTCTTTGCATTTGTTGCAGACAGTCTTAGGTTCGTCTTTCATGTACAAGATACAACCGTTACGACATACGTCATATATTTCCGGCTATACATCATATTCCTCTTTTACCAGCTTGTCAGACAAGTGGTAACTGAGCAGAGGGCAGTGTCGCTGATTCCGATCTACATGTTGGTAAGAAACGTGAAATGCACAATGAAATGACACTAACCATTTTGCACGATCTCAAAGAATTCATTGAAGATCTTCACCATATTGTCGTAAGCCTTATGAGAGATGTTGAAGCTGACTGCGGCCATGTAAAGTTTGACGCTCATGCATTCCGTGTACGTCCAAGAAGTATGTTTCTTGTACTCAAATGTATGGGCACTGTCATTCATTTCATCAGAACAAAGATCCATAGGATTAGAGTCAACTATTTTGCATATCAGTAAGTGCAAAACATGCTTTCATTGCTTACAGTTCTGGCTTTCCATAGCTTCTCCAACTACTTCATCACTGTCTGACGGAAAGTCAAAAAGCGTATCAAGTAGGTCATATTCTTCTGGTTCTTCATTAACGCTGTCTGGCAAGTTGATCAAGTCCAGGATATCGATCTCTCAATTGTTCTCAACAGCAGAGACTTCAACATCTTTGGTATGTTCCTCGGTTTCCTAACCATAATATATTAATGACTATTCCAATCACTATTTTAACAATCGTTATACCGTAGCCTCTTTGTTAAGCTCCAACAAATGAATGTCTCACTTTTCATGCTGTATAAAGCAAGCTCTTCTATGGCGGTTATAACGCTTGAGTCCAGTAAAGGTAACATGGCAGATATGGCAGGTAATAATAGTTGGAAGGGTCATGGTGAGTTGATAGAAAAAGATTGAATATGGATGTTCTTTTTTTTCACTTTATATATCTTATTCACTCTGTCGATAGCTTGTTGACTGGTTTCTCTGTCAACTAATCTTGTCATGGTATTGTAATATCTTGGTCGTCATTATTGTGAGTAATTATATGAAGGTTTGCAGGTATTGGTTTATGCAGATATAGCGCGTATGTAATTTAAAGAGCTTCACTGACAGTACAATTGTATATCAATTGACACACTTGTATACGCAGTGTGATTGGCTCCCCTTGTTGTCAGAATTCATATGTGACATAGAAGCTAACGCGTAATGCATATTAAAAGAGCGATTGTAAAGGTAAGTTCATGATTGGTGCTAGTAAGTATGATTCACGTTGAGCATGATGGATTGATTTCCATATGGAATGATTGAAATCGCATATATTCCTAAATAATAAAGGTAAGACAAGTGAATGTGTTAATGGTAACATGCATATTCTTACAAAGTCGTTGTAGTTTTCTTTTTTAAAAACTTTTTATTGACAAAAATTCACAATATCAATACCGCTTGAATTTTTCATTTTGGCTAAGTGAACAGTAACCTTAGCGCTGCTATTTATGGCAACTGTCCAATCATTATGCAATATTTTCCTTGAGTAACAGTTGATCCGTCCCTGTATACACCAATTACACCTATCATATATAGTCTGTAAGAAGACTATGGTGATTCTACATGACCATTCTATTATAAATCAAAAAGATGTTCATTATGACTCATGGAATGGATTATCAATATCACATCATATGAAGATATGCTTTTTTTAGCAACTAATATAAATACTAGTAAGATTTAAAAGGTATGTATTTATTATCTCTTTTAACATCACTTTATTTTTTTATTGAAAATGTTATCAACTACTAACAACAACCAAAAGCAAGAAAATGCAAATGCAGAATTGCATAGAATCTTGAGTGAGGTTATAGATAAGAAGCTTCCTAGTTTGGTTAAGGCATCAGTGTGCAAGGTTATATTGGAACAGCAGGTGGAGTCTTTGTCTATGTTTGGTAGCCAGCAGTTTGGCAGCCAACAGTTCAGCATCTTGGGTGATATAAATGTTCCAAACAATGCTCTTATGGCAATTGTTCATAGTGAAACTCCCCCTTCCCGCTGGGTTCCCAAAAATATTTGGAATCAACCTATTCTGTTACAGTCTCACTTGCCTGTTGACTTGGATATGTCCACTCTGCATTGGTTAGAAGCGAGGGATCACAAAAGACAGCAGGGAAAAAGCTCCATCCTTCGAAGCTTACAGTTTCTTATTTGCCATGAGCACCCTCAGTCGCTAGTGTCATTCTTGCAATTCCAGTACCTGCATCTGGGACAGAAGGCACAAATGGTGTTACAGCAACTAGAAGTGGCATGTGGTTTCTCAGCGACCACACACAGCTGGAGCAAGGTGTCATATTTGACATAGAATCTAATATGTACTGTGGCTTATATTCAAACTCAACCCTAGTAAAAAGAGAGTAATTATCAAAACAAGAAGGGTTGTTCTTTTCACAAGAATAAATTAGAGTCTCATAGTACTTCTACGTCTGTTGCATATCTCTTAACATACCTCTTAAATACCACATTTTTTACTGTGAATTCTCAACCTACTTTTTCCAACATGTTTGCTAACAATGATTTTAACAACACTAATGTCATCTCTTTTAAAGACACCTTCATGAACAATGCTGAGCTTCAGCATCTCTTGGAAGACTTGACCAGTGAGCATTTGTTCAATGGCTCACCATTGACAAGTGTGGTGCCCTCCCCTTCACCCAGTGATTGAGTGTTGGCTGTGGCTCCAGTGACCCCTTCAGTGCCTGGGGTAGCCCCCAATGATGCTGCGTTCTTGAAGCATAGAGGTGGAGAGACGCAGGCTGTTTACGCCTATGAGAAGTTGAAGGCCAAGGCTGACACTGCCACTTAGGCTTTCTTGATTGTCATGGCCTCAGGTGCAGCTGAAGCAGAAACAGATAACCTGCTCAACAAAGCTGACTAGGCGCAGGTTAGGTTGGAAAAGAGTCATAGACTCTTCAACAACATGTATCCTAGCTGTAAAGCTTTCCAGAAAATGGGCGACCCTGTTAAGGCAACCCTGCAAGAGAAGAAAGAAAAGCAGTCTGTTTTGAAGATGTTGCCTGCTTTGCAGATTGTAGGAGGTAAAAAGTGGGCACTTGGAACTGTGCATTCTTCAGCAAAGGCTTTTTTTAGAGACTTTGCCTACCAGTTGAAGGCCAATAGCCTGACACTAGATGAGAACTAGGAGCGTTTACTTGTTTTCTGTCTGAATGACACCCAGAAGATCTGGTTTGAGACGAAGTTGTCAGGTAAGAACTTGACATGGCAGGAAGCTCATGATATTGTGGCAAACAAGTTTAACACCCTGTTGCATCAGCTTAAGCTGTATGCTCAAGTTATGCGCATAGTGCAAAAGCCTAACAAATCTCTGATAGCATATATTAACAACTTCCTGGAGAAGAAAATGGAAGCAGGTTGTGAGGAATCTCAAGCCCTAGTTGTTGCTTTCCTGTCCTCTCTCCTTCCTAAACACTGGGAAAATGCTTACTTGTTTATAGCAATGAAGTATGGGTCTCAATGCCCAACTGATGTCAATGCTGTCTGTGACCTCATCAAAGTGATAGCATCTGACAATAAGCGCATCTGTGATTCTGACGATGAGGTGCATGAAGCCCATCTGATAAAAAAGCATCACAAACAAAAACAGCGTAGGCTGGATAGTAGATACCCTACTAACAACTATAGGGAAAGAAACGTGCAACATGGGCAGACCAGGCCAGTAGACTTGTGTCATTATTGCTTACAACCACGTTGGCCTGGGCATACATGCCCAGAATACCATGCTGCCAAGGGTAAAGGAAGAGAAGAGAAACGGCTAATCACTATAGTAACAGGGTTCACTAAAAGTAGGGAAAATCCCTAAAAATAGGGATCTCTATTTTTGTCAAGTAGTGAAAAAGAGAGAAAAGTAGTGATCACTAAAAGTAGGGAAATTTCACTAAAAGTAGTGATCACTAAAAGTAGGGAAAGTTCACTTAAAGTAGGGATCCCTATTTTTGTAAAATAGTGAAAAAGAGAGAAAAGTAGTGATCACTGAAAGTAGGGAAATTTCACTTAAAGTAGTGATCACTCACATTAGAGAAAGTAGTGAAAAGTAGTGATAATAAGTAATGGTTTTTATTAGATAAAACGACCCCTGCATTTACACAAACAATAACATACACCTAATGTATCTTTCTACTTTACTGCACTTACCGAATGTTAAAGGAAGCTGTAACAAATACTATATCCTATAATCACGCACCTGCTTTAATATACCAGAGCGATAAAGAACTACGATCGTGTGCTTTGGCCATGTGATAAGCACGTGAACAGAACAATAAGTCTTCAGTAAACAAGGAGTATGGCCTAATACAGTGAGTAAGAAAAAGATTTAAAATATAAACGTCGTTATTACCAGTATGAGAATGATAAAGATAACTAGACCCAGAAACTAAAAAAAAAGAGAAAAAACTAAGAGGCTATTGTTATGAATGAAGAAACACTTACAATAAAATAAATGACAAGAAAAGATCAACAAAGCTAAACTTGGGTGGTAAGTATAAAGTAAGTAATAGAACTAGTTGATTTACCTAAATGAGTGCTTGAACATAAGTGATATGCAATTGTCAGAAGTTGTTTTGGTTAGCTACATAGGAAGGAGACAAAGGTTAAAGCAATGAAAAGGAATAACAATAATAGTGCAGTAAAATAGCAGTCTACCTTTAACAATAGAAAAAGGTATACACGATGCAAATATGAATTGTATGTGATGTCAGTAGTTTCTACAGGCATTGGATTGTAGTAGTTGTACTTTATGTAATCAGATGTCAGTAAAAATATAACAGGTAATGTGCACTTACGACCATTCAACCATAACAAAACAAGGCTACAAAGAGTAAAAGGTGAAATAAAAGCAAAAGAAAGAGCAAAAAAGTAGGCAAAGTGAGAAAAATTGGTTTTTTTAATCATCGGAAAAAAAAGCTTTTATTGGCCGATTTTTTTTCCCGTCTAAGTTCCCACCCTCCCTTCCACCTGCCCTGCCCATGTCCCCTCCCCTTCTGTCTCTTTTAGAGCGCACTATTCAGCACTATGCTGTCAAAAAGAATCAAAGAGTCTATTCAGTGACATTGCCTTCAACACCATTTGCCTACGCACTTTTCCTAATAATGACATCAATAAATAAATTGCGCAATTCAATCTGACTGTCTTACTTGTTTCTACGGTTATAGCCGTTTTCCTATCTACGAGTGATGAGGAAATTAGCACCCCAGCGACCCTCATAGACGTTCAAGGGCACTCTAATCTGAAGCCCCTGTTGCTCCATTGTTGTGTAAGTGAGCTCACGTTTGTTAGTGGGCACCTGGCTCCAAGGTTTTTGTCACGAAGAGAATCCACATGCCTTCTCCAATTGCTCTACCACCACGTTGGCTTTTCTCCCCAGAGCTGTGTACAGATCTTGAAGGACAGGTGGAGGCTGTTGAGGATTCTGCATAAATATGAGAAACCGCAAACTCTTCACCACTGAGTTTTTGCTGACACGCTTCATGTCTTTTCCTTCTAACCACAACTTGGTAGCTTCAGGCATACTATCAGGAAGATAGCATTCCTTCAGCTCACTATTTTCCCAGGCGTCATTTGGAATTGATCTTGATGGAGGCACATCCCTGCAGACAATTGGCTCAACTCTTAGATGATCGCAGGATCCCTGGGATCCGTCAAAGGATTGCTGACTGCTCAGCAAGATAAGGCCACTTTCCTTCTATCTTTGCAACACCTCTTCAATGGCAGCTTCAATCATGTCAGGTAATTTGGCTCGAATCATTTCTATTAGAATTCTGGCCATATGGGTCTCAGAATCTTCTCTAGGGTGTTTGTTATTCAAAGTAGTAGAGGATATGTTGATATAAAGTTGGGAAAGAAAGATGTGAGAGATAAATGTAGTATAATCACTTAACTGTTAGCTATATATATATATATGTAGCTTTCATATCACCTATGAAATGTTGTTGCTAATACAAACCCTGATTGATGATGAAGTAATTGATAATCATGCAATTCAAAGAGATTATAATAAGATCGTAGTTGAATATAATGAACAATGCTGAAATGATTGCAAGATATGACGGCTGATGGTGGAAGTCTAACAAGATAGAGATAATTATCGACAAGAAAAGATGGCAAACGATGATGAAAGACCGCGTTTGTCAGTTGTTCATAGATGCCGTTGATCATGCTACATTGATGAAGTTCCAAATAGGGAAAAGCGATCTGTCGGAGACACAGGCAGAGATGGATGATGGCGGCATCAAAATCAGTAATTGCTTGTTGTTACACATGCAACAAAGGTCATATACCGCAAGTAGATCTGTCAATGTCCAAAGATGGTGCAAGCGATCCATCATACCATAACGCTACTATACAGGATCATCTTATCCAATATAGATCTAACATTCTGTGCAAAAAATTTCTATAATAAATATACATAAATAAGTCATTTCGTTTTGAACAGTTTTTGTATCTTACCTTTATTTTTTTTTTTGCGATCACTCTGTATCTATCTACAATGACTACCCCTACTAGCACTACATGCAGTACTTGCAACATTACCTTTTCTACAAGAAATGCTTACAATCGCCATTGTAAAGCTTGTTTCATACAGCATAAAAAAGATTTGATCAAGCTGGTTCCCATTGATAATGCCTCTATGGTATAAAATACTTGTCCGTCAATGAATACATACTAACCTCGTTCTCCCATTATTTGTTTAGGACGTCGATGAATATGTTGAGGATATCAATGACGATCACACTGCGCTGATCGAACATATGCAAGCATTGGAGACTCAGGTCGATGAAAACTCTGAAGACATTGACTCTGATGAATCAGAAACTGAAGACAACTGTATCAACTTTCCATCTAAGGTTCTTGATGAAATCGAGAGAGCAATGGAAAGCGATAATTGTAAGTATAAGTTGACAACACCAGTATCTTACTAAAATGCAGAATAGTCGATCACTACTTTGATCCAATAGAACTCTATGAGCATTCAATTGAGAACCCTCCTCGCGTCATTGAGTACAAACGTAGCCCTCAATGGACCCATACGGAATGCTTCAGCGTAAAGCTTTTCAAGACAGCAGTTTCATCAAACGTTTTATGTAAAGCATACAATGACATTGTAAAGATCTTCAACGAATTCCTAAAAGTTGTGCAATCAGGTACATGTGTCTTTTCTAATTCTGTTAGAATGTTCTTACTGTTGGACGTAGATCGCAGCATGTTGCATTCGCCTCTCCTCAGCTACCATTTGTCTGAGCAATTGGTAAAGGAGGCCTACCAAGTTGAACTGAAAACATATGACGTTTGTCCAGAGGGTTGCGTTCTGTTTATGAGCGACGATGACAGAACTATGTGTCCACAGTGTTGTATTCATAACCGATGGATTAATGATTAACCATGTATGAATCAACAACTGTCAATATTCGATTTCAGCTTGTCACTTTGAGGCAACTGAACGGATTATGAATTAAGCTATTTAAACTCAGGTTAACTGATATACTGATTACTGTCATGCAATTGGGTTTTAGGTGCATACAATCAATGGATCTGATCTTGTATTGTTCCTTGGAAACTATTGTTGTATCAAGAACATCTGATTCGTTCTATTATTTGATCTTGCATTATCAAAATAAGCCTCATGAAAAGTTTTATGATCTCAGTTGAAAGGTGTTTACATTTAATATAAATAATCATTAAGAGAAATAAAATTGATCAATACCTTTTAGTCTGGTTAATCACTGGTCTTTTATCTTATTGTCTACTTTTGTATTCAACACACAGTATGGCAAAGCACGTTTTACAGATTCGCGTAAACGTCAACCTAATGGCGAGGTCATTCAGAAGCCAGCACAAATGATGACCATGTTGCCAATTGCAGACTAGCTTGCGCTCATACTGGGCGATGACAATACTCACAAGCTGTTGTCTTACTGACATGAACGTGAAGAAGTGGAAGGAAAGTATATGGATCTTTTTGATAGTCAAGTTTACTGATCGCTCCGCAATGAGAAGCATGTACTGACAGGGTGCTATGACATTGCCTTGTCCTTGTACATCGATGGCTTCCAGCTGTTCAATAGTAGCAGTACCTCGTTGACAATGATGCACATGGTGGTTCTCAACTTTGATCCATCTGAACGGTGAGCTTAAACAGACTTAAATTAAAAGATGAACTAATCAAATCGCCTTACCTTTCACAGTTATGAGAATTGTAACATGCTTCAACTGGGCATCACGCCAGGACGCAAAGCCCCAATGAACATCTGGTCCTTCTTGCAACCTTTGCTTCAAGAACTGCAACAGTTGGAACATGGTGGTATGATCGTCAAGAAGCCAGACAGAACTGAAGTTGCTGCAAAGGTGCACTTGCTTCTGGCCACCAGAGATATCCCCGCAGCTGCCAGTTTATGCAATCACACCAGCATCTCATCCTTCTTCAGTTGTTGCCAATGTCTTATCAGAGGCGCAAAAACCAGTGGCATGTATTTCATCCCTGATCTGTCGTGGCCATTTCAAAGATGTCCACGGGAACAGTTCACTCATGGTAATAAGGTACATCATATAGATTCTATCACAAATCATATGTTATATACTAATAGACTTTTTCAATTATTACTTATGTTTAATAGAAACAAGGTATCAAAGCACCTGTTCCTTTCATGTTGTTGAGCACGTTCACGGGCGCATACTTCTTCAGAATGGATGAAATGCATCTCCTAGGGCATGGACTAGGGCGATTGATTTGGACCATAATAGTGAACGACAAGGAGAAGTTTGGTTGTAGCCAACTTGATAAGCATGGTAACATCATTGAACGGTATCCATTCGCCCTGAAAAACCAGAATACATGTCATGCCATCAGGGAGGCTATTGAGAGATCCCATGAAACAACTCCCATTTCATTTCAAGGCTGCTGGAATAACGTTGCAACAAGTGCTGATCACTATCGGGCTGTTGACTGGTTGGATTTTTTATTGTACGCTGTGCCAACGGTTGTAGTAGAGGGTTTGGAACAAGAAGAAACTTGGAGAGCTTTAATAGATCTGGTTGTTGCTTGTCAGTTGAGTCTGCAGTGGACATACACTGATTCAGACTTAGATGTCATTGAGAGGTAAGTAATGTGAATGAAAATAATAAGATAGACTGACCTTTACCTTTTTTAATTCAGAAATATCTTGAAGTGGCAAGCTTTCTTGGTCCGCAAGTACAACAACAACAAGGGAACTTTGAAGCCTCCAGTGTTTACAATTACTCAACATTATCTGTCCCACATAGCCTCCACCATGCGCAACCTGGGTCCACTTCATTCCATCTCCGCAAGGTGTATAGAACGCACCAATGGTTTGTACAAAAAAATGATCCGTCCATGTCAGCGCCTGGTATGAACGCCAGCAATGTTGTGAAGCATATAGCAGCATTCCGTTTCCTTGA
Organism: Apophysomyces variabilis; assembly: GCA_002749535.1. Taxonomy (NCBI): domain Eukaryota; kingdom Fungi; phylum Mucoromycota; class Mucoromycetes; order Mucorales; family Mucoraceae; genus Apophysomyces; species Apophysomyces variabilis. Next base: position 131,988 of record MZZL01000381.1, on the reverse strand, counting down.
GAGGGTTCATCCACAACTACAAGAAGCCATAGCATATGATGAGCTCTCCTATTTTGCTGCAAGACGAGGTTCAACAGAGCCTCAGATATGGAGACCATACCAGGACGAAACTGATATCCAAAGCTTCAAAGGAGTTATTGGTGTTGCTGGTCAGACATTCTGTAATCTGCTCGCTGCCTTTTGGATCCACCAAGGTAAATTCGTGTCTGACGCAACCCCACGCAGCGTCATTTCGCAATTACACCCTCAGTTCCTCGCATCCAGTCATATATGGAAAGACAGTTGCATTTACTCCAGCAAGCTGCACGATAACCACCATGGTTCTGCCTGATGCAATTCGTTGGCGCTGTATGAGCTTGCAAGGATAAAGTAAGTCTTTGCTTTTATGTTATTGCATTGCAACTTACATCTTTTCATTTCATCTTATTAGCAATGCTGGACAAGAGGTGTGTGAGATGTTCCTTGGTGAGACTCAATTCTATGTTTATCACCAGCATCAGGGAGACAGGCAGATTCTTGCAGTCGTCCACTTCTACAAGAACATAAATCAGCAGAGCAATCACTTCCCAGTGCTTTCAAAAACTGCATCTGACAGGGGGGTGTTGAAGGTGATTGATGTTGACAGATTGAGAAGCACAGCTGGACTGGTGAAAAGCCTTGAATCCAACAACCGCTTTCACGTCGTTTGGCCTTATGGCAAGATGCACCAGGCGGTCAAGTTTGGAAACCCTTCTTCTTTAGGGTAGTCGCTTTTTTTTTCTTCTGTCATTCTAAATTATGTTTTGCTCTCTTCCACCTTTTTGGGTCTCTTCTTTTGTTTCTCCTTTTTTTTTACCTTTTTTATTTGCTGACCTTTTTCTACCCTCAAAATATTTCTGTTCCTCTTCTTTGTTTTTCTTCACTGTATAGAATCTATAGATTAGTCATTGCTTGAACCTCTTTGTTACATAAAACTTCTGACAAAACTACCTGTTATCGCTTTAAGTCCTAGTCATCAGTAATTACGGCTTGTCCACGTTATCATTTTGGAGAATCTTGTGCAGCACTGGTACACACGGTATACCAAAGTCAACTATAGTCATCGGCTTATCAGTTATCTTCTGCAAAGGGTTACTACCAGTAGCTAGCTGCTGACATTGAAAGTATATAGTACCTGTAAGAGTAGAAGTGAGCCAAGTTTAGTTTTTGCACATGTCAAATCCAGATCAAAAAGGAAAAGTGTGATGCTTTCAACTAATTGAGTTGTCGCCTGTCATATGAATATGCCGTCTTCCAAATGACTTGGCAAGCATCAGTAAAGATTCCTACTTTCAGTGAACCTTCCCCACTTTAAGTGAGCGCTTCCCTACTTTTAGTGATTTTCACTACTTTAAGTGAATGCTTCCCTACTTTTAGTGATTTTCACTACTTTAAGTGAATGCTTCCCTACTTTTAGTGAACTTTCACTACTTTAAGTGAATGCTTCCCTACTTTTAGTGAACTTTCACTACTTTAAGTAAATGCTTCCCTACTTTTAGTGAACTTTTACTACTTTAAGTGAGCGCTTCCCTACTTTTAATGATTTTCACTACTTTAAGTGAATGCTTCTCTACTTTTAGTGATTTTCACTACTTTAAGTAAATGCTTCCCTACTTTTAATGAACTTTCACTACTTTTAGTAAGATTTTCCCTACTTTTAGTGAATATTCACTATTTTCAGTGATTTTCACTACTTTTAGTGAATTTTCCCTACTTTTAGTGGATCCTGTTACCATAGTGAATACAAATGCCAACATCAAACAATTTTGAAAGAATTTTATCACTCGTGTTGCCTGTGTATACTGGAAAAAGGGAAGTATAAGCTCTCAGAAATATGATTGCAACAATCTGACCCTGTCTGATAATAAGAGTATAGAGACAGATGATCCTATGGATGCAGTGGACCCAGATGACCTGAGTAAGTCCAACTACTGCATTAGAGTGATGAAATCTGAACAAAGCATGTCTAAATCATATTTTGTACCTTTGACATTATAGAGTAAATGGTTAATGGGTCTTATTGACACTAGTACTGACTTTTCCTCCATGGATACTTTCCTTTGCAAACAATTTACATAGAATATAAATAAATGAGAAGGCAGCATTGGCCTTGCAGCACATGGAATGACCACACAAAGAATAGGCATTACAGATAGAATAAGAATCTCTTATAATGGCCGTACTCTTTATCATGCTTTTGAAGTAATGGAGTTATTAGAGGGTACAAAGGTTTGCATAGGCACAGATTTGATGTCAAAAATGGGGATTGGTTTAACCAGTTTGGCGACATCATGGGAAAAACCTGCATTCAAAGAAGCAACAGTGGATGACACTCCATTACCTAATCACTCGCCCACTGGAACCACCTCTGAACATGCAAAATTCATGAAAGCCATCCAACCATACATTGATCAAAATCAGAAGATTCCTAAAAACTCTTTCTATATAAGTCCAGAATTCATCATTACATTGGACACACCAGAAGGGCAAACAGCCTATAGAAGGCAATATAACTTACCAAAGAAGGTTAAGCCCATTGTTCATGAAACCATACAAAAATGGCTTACAGATAGAATAATCATGAAAGCACCAGTCAATACGGCATGGAACAGCCCATTGTTCATGAAACCATACAAAAATGGCTTACAGATAGAATAATCGTGAAAGCACCAGTCAATATGGCATGGAACAGCCCCTTGACAGTTGCATCTAAAAAGGATGCACAAGGTAACTATACCGCTATACAACTATGTTTAGATCCAAGACATATTAATAAGTTGTTGCTGGATGACAAGTACACTTTACCACTCATCAGAGATATATTTCATATGATTAAGGGTGCATCTATTTTCATGACACTGGATTTACAAAGTGCGTTCCATCGATTTAAAATCGCGGATAAGGATCAGCACAAAACCGCATTCACATCTATAGATAGTATGCAGTATATGTTTAAAGGCTGTCCATTCAGCCTTAAACCTATATCATCCAAGTTTTAAAGAGTGATAGCTATTCTATTACACAAATTGCCCTTTGCAACAGCTTTCATGGATGATATTGTTATATACTCCCATGGTATGAAGGAACACTTAAACTATATACAACATGTGATCTCAAAGTTAACAGAGGTTAATCTAATCCTCAACCTGCAAAAGTGTTGTTTTGCGCAGCAATCTGTTTATCTGTTGGGTTTTTGTGTTTCTAAGAGTGGCATATCATTAGATGCCAGAAAGGTCGCCAATGTGCAAGAATGGCCTACACCTCAAACGGGCAAAGATATTCAACGTTTCCTGGGAGTTATCAATTATTTTAGGGAACATATTCCCAACATCAGCCGATTGACGGCACCACTAGATCCACTGCGTAACGCAGGAAATCTCAAAGGGCATTGGACTAAAGTGCAGGATAGAGCATTCAGAAATTTAAAGTATGTCCTAACGCGTGCCTCTATATTATGCTACCTAGACTTGTCCACACCATTTTACGTTGCTATAGATGCATCCAATGTTGGCATAGGAGCTGTATTATATCAGATAGATGGTGATAAAACGCACCATATAGCCTTTATGGCATGATCTCTCTCTCCCTCTGAAAGGAGATATCCTACTACTAAACGCAAATTACTAGCCATAAAGTTCGCTTTGCAAAAATTTCACAAATTTCTATGGGGCAATCACTTCACACTTTTTACTGATCACAAAGCCCTTACTTACATACATACACAAAACGATGCAAACGCCATGATGCTGCATTGGTTAGACATCATTCTAGAGTATAATTTTACCACTGTACATTTACCAGGCATAAACAATATCCTGCCTGATAGTCTTTTATAACTTTTTTCTACAGACAAAGATCTGGAGGGGGATAATAAGCATGACATTGCCGATAACCTTGAAATAATCCAAAACCGTAAAGCAACTGCAAAGGTGGCAAATAACAGGAAAGCGCCAAATGATGAAATAGAAAGAAAAGACCTACTCCAAAAAGCGCATTTATTCGGACACTTTGGCGTAGAAGCTATTGTAAAATCATTATACAATGATGGCATCTATTGGACAAACATGATTTAAGATGCAGTAAAACTTGTTTTAGCATGCATAGAATGCCAAAAGTTTAATATAGCAAAGAAAGGCTATCATCCTTTAAGACCTATATGCTCTGAGATACCAGGAGACCACTGGGCTCTAGACCTAGTGGGTTTCTTTACAACCTCTAATCAAGGAAATAACTACCTGTTGATCCTGATTGATATTTGCATGCGTTTCTGCATATTATGTCCCATACCAAACAAACAAGTGGACACTATTGTCAAAGTGCTAGTGCAGATATTCTGTGACTTTGGATTACCTTGTATGCTTCAATCAGATAATGGCGGAGAGTTTGTAAACAATCTTATGAGCCGTTTCACTGAAGCATCAGGATTCAACCACTGATTGGTGGTACCTTACCATCTACGCGCTAATGGAGCTGCTGAAAGATGGGTAGAGACCAGTGTAACTGCCATTAAGAAAAGAATCAAAGGTGTAAAGAAAGATTAGGATATATATGTACCAAGTGTACAACTGACAGTGAATGCAAAAGAATCTAAACAGCATAACTCACAGCCTTTTGCTTTAATGTTCATTTGACTATTGAGCAAGTTCAAGAACTACACCAAAGATAAGCTATGTCCACCAATGAATACTGATGAGCTGAAGAAGAGGTTGGAGCAAATGGCAAAAGTAGTTTTTCTAGTGATAAGTCAAAAGGTGCAGACGTTGACAGACGCATAAAAGCAGAAGTTTGACAACAAATATGCACTGGTTAAATTCTCACTAGGAAGTCACGTTATGGTAAAAGCAATCTAACCCAGCAAATTAGACCCAATCTATAACGGTCTATATACAGTAGTTAGAGAAACTAAGGGTGGATCATACATCTTAAAAGATGAGGATGGTAACTTAACTTCTAAAGAATACCCTCCATCAGCTCTAAAGGCAATCACAATAGATGAAACTGTGCCTGAAGATGAGATATATGAGGTTGAAGCCATTGTAAATCACAAAAAGGAAAATGGACAATACCTATATAAAGTAAGATAGAGAGGTTATGAAAAAGAGCATGATACATAGGAGCCAGCAAGTCATTTTTTAGACCATAAAATTATCTCCAGGTACTAGGAACGTCAAGGACAAACTTCAAATGCTGATAATGTCAAAAGAAGTATTCAAGCTCCAATATCATCAAAGAAGAGAACCAAAAGAGCAAGAAACAAATGAAGGCTTTTAGACAGTTATCCAACCTGGAGGGGGATAATGTCATATTTGACATAGAATCTAATATATACTGTGGCTTATATTCAAACTCAACCCTAGTAAAAAGAGAGTAATTATCAAAACAAGAAGGGTTGTTCTTTTCACAAGAATAAATCAGAGTCTCACAGTACTTCTTCATCTGTTGCATATCTCTTAACACACCTCTTAAATACCACACAAGGTGCCAGGTGAAAAGCGCAAAGCCGCTTATATTACTATGGAGGCAATGGCGCTAGAGATGAGTGTCCCTTTGGACCTTTGCAAAAACTACTGGGGAGCAGATTGTCTGATTAAGCGCAAATGGCAAAATGCTTATAATCAACGTAACAGGTAAGTAAATATGATGTCTTGATTGCATGCTTATTGATAAACATATGTTAGACTTTCTGCTCAAAGCAATGACCAACAGTAAAAGAGTCACTTGCTTATATTTCAGAACTATAAGGTTACAGGCAGCCACAGTTTAAAATAGGTTGCATCAGATATAAGAACTATTTAACCAATAAAAATCTATGTCAAGATTGACTTAAAAAACCAAGTAAAAAGTTCCCACCATTGTTTTTTTTTTCTTCTTTTGTTCTTCTTTTCATCTCTCCTAATACCAGTTAAAGTTTTTTTTTGGTGTGCAAGTCATTACTTTCCTTCATTCTACTCTAACATTGTTTGTATAGGTACTATTGTCTAATGAAGTACATGCTAACTTCTCTATACTACAGGCAATTAGTGTTGGCGCTAATGAGTATTCTATGTAGTGCTTTTTGTCAGTCAATAGGTAATTTGTTTATTTCTTACAACGTCTTCTTACACCTTCTATAGTACACTCAACTATTACTATCACTTTTGCGCCTCATTCCAAACAAATCACTGTACAGCTTTAGCACTCAAAATCAGTTTTACCAAGGTAATTGAGTTGCTTACTTCTTATTGCTGTACTTATAATTGAAAGTTTAACACTCTCTTTTTTTAGTATACTAGTATAAAGCTTTACACAGTAAACGGCATTATCACTGCTTTATTGCTATTGTACAGATGACTTAGAATCTATTCTCACTTTCATTACAGCTATAAGGTAAAGGATCCTTTTCATATGGTTTATAGTTACTCATCTTTTTGTATTTCATAAGATCCTTGTGTTGTAGCTATCTATAAGGCTTACTTTGAAAATCTTTTTGGCTGACAACGTTAACTCTATTTATTAATCGTTGTTCTCATTGTAAGGTTATTATCCTTGTTAAAATGCGTTTGCACATATTTTTCTTTTCTGGTTATAGTAAGTAAATGTAAACAAAAATATAAGACTAGTTTTTTTAGTATAATTATATAGGTTCTTTTATCCAATAAAACGTACTTTACCATCACTACTTTATTACTACTTTATCACTACTATGAATTATAGTAATCACTACTTTTTAATTACTTGATCGCTGTCTCAAAATTTAGTAGTTACTACTTTTTAACTACTTGATCACTGTCTGAAATTGTAGTGGTTACTACTTTTCTACTACTTTATCATTGTAGTTGAATTTTATTAGTTACTACTTTTTTACTACTTTATAACTAACAGGACATCTTTAGTATTTACTAAAAGTAGTAAATGTTACTACTTTTAGTTGACCCTGTGGTCATAGTGATCATTCAACATCACTGCGGTCAAAAAAAGATTCTACCATCGGTAGAAACTTGGTGGAATCTGAGATTCCACCACCTTTCCACCACCTTTCCACTGCTTTTCCACCATGCGGTGGAATCTCTTCAAAGGTTTGTGGAATGTACCTTCCACCACCTTTTCCACCACCTTTCTACCACCCCCCCCAAGTTCAACAATTGGATGAACTGCTATATGACAGAGACCATTATGTTGATGTTATTGGATCAAGTAGTATGCATTAGAGGCTAACGTTTTAGTTTCATTCGACCATATTTCTTTATTCAAGCACTTTTTATTAGATTAACTTGCCTACAACGATACATTCTATTGGAGCTACTGATTTTTATCTAGTCTATCCGATTGGATGTTCTTTTCGTTGTGTACATTATTTTAGCCATTAAGATACACTTCTTTATCATATACAAGAAGCTTCTTTAGCTATATATATAGGAAAAAAACAGACACTTTTATTTTCTTGGAGCTATGTAGCGTAATGTACTAACAAATAGCTAACTTTATGCTTAGTTTTATATTATCTTACCTAATTACTGAAGGTTAAAGAAGCATAGCTTTTAAAAATGACAATTAGTAAAACGTACTAAAAGCTAACACACAGTAGCATACCTAAGCCAGCATGCAATAACGAATGGCAGCATTACGTATAGGCCTACAAAAAGTTACCTTGCCAAGTAATTAAATTACGACGTAAAAAAGTATCTGTACCATTAAAAAGTATGTCATCTTTCTCTGTTTCCATTTTGTTAAGAAACGAAAGCTACTCTATATAATAATCAAAAAGTCAAGATTAGTTACATTTAGGTCAATCAATCAAAATACCTTATTAAAAGTAAGAAGCAAGCTCTTCTATAACGTAGTGATCATTCTAGCTATCAAAAGAAAAAGAGAATGAGATGCTATGAAATGAAGATAAAAGCTTATCAGCAAAGGGTATGCTTTTAGATCAAGGTTGCATATTATTAGGATCATATACTAGCAACGTTTTCAAAGTGAGTTTTCTGATGAAGAAGTGGTAAAACACTATGAAACAAAAAATGGTATAGAGGAAAAAGTTTGCAAAAGAAAAGGATGAATAAAAGGAAAACGCGGATAACTCTGTAAAAAAAAAAGGAAACCATGTTAGAAGCGCGTGACATAAATAATTATGCAGTTCCTGGGAAATGTGAATGCACTAGTTTTGCTGTGGTAACTTAATTTTGTATGCATGTCTGCTACAGTAACAGCGTTTGGGGGGAGAGAAAAAAGTGGTAATATAAGAAATTCTACCACCTGGGTGGAAAGTGGGTGGAACCAGAGATTCTACCATATGGTGTAAAGGTGGTAGAATCACCCTTCAACCGCAGTACATAGTCCTTATAGCCATGATTGCTTCTGCCAAGCAAGTATCCCAAATCTTCTTTTTACCTTATTCTTGTGCAATTTTAGATAGTGTCTATACTACTGTCTAATTCATATGTTTGTACAATCTGTTCACTTGCAGCCAAAAAGCAGTTGTGGTTAAATGCCTACATCCCATTCACTTTAGAAAGTTTCATATGTGATCTGATATGAAATTTGATCCTCTATCTGTTAATATATATGAAGGCACTCCAAAGTCCTTAACTATGCAATAGAACAAAAAGTTAGATGTGGTTTCTTCTTGTATGCTGAGTATGGCTAATGCAATAGGCCATTATGTCAAATAGTCTATCGCCACAAGTATATACTTGTTACCTTGCTTGCTTTCCATAAAAGGGCCCACTGTGTCACAACCAATTATGTAGAAAGGTGCAGATGGCGTAGGGATGAGATGGGCTGGCTCATGCTTGGTCTTCCTTTTTTGCCTCCTTTTCTGACAACTTTCACAACTCCTTACATATTCTCTCATCCTGTTGTATAACTGAAATCCTTTATATTGCAATCGTAATCTTTACCAGATATTGTTTACGCTGAAATGGCCTTCTGAATGTACTTTGGCTATAACTTCCTCCACGTTCATCTCATGTAATACTTCTGGGCCTCATTTATTGTTCAATTCCTTGATGTACAGGACTTCGTCTTCTGCAATATATTTCCAGGACATGTTGCATATCCTTTTTTGGTCCTTCTCAGCATCACACCCTATTGGGTACGTCTTCTCTGATAGATAATCATGAATTGCAATGTAACAAGCAAGATCCATTTTGGTTGTTCTGTTTGATTTATAGCTATGGGTACTGGTTTACCTAGATAGCCACGTTTAAGACTAGTTCTGCTAGGGAATAACTAATAACTTTTGTTCTTTGTCATATCTGACATGATTACATCACTATATTCAGTGGATAAAACATCAGGTCTAGACTGTCAGTGAACATATCGGCTATAATGCCTATATGGATCAGGTTACACTAACATCTTCATAATCTATTCATCTGTTGCTGAGACCCTAGCGGACACAGAATATCAAAAGACAGAAGATTAACGTGTCATTACCAATCATACAGATTTTACAAAAGATATTAGTAACTACCCCAACCCGCTTTTACCCGCACGCGTTTCTAAAGATATTTAAAGAGAACAGTCATTCGTGAAATAAAGAACATCTTTTTCAGTCTCGCTTATTTTGAGCATTCTGTTATTTTTATTTTATACATCATTTTTTTTAAGCGAATACTCTTTTGTTCTTAATCCATCAATGTCGCAACAATTGTCAAGTAGCCCTCTCTCTTCCCCTGTTTCCGTATCCTCTGAAATGGATATTGTGCGCCCCGTAGAGACTACAATAGAAGACAAGCTCTGCATGCAAGGATCCAGTGAACAGCGCACTGAAGCTTCAATCAATGAGGTCTCCCTGCAACTTGCTAAGCTTGGTGAACAAATTGCATCCCCTTCTACTACTATGGAAGAAAAAGAAGCCGCTAGAAAAGCCTATGACCAGAAGAATCGTGACCTAGACATGCTTTTGCAAACCAAGAAGAAGTTTGCCGGCCTTAAGGACAAGACCCACCAGTCTACGTACCGTGCTCCATATGTTGTGCCCAAGGAACTCCCTCTCCTCCAATGGACTAGAAATGTAGTAGATCAAACCAAGACCATTTTCACTTCCATCCAAGAATGCCTGGACAAGTTTGAGGATATTGTTATTTCATATGGACAAGAACTTGACGAATGCTGGCACCGGTTGCTGCCCAGGACTCTTTCTTCAGAACAACGTTCCTGGTTTAATGCACACTTGAGAAGAATGCCTCATCTTCCATAGTCATATGCTCGTAATGCTTTGTTGCAAAAATATAGCATTAATGATGCAGAACGTCAAGCAAACTTCACCCAGGAACTCATCAGCATGAAGATGTCAAGAAATGAATCTGTAGAAAAGTACACTGATCGGTTCCATCATGTACGACATGAAGCTGGTGTTGATGATGATCGTGTTACAGCAATCTTATACATTAACTCATTGTTACCGGAAATCTCTCGTCAAGTCCATCTTGCCCAGGTCAACCTTCCTGTCAGTCAAAGATGTACTATTGATCAAGCTTCCTCCATGGCTAGAGCTCTGTATCCTCAGGTAGTTCAACAAAAGTCCCTTGGTGAACGCACAAGATCTTCAGAACAAAAGGTACAACGACCCTTTTCCTCTAATCAACGCGCTTTTCAGCGTAAGGAACAGCACTGCCATGTCCACGGCAAAGGTACACACTCTACAAACGAGTGTAGAGTTTTGGCAGACACCCTAAGAACGATCCAATCGGGTCAACGTGTTGACAAAGCACCTCAATCATCTCCTTCTGGTTCTGGGCCCAACAAGTCAGGCACCAACGCATCTTCCCGCTCCCCATTGTCTAAAACAAATTCCGCTCTGTGTTACAAGGGTTGTGGATCTGTGTGGTCCTGTGGCCACAAGTGTAACGGTGACTCCAACACCACCACCAATACTATGGCGATCCGTTCTACACGGGTCCAAGAAACATCCACAGAAGAAACCAATCAGCAACAGGAGGACATCAATGAAGACACCAATATGATCGCAGAAGAGATTGACAAGGCGATCGCTGAGTCATGCAACATGTGTAAGTTACATACATCTCAGGATTATTCATTCCAAAAAACCAGTTCTTACTATGTGCCTATCACTTTACAGGACCTAAACTTACGAGCTCTCTTGGACTCCAGTGCTACTATCAGCACAGTTTCCCATTCTCTTTGTTTGAACAACGGTTGGAAAATTTTACCCCAATCTGGGACAATAAAACTTGCAGCTCATAATAAATCTGTTTCGCGTGTTGGAAAGACTCCACCCATTAAAGTTGTTTGCAATAACCTTACAATCTACCACTCTTTCGAAGTGTTTGATCTAAATGATCCTCTTGCCAATATTTGCATTGGTACTGATCTTATGACATGCCTAGGTATTCACTTCATTGGTTTACCTGTATGCTGGCACCAACCCAGTTTACCTAAAGCACTGGAAACTAAAGAACCTCAAGACGACCTTGAGCCAAACAATTCACCAGTTGGCACCCCCACTGAACGCACACTTTTAATGAAAACGATCCAACCCTTGCTGGATGAAAATCTAAAAATACCAAACTCTTCATTCTGTACCGTTCCAGAATCTATTGTCAGGTTAGACACCCCACCTAACCAAACTGCTTATCGAAGACAATATGATCTTCCCCACAAACTGCTACCTCTTTTACGAGAGCAAGTGAACAAATGGCTCACTGACAGCATCATCACCCGTGCACCAGTGAATACCAGATGGAATAGCCCTCTGACTTTCGCACTAAAAAAGGACGCGTATGGCAATCTAACAGGCAGACGACCTTGCCTAGACCCATGCCACATCAACAATCTGCTTCCAGATGATCGTTTCCCACTTCCGTTAATTAATGACATCTTTCAGAAGATGCATGGCGCAACAGTGTTCTCCACACTTGACCTGAAAAATGCTTTTCATCGGTTTCAAATTTATGAACCTCACCAACACAAAACTGCCTTCACTGTCGATGGCATACAATACATGTTCCGCGGTTGTCCTTTTGGACTCAAACCCATCTCCTCAAAATTTCAACGCGTCATGAATTATGTCTTTCACAGACTTAACTATGTTACTACGTTCGTTGACAATATCATCATCTTTTCCAAAACACTGGAAGAACACACGGAACACGTTGCAGATGCAATCCGCCATCTCACTGCTGTCAATCTCATACTCAATCCAGAGAAATGTCACTTCGCGCAACGCGCTGTTTATTTACTTGGTTTCTGCATGGATGCAGATAGTATTCGCCTTGACCCGCGCAAGGTTACAAACGTCCAAACTTGGCCACAGCCCAAAACAGGCAAAGATATTCAAAGGTTTCTTGGACTTGTCAATTACTTCCGAGTGCACATACCTACCATTTCCACTCTTACGGCACCACTTGACAAATTACGCAATGCTGGTAGCCTTGAAAACCTCTGGACATCACAGCACACTGATACATTCAATTGTGTCAAGGCAATTTTGGAGAAAGCTCCTATCCTCAGCCATCCAAACATGGATGAACCCTTCTCGGTTGCTACAGACGCATCCAACGACGGTATTGGCGCTGTCCTCTATCAAGTCATTAACAACTGCATTCATTACATCGGTTTCATGGCACGCTCCCTCAGTCGATCAGAGCGCAACTATTCTGTCACACAACGTGAATTACTTGCCGTTGTCTACGCCCTCAAAAAGTTTCACAAATTTCTTTGGGGTAACAAATTCACGCTCTACACTGATCATCGCGCTTTAACTTACCTGCACACCCAGGAAATTGCCAATCCAATGATGATCAACTGGCTTGATACCATTTGTGATTATACTTACCGTGTGGTACATCGTCCTGGCATCGCCAACATTTTACCAGATGCTCTCTTGCGTCTGTTTGCACCACCTGTTCCATTTTCGGAGGGGGGTATTTCCACAAACACGTCATCTCATGACAATTCAGGAACACCTTCATCCACTCCCACACAGGTTCTCACGCAACGCTTACTGAAACCACACAAGTATATGACACCTCCTACAGCAGAACGACAATCACTGCTGGAGAAAGCGCATCTTCTTGGCCATTTCAGTTCAGATGCTATCGTGAATGCTTTACACAGTGACGGAATCCACTGGAGCACTATCAAACAAGACGCACTTAACACAGTAGCCAAGTGTATTGACTGTCAACAATTCAACATCGGAAAACACGGTTATCATCCCTTACGACACATAACTGCAGACCAACCTGGAGACCACTGGGCTATTGACCTTGGTGACTTCAACACTACCACTATCAACGGTAATAACTTTGTATTAGTTATGGTTGATGTATTTTCACGCTTTTGCATTTTACAAGCATTACCAGACAAATCCGCACTTTCTGTTGCTAGGCAACTTATTCAAGTATTCTGCGACTATGGTTTCCTGAAAGTCCTGCAATCAGACAATGGCACTGAATTTGTCAACGAAGTCATCATACTCGTTACAGAACACTTAGGAATAGACCACAGACTGGTAACACCATATCATCCACGCGCAAATGGCGTCACAGAACAATGGGTAAAAACCATGAAAGAGGTTGTTGTCAAAAGATTGCAAGGTAAGAAACAAGATTGGGATTTGTATTTACCAAGTGCACAACTTGCTATCAATCTGAAAATTTCCTCTTTGCACAACACACGTCCTTTTGCGTTGATGTTTGCCCGTCAACCAAACAATTTCGAAGACTATCATAAAGTAAAAGTGGGAAATGTACAACAGACTTCTGATGATACTCGGGCAATGACCAAACGCCTCAAACAAATGGAACGAGTAGTGATACCTGCTATCCATGAACGCATTAAAACAATGCAGAATAAACAAAGCAACAAGTTTGACAGCAATCATCGCATTGTTGAATTTCCTCCTGGAAGCAAGGTCATGATCGTGAACGTGTCTAGAAGCAGCAAAACAGACCCAAGATACGAAGGACCATTCACTGTTCTGAGACAGAACAAAGGAGGCAGCTATACTTTGGTTGATGAGCAGAACATGTTGCTTCCATGAGATGTTNGTTCTGAGACAGAACAAAGGAGGCAGCTATACTTTGGTTGATGAGCAGAACATGTTGCTTCCACGAGATGTCGCACCATCTCATATGAAACTTATTTCGCCTGACACAGTAGTTTCAGACGACTACTATGAAGTGCAGAACATCGTCAATCACAGGGAAGTGCGCAAAGGACACTACCAGTACTTCGTCAAATGGAAAGGTTATAAAGAGGACGAAAATACTTGGCAGAACTCTGAGGATTTCAACGATCCTGCTATTATTGAAAGGTATTGGCAACGCCGATCAGGTACTGGCAAAAGGAAACAGGCCCAACAATCAGGACCTTCTACTACCAAACATACCAAACGCATGTAAGCAAGTCTTTTTCCTCTACACTTTTTTCCCACTGGGTTTTTTCTGAGGTTTTTTATCGACGCGCCACAGTATTATTATCTAATACTTTCAACCATGCTTTTACTACATCAATTACTATCTTTCCAACGCTATCAAGAAGCTGGTGGGGGGTAATGTCATATCTGACATAATTACATCACTATATTCAGTGGATAAAACATCAGGTCTAGACTGTCAGTGAACATATCGGCTATAATGCCTGTATGGATCAGGTTACACTAACATCTTCATAATCTATTCATCTGTTGCTGGGACCCTAGCGGACACAGAATATCAAAAGACAGAAGATTAACGTGTCATTACCGATCATACAGATTTTACAAAAGATATTAGTAACTACCCCAACCTGCTTTTACCCGCACATGTTTCTAAAGATATTTAAAGAGAACAGTCATTCGTGAAATAAAGAACATCTTTTTCAGTCTCGCTTATTTTGAGCATTCTGTTATTTTCATTTTATACATCATTCTTGGTGTTGGATCCTTCTTGTTTTTATGGTCTAGAGTTTATTGGTTTTGAATTTTCTATGCAAACGAGCTAAAGCTCACTATGGTTGGCGTTCTCTTTTTCACTAAATTCTGTTATTGATAAATTCTCATCTTAATGTTCAAATAAATGAGAGAGCATGTCTCACTGCGGTTGAAAGGTGATTCTACCCCTGGTAGAAAGGTAGTAGAATATCAAATTCTACCACCTTTCTACCACCTTTCTACTACCTTTCTACCATGTGGTAGAATCACTTGTAAGGGTGGTGGAATGCAAATTCTACTACCTTTTCCACCACCTTTTCTACCACCTTTTAGTTCTCCCTCCAACGCTTATTAATTGGATAAAACAATTGATGTCAAAGGCTAATGTATAATTCTATTGGATTAAATAGTATGCATTAGAGGCTAATACCATGATTTTATTTGATCAAATTCCTTTCTTGAAACATTTTTATTGGATAAACTTATTTAAAACATTATATTCTATTGGAGCTATAGTTCTTATCTAGTCTTTCTAATTGGAAGCATTTTCCATTGCATGCATTACTTTAAACCAATAAAATATACTTCTTTACCATTATAAGAACACTTCTTTAACTGTATAAAAGGAGACATAAAAAACTTTTATTGTATTAGTGTTTTTACGATGTAATATACTATTAAACAGCTAGGTTTACATTTGAACCTATTTAATCTTACCTAATTATTAAAGGTTAAAGAAGCACAATCGTTAAAAACGATAATTAATAAAATATACTAAAAGATAAAACATATTAAGATACCTAAGACAAATAGTAATAACGATTGGCAGCATTGTCAATATACTAAAGAAAGACTACTTTGTATGATTAATCCAGTTATAATATAAAGAAGTATGTATACCATTAAAAAGTGTATCATGTTTGTCTGCATCTATTTTAGAAAACAAAAACTAATTTAATCGATAATGAAAAAGTAAAGGTTAGTTAAGTTCAGGTCAATCAACTAGATACCTCAGTTAAAAGTGACCAGTGAGCTTTCTTATAGTGTAGAGATCATACCGGCTATCAAAAGAAAGAAAGAATGAGATTTTGTCAAACGAAAGTAAAAGCTTGCCAGTAAAGAACAGAGTTTCAAGTCAAGATTGTATATACTAGGATAATATATCGTCAATATTCTTAAAAGTGATTTTGCCAATAACAAAGTAGCAAAACGATAGGGAATGAAAAAAGAAGTAGAGAAAAGGATTGTAAAAGAAAAGAATGAGTAGAAAGGAAAACGCAAATAACCCCATAAAAAAGAAAAAAAACCATACCTAAGACGCGTGATAAACAATTTATGCAGCTCTTAGAAATCGAGTACACCATTATACCCCTTAAAGAAGTGTCAGTCTTAGGATTGCTAGTTACTTTTTCCCTTCTGCCAAAGTAAGATCGATATATAAAGAATAAGGCACTTAACTCATTTGTATGTGTAAAGTAATATCTTGCAACCAAATGTCATCAAACGAACAAATCTCACGCCAGGTCAGTCTCCTGAGGGATGAGTTTTGTGACCTTGCTTCCAGCCTTCAAGCTGAGAACGCGCAGCTTCATCAGCAATTGAGCTCCCTGCAAGAGCAACAAAACCAGGAAGCAATGTCCAGTGCCATGGAATTTAGCGTTCCTGCACCTGTTGCAGAGAGCTCACAATGAACAAATGACGCTGAGTTGTCGGTACGTATATTAAGATCCAGATGCAAAGTGTAACTAAAAAGAGCTGAATGTTGATCTGTGAACAGAGGGAGATTCATGATTATATCACCAAATTGAACAAGGATAACAGAGGCTACAAATACGACGAGTCTTTTAATTCTAATGCAAACAAATTGGTAGTGTTGCAGCTGAAAACGTACCTTCAGCAACGCATGCTGAACAATTGCATCATGCAAGTGAAGCAAAAGCTTCACAATGTGTTGCAGGACAACTTTCGGAATGTGAAGAAACGGTCTGCTGTTCCAACAGACAAAAAAAAGGAGATGCAGGTGCGAAAACAGCACTATCAGCGAGTAACAAAGGTAGTCAAATTCTTTAAGGTTAAAAACTCAGTTTTATTGGGTACTTTAGAAACTGGCCCAGAGAATGGACGCTCTCCTTAAGAACAGAGAAACTCTTGAGGAGTGGTATGCAGGTGATATAGATCGCCTCCTTTCACATGACTGTATGTCCACAGAAGAGTCCGATGGTGAAGGCAACGCGTCATTATGCGTCAAACGCCCACGCTGGAGGTCAGACCAGGCAAGTTTTGTATGACAGCTGATCATTTCAACTTATAAACTTTTAAAAGGCGAATGAGTGCCTCGAAGCACTAGATGGGCTTTGTCCATCAACAAAGAAGTTCTATACCAAGCATTTAGAAGAAGTGGAGGCAGAATGCCCCATAGGATTGCCATCTTGGATGTATAAATAAAGTAGGTAAATAAATATTTCTTCGATAATTGTGAAAGTGATAATTTATAGCTACTCCTATAGACCATAAAAACTTTGAAAAGCAGAATCTTGCTATTAGTTCGTCAAATTTGAGAATGATTTTGTAAAGGAATGACGATAAGATTCTCATCAGAACGATGGGTCTTTTCTTTGGTGATCGCTATGTGCGAATGGATATGATGAATCAGTATGACGCAATGCTCATCTAAAGGTCCGAACTTATTACGCCAAAGCTCAATACTCTCATTTTCATATGCTTGTTGACCAGTATATGCTTCGAACCAGTGCACCATTGCAAAGACATGTGACGTTAACCTGTTATTTATGAGGAGTTTGTGTTTGAAGTAGTAGAGAATCTTGCAAGGGTAAGCGCTTGGAATAAGGCTAGATTCTGTTTCAAAAAGGACTTGCACATATGACTCTCATTGGGAATGGCCTTCAGTGCATTGGAACAGTTGACCATGCAATTTTAAAGTGTAAAATTTGCTTATAGTATTACTGACGAGAGTATTTTGCCGATTTGCTTAGAGATAATGAACTAGTGCCATGTTTGGATATGCCATTTTGTAGAACCCAATCAAAGCGTGGTAGTGATCAGGACTCATGTGGACCTTCTTGAAAGATGATGGCAACACGTTAGGGGGAAGTGGCTCACACCCAGTGGCATGCCTAACGGCTGTAGACATTTGTACAAAATCAATAGAGTCAAAATTATCCTCTAACGAAAGCTGAGCAGTTGTTGTACTGGAAGATGGATTACTGATCAGATCTTTTAACAGGTTAAGCTGATTTTGGTTATTGCCAATCTGCGTTGAAACTTGTTTGAGAAAATTTATGGCGCGCGTTTGTTCAAGGAATTTCTTTAGAAATGTACTTTTAAAGGAGTCTTTATGGTTTGTGTCCAGATCTGCCAGAAGGCCGTTATAACGTTCAAAACTGAACACCCAGAAAGCATAAATAGGGCCAAAATCAAGAACACTTTCTCGTAAATGCATGTGCAGATGTTGGTTTGGAGTGATTTGCGCATTTCCATATAACCATTCGTTGCCTTGACAAAAGCGAAGTAGACATTAGTGGGCAGTATTAACCTCATCGATTGTAATGGATAGTTTAATGAGCAGGCGGCATGCATCAACAAAATGTATCCAGTTTGAGAAATGTTCAGCAGGAAGCACTTTGGATAATATGTAAGGCGAATAAACTAGGCACCATGACTTCTATTCATCAGCTTTCATATTAGGAAAGTTTTTGGATATTTTTTGTGTGAGCGTCAGAAACTGTGGTGGAGGAAGGACACTGTCAGCAAGCTTTTGCATAGCTTCAAGCTGTCTTTCTCCAAAATAACCTTCATTTGCCCACACTTCAGTCATTCGTTTGGCGGTGCCCAGAAACAAGTTATGTATTGGGTCTATGATTGTAAATCTTACGGCATCAAAGTAAGGAAGGTCATGCAGTGCACTCCATTGTGTTCCTGTAGTCTTTTCTAATTTCTTCTGCTCAGCTTCTATGGATGCACATCACTAACTCTCAGCATGTTGAAGGTTATCTTCTCTTGTTTGCAGGATCCAACTGTCCACATCAAACCCTGAGTAATCTATAGATGACGTGCCGGGAATCACGCTGAACTGTTGATTACACTTGTGACATCCACAGGTACTTGCATGCGAGGTAAAGCCATTAGTTTTTCTTGCCACTGGAATGTCATATGCACTCATACACAATGCAGCGCGTACAGTAATGGGTTCTTGATACCAGTAAGTGGTCATTCTGACACCAAGATACAATGCTTTCAACTCTTCCACTAAAGGTTTCAAGTAGTTGTTCATTTCATATGTGCTTGGTTCAGTTGGCCCTGGGATAACACCAACTAGAATAATGTTGTGAGGCTTAAAGTGCTCACTGCGAGGTAAGTTGTTGATAGCAATATATATAGCTCTACAAGAATATTGGGAACTGTGGAAAGGCTTAAACCAATCCACATTCATGGAGAGAAGCAAAGATCTCTGACGATCTACAAATGGATCCTGATGTTCATCAAGTATGGACCGCCAAACTGCACCATCGTATATATCTGACAATGTGTTTTCAAGTGTAGTATGACGTCGCCATTGTTCAATTTTCTCTTCAAAATCTGGTCTTTGAAAGAACATGCGCAAGTTGTCTGTGAGAGAATTGTAGAGGAATTCTTTGCATGGTAACAATCTCAACACTGCAGTTGAAGGGTGATTCTACCACCTTTCCACCACGTGGTAGAATCAGAGATTCTACCCACTTTCTACCATGATGGTAGAATCTCTGACCTCTCACATGTTCCTCCTACCCCCAAATGGTGTGGTAACAGCAAACATATATAAAATAAGTTACCGCAGCAAAAACCTGCTATTTATATTTCTTTAACGTTTTCTTTTACCATTGCTCATGCCTTCTAACCGATTAGTTGAATGCCGATGCTCTAATTGCAGGCAACGCAATTGCGATAGAGACTACTGTCTTGTAACACAGAGAGTGAAAAACGAACATGAACGAAGAGACCTTATTGCAGCTACTTTTGCTGGTATACACAAAGAATATTAAACTATGGCTTTAAAAACCTAACAGTTATTCCTCATTAGCTAACAATGCGAATGTTGTGAATGCTAACATAGGCAGTTCAGCTGCTTATGATAGCATGGACATCGATAATGGTGCGTGTTTACTGAACAATACTTTACGTTAACAAGTTCCTCAATAAACAAATAATAACATATAATTCTTAGAGTTTGAATTGCCTGACGATGAAGATGAAACTCATTTCGATCTTGACACCGATTATGAGAATGAAGGGGAACAACTGGATGTTGTACAGGAGCTTGAATTTGGCGACGCTTCTGAATTTCGATATGTGGATGAAGAAGAGCTCGCAGATAGCGAAACCGAAACACAAACAGGAGCGGCACCAACAGGTAGTGTTTCCTTATTAAGTTTTAATAAACTCACCGTTTTTATTGTAAAGTGAATTTTGCCGCACCATTTGGCTTCATCGCACTCTTCGTAATCTATTTTCAGTTGTTCTTCGTTGTTGGAAGAGGCATGGCTGTTTTCATCCGTTTCCTTAATGAGCTTCTTTATGCGTTCGGTCATAATTTTCAGTTTCCATCCACTATTGAAAGCTTCCGCCAGCAGGCTGGATTCAATTCCCTGACTAGCCATTTGCAAAAATATGTGATGTGTCAAAGATGTCACACGCTTTACCTCCCTCAAGATGCACCTAATAAGTGCACATTCATCCGCTTTCCTAATCATCCGCAGGAAAGAGAGCGTAACAAGACTTGTGATCAGCCACTCTTCAAGTCTACATCAAATGATCGTCCATTGAAATCATCACCATGCAAAGAATTCCTCTACAATTCGCTCACGGACAACTTGCGTATGTTTTTTCAAAGAGCAGATTTTGAAGAGAAGATTGAACAATGGCGACGTCGTACTACACTTGAAGACACGTTGTCAGATATATACGATGGTGCAGTTTGGCGGTCCATACTTGATGAACATCAGGATCCATTTGTAGATCGTCCAAGATCTTTGCTTCTTTCCATGAATGTCGATTGGTTTAAGCCTTTCCATGGTTCCCAATATTCTTGTGGGGCTATATACATTGCGATCAATAACTTACCTCGCAGTGAGCGCTTTAAGCCTCACAATATTATTCTAGTTGGTGTTATCCCAGGCCCAACCGAACCAAGCACCTACGAAATGAACAACTACTTGAAACCATTAGTGGAAGAGTTGAACGCCTTGTACCTTGGTATCAGAATGACCACTTACCGTTATCAAGAACCTGTTACTGTGCGCGCTGCATTGTGTATGAGTGCATGTGACATTCCAGCGGCAAGAAAAATTAATGGCTTTACCTCGCATGCCAGTACCCGTGGATGTCACAAGTGTAATCGACAGTTCAGCGTGATCCCTGGCACGTCATCTATAGATTACTCAGGGTTTGACATTGACAGTTGGATCCCGCGAACAAGAGAAGATAATCTTCGACATGCTGAGAGTTGGCGATGTGCATCCACAGAAGCTGAGCGGAAGAAATTAGAAAAGACTACAGGAACACAATGGAGTGCACTGCATGACCTTCCTTACTTTGATGCCGTAAGATTTACAATCGTAGACCCGATGCATAACTTGTTTCTGGGCACCGCCAAATGAATGACGGAAGTATGGGCAAACGAAGGTTATTTTGCTGAAAGGCAGCTTGAAGCTATGCAAAAGCTTGCCGATGGTGTCCTCCCTCCGCCACAGTTCCCGACTCTTTCACAGAAAATATCGAAAAACTTCCCTAGTGTGAAAGCTGAT
Source organism: Apophysomyces variabilis (assembly GCA_002749535.1). NCBI lineage: Eukaryota > Fungi > Mucoromycota > Mucoromycetes > Mucorales > Mucoraceae > Apophysomyces > Apophysomyces variabilis. The sequence goes on along the minus strand of MZZL01000381.1, from coordinate 110,313 downwards.
GAATGGAAGTCATGGTGTTTAGTCTATTCGCCTTACATATTGTCCAAAGTGCTTCCTGCTGAGCATTTCGCAAACTGGATACACTTTGTTGATGCATGCCGCCTGCTCGTCAAACCATCCATTACAAGAGATGAGATCAACACTGCCCACCAGTGTTTACTTCGCTTTTGTCAAGGCAATGAACGATTATATGGAAACGCGCAGATTACTCCAAATCAACATCTGCACATGCATTTGCGAGAGAGCGTTCTTGATTTCGGCCCTATTTACGCTTTCTGGGTGTTTAGTTTTGAACGTTATAACGGCCTTCTGGCAGATCTTGACACAAACCGTAAAGACTCCTTTGAAAGTACGTTTCTTAAAAAATTCCTTGAACGTACGCGCTCCATGGATTTTCTTCAACAAGTTTCAACGCAGATTGGCAATAACCAAAATCAGCTTGACTTGCTAAAAGACCTAATTGATAATCCATCTTCTAGCACAACGTCTGCTCAGCTTTCATTAGAAGACAATTTCGACCCTATCGATTTTGTGCAAATGTCTATAACTGTTAGACATGCCACTGGTTGCGAGCCTCTTCCCCCTAACGTGTTTCCATCGTCGTTTAAGAAGGTCCGTATGAGTCCAGATCATTACCATGCTTTGATCGGGTTTTACAAAATGGCGTATCCAACCATCAGGCTAGTTCATTATCTCCAAGCAAACCAGCAGAGTACTCTCGTCAGTAATACCATAAGCAAATTCTATACGTTGAAATTGCATGGTCAAATGTTTCGCTGTGCTGAAGGCCGTTCACAACGAGGATCGCATGTCCAAGTTCTTTTTGAAACCGAATTTAGTCTCATCCCAAGCGCCTATCCGTGCAAGATTCTCTACTTCTTCAAACACGAACTCTTCATAAACGGTAGCTTAACGTCACATGTCTTCGCAATGGTGCGCTGGTACGAAGCATATAGCGGTCAACAAGCTTATGAGAACGAGAGTATCGAGCTTTGGCGTGATAAGTTCGGTCCTTTAGATGAACATTGCGTTGTACCCATCCATCGTATCCATTCTCATATAGCGATCGCCAAAGAAAAAACCCGTCGTTCGGATGAGAATCTTATCGTCATTCCTTTGCAAAACCGTTCCCAACTCTGATGAAAATTATAGCAAACATTCTGCCTTTCAGAAAGTTTTTTTTATTCTATGTCTTATAAGTTAGTACTTTCAATTTCGCTAAATAAACGCTATTTACCTATTTTACTTTAACATCCAGGATGGCAATCCTGTGGGGCATTCCATTTCTACTTCTTCTACATGCTTGGTGTAAAACTTCTTTGCTGATGAGCAAAGCCCATCTAATGCTTCCAGGCACTCATTCGCCTTCCAGAAGTGATCAGTTGAAACGGCCGGCGGTCATAGAAAACCTTACCTGGTCAGATCTCCAGCGCGGGCGTTTGACGCGTAATGACGCGTTGCCTTCACCATCGGACTCTTCCGCGGACATACAGTCACGTGAAAGGAGGCGATCTATGTCACCTGCATACCGCTCCTCAAAAGTGCGTCTATTTTTAAGGAGAGCATCCATTCTCTGGGCCAGTTTCTAAAGCAGCCAAAAAAACTAAGCTTTTTAAAACCTTTAAACGAATTTTGACATGCCTTCGTTACGCGCTGATAGCGCCGTTTTCGCACCTGCATCTCCTTTTTCTTGTCTGCCGGAACAGCAGACTTTCTCTTTGTGTTTCTGAAGTTATCATGCAACACGCTGTGAAGTTTCTGGTCTGCTTGCACAGTGCGATTGTTTGGCATGTGTTGCCGAAGGTACGTTTTCAATTGAGACACGACCAACTTGTTCGCATCAGAATTGAAGGGCTCATCGTACTTGTACCCTTTATTATCCTTAAACAATTCTTCCACATAGTGTCGAATCTCTCTCTATTCATGGATTAACGATCGGCCCTTATTAGCTACGCCTTGCATCTGGATCTTAACACACTTACCGACAATTCAACATCAGTGGTTCGCTGCGACCCCTCTGCAACAACAGCTGCGGAGACGCTAAACTCCATAACGCTGGACGATCTTTCTCTCTCCTGCTGCTCTTGCAACGCATCCACCCTCTGTCGAAGAGTCTCGTTGTCAGTTTGAAGGAGACGAAGGTCTTCCTTCAAAAGACTGACTTGGCGAGACAATTGCTCGTTTGACGATATTTGGTTGGAAGACATTTCTTTTTGGATATGAATGAGTTAAGTGCTTTATTCTTTATGTGTGGATCTTACTTTGGCAGAGAATAAAAACTAATTAGCAAACCTGAAACTTTACGTTTTTCTAAGAGGTGCGATTGTGTATGCGCGATTCCCAGGAACTGCGTCAATATTTATATCACATGCTTCTGAAAAGAATTTTTTCTTTTTTATGGGGTTATTCGCGTTTTCTTTTCCTTATCCTTTTCTTTCACAAACTTTTTCCTCTACTTTTTTTTTCACTCTATGGTGTTTCAGTACTTCTTCATCGACAAACTCACTTTCACAATGTTGATGATATATCATCCTAATGATATACAACCTTGACCTGAAACCGTGTTCTTTGCTGGTAAGCTTTTATCTTTTATTTGACAGAATCTCATTCTTTTTTCTTTTGATAGCCGGCATGTTCCCTACACTTTGAGTAAGCATGCTTGTTACTTTTAACTAAGGTACTTTGATTGACTTACTTAGGCTTAGCTAACCTTTACTTTCTTTTATCATTTGGAACAGTTTTCCTCTTTTTAAACCGGACATAGAAAAGCATGACACACTTTTAATGGTATAGAAACTTTTTTATGCTGTAATGTTGATTATTTATATAGAAGTAGCTCTTTGTAGGCTTATCAGGGATCTTGCCAACTGTTATTGCTATGCTGTCTTAGGTATATTAACATGTTTTAGCTTTTAATACATTTTATTAACCATTGTGTTTAATTATTTTTCTTTTATCCTTTAGTAACTAGGTAAGACTATATAGATCCAATCGTAAAATTAGCTATTGATAGTATATTACTTTGTAAAAGCTTCAATAAAACAAAAGCATTTTTTTCTTTATATGTACAATTAAAGCAGTATCCTTAGGAATGATAAAGGAGTATATTTTATTGGTTAAAGTAATGCATGCGATAGGAAAAGCTTCCAATTAAAAAGACTAGATAAGAACAGTTAGCTCCAATAGAATGTATCATTTCAAACAAGTTGATCCAATAAAATCGTTTAAAGAAAGGAATATGATTGAATGAAGATATAACAGTAACCTTTAATATATAATACTTGATCCAATAACATCAATATAATGGTTTCTGACATATAGCACTTTATCCAATAGTTGAACGTTGGGGGGGTGGTAGAAAGGTGGTGGAAAAGGTGGTGGAAGGTACATTCCACAAACCTTTAAAGAGATTCCACCACGCAGTGGAAAAGTGGTGGAAAGGTGGTGGAAAGGTGGTGGAATCTCAGATTCTACCAAGTTTCTACCGATGGTAGAATCTTTTTTTGACCGCAGTGTCAATAGGCTCCCATTTGAGGTAGATTTAAAGAGCGGCTGATCACAAGTCTTGTTATGTGCTCTTTTCTGCAGATGATTAGGGAAGCGGACGAATGTGCACTTATTTGGTGCATCTTAAGGGAGGTAAAGAGTGTGGCATCTTTGGCACATCACATGTTTTTGCAAATGGCTAGTCAAATAATTGAATCCAGCCTGTTGATGGAAGCTTTCAATAGTGGATGGAAACTGAAAAGTTTGACTGAACGCATAAAGAAGCTCATTAAGGAAATGGATTAAAACAGCCATGCCTCTTCCGACAATAAAAAACAACTGAAAATAAATTAGGAAGAGTGCAATAAAGCCAAATGGTTCGGCAAAATTCACTTCATAATAAAAAACGGTGAGTGTCTTATTTGAACCTAATAAGGGAAACGCTACCTGTTGGTGCCGCTCCTGTTTGCATTTCAGTTTCGCTCTCTGCAAGCTCTTCTTCATCCATATATTCAAAATCAGAGACTTTGCCAAATTCAAGTTCCTGTACAACATCAAGTTGTTCTCTTTCATTTTTATAATCGGTGTCAAGATCGACATCATCTTCGTTGTCATCGTCTGGGAATTCAAACTCTAATGATTATATGTTATTATTTGTTCATTAACGAATTTCTTAATGTAAAACTGTTATTTATTGAGCACACACCATTATCAATGTCCATGCTATCATAAGCGACTGAACTGCCTACATCCGCATTCACAACATGCATTTCTTTAGCTGATGAGGAAAATAGTTAGATTCTAAATATATCAGCGAATGTTCTCTGCATATACCAGCAAAAGTAGCTGCTATGTGATCCTTTCGTTTATGTTGACTTTTTATTCTCTGGGTTACAAGACAATAATCTCTATCATAATTGTGATGTCTGCAATTAGAGCATCAGCATTTAACCAAAGGATTAGATGGCATGAGCAATAGTAAGAAAATAATAAAAGAGTATAAATAGCATTTTGCTGCAGTAACTTAATTTATATGGTAATAGCTTTTGGGGGGAGTAGAAGGAAAGCAGGAGAAAAGTAGCAGATTCTACCACCTGGGTAGAAAGTGGGTAGAATCTGAGATTCTACCATGTGGTAGAAAGGTGATAGAATCACCCTTCTGCTACAGTGTCCGCAGGGTTCTGTGACCCTTTATGATATCGCACCTCAAAATCATACTCTATAAGCACTACAGCCCATCTTGCCAAATTTGCACCTGGCTTTGGGTTGTTTAAAATATATTTTAATGCTGCATGGTCTGTATTGAGGATGAAATGTCTGCCTGCCAAATAATGCCAAAAATGATTAATGGCCCAAATGATCACCAGAGCTTCCATGTGCATTGCAGCATACCTCTTTTCTATATCATGCAAAACCCTCAATCCATACGCCACTACTGTCTCTCCCTCAGGTAAACCATTCTTAGACTGCGACAATACTGCCCCAATTCCTAGTCCTGATCCATCCATTGTCAATATCTGGATTTGTTCTCAATCAGGGTATGCAAGGATTGGCAGTTGTGTCAATTGCTGCTTAAAATATTCAAAAGCTTCCTGTTCAGCAATTCTCCACTTGAATTTTACATTTTTCCATGTAAGGCACATTAGGCATTCTGCTTTCTGTGCATAATCTACAACAAATCTATGATAATAGCCCGTCGTCCCTAAAAATGAATGAATTTCTTTACCGTTCTTAGATGCAACCATGTTCAGCACTTTTTCCACATTCTGACATATAGGTAGTATTCCTTCAGCCGTAATGATGTGACCCAGATACTCCACCCTTGTTCATGCAAACTGACACTTCTCTCTTTTCAAATGCAAGTCATACTCTATACATGCCTCAAATACTTTTCAGAGGTGTTTGCTATGTTCTTTTATGATATTGGAAAAAACAATTATGTCATCGATGAAGACGTATATAAACTTTCCAATATATAGTCTCAATATTGCTGTCATGACTTGCTGGAACGTTGCTGGTATAGCTGTAAGGCTAAAAGGCATGACTAGGAACTTGAAGGTGCTGTACTTCATTGTAAAACCCATTTTGGTGATAGAATCCTAAGCCATTGGTATTTGCTAATATCTGGAAGCAGCATCCAATGTGCTGAATATTTTTGCTCCTCCCAAGAAATCTATCAAGTCATCTATATATGGCAGTGGGTATGTGTCCTTAACAGTTACTTTATTAAGTCTTTGATAATTCTGACAAATATGAAGTTCTCCTGACTTTTTAGACACAAATATAATTGGCGCTGTCTATTCCCTATTGGAGGGTCATATAATATTATCTACTAACATTTTATCCAACATCTGTTGCAAGAATTCGTCTTCTTTCTAGGTTATATGATAAGGTTGGCTGGTGATTGATGTTTTGTCTATAGTCTAGATATGATGTTCAAAATCCTTGACGCATTTCAATCCCCTTTTTTCCACAAAACAGTCCTTATATTCTTTCAAGATTGTTCTTACTTCTTCTGGTTCACCTTCCTTTCCTTTTTCATTAAACGTCTCATCTTCCCCTGTATACCAAGACTCACTTTCTACCTTCTGCATCATCGCCATATATGCTTTTGACACTGCATAAGTCTTACTTTCTCCCTCTGACATTGACCTGCCATGTATCATCACTCCACAGCGGCCATCTTTGATTGGTATGTACAGCTGGCATGTCATAGAGTTCAGCACAACGTTATACTTCTCAAACCATGTCATTTCCAGTATGAGCAATTCATCTGGATAATCCTGTACTATAAAGTACTCTGGGCACAACTTGCCTCCTATGTGTACTGGTACGTTTTCACATACCCTATTTAGTGTTGATAAAGTACTATCCAGTAGTTCTACTACCATTGCATCTGTATTCATCTTTAGTCCCAATTTCTTTGCCAGAGGTAGGCTTACAATAAAGGGTCCTGCGCCAGTATCAGCCACTGCATGTTCCACACTGTAGCCTTTAAGCTCCACAGGTACAATGAGAGGAGATAATTTTTAGATATAGGTTAGATTATATGGGTAATTATAAACTGTATCATCTGATTTATATCCAGAGAGGTTCCCTTCAACTTTGCTTTCCAATTTAGAGAATTCCTTGTCCTCTGATATATTAAATAGATATTGATCTTCCCCTTTATCTTCACTTTTCCTATACTTCTCCTCCTACACTTCATTCATTTTCGCATAGTTTCCAAACATCTGATGAGCTTGGAGGTTTGGTGTTTCTGAAATTTCCATCAGTTAAGTTTCTCTCTCCTTGCCCTTGTCTGCTCTTTTTGCTGGCATCTTCCTACTATATAAGTATCTTAGCCTGGCTTGCACATCTTTAGCGACGTTTCAATCTACTGCTAGCAGTTGCACCAATAACATGTTGCTTTTGGTCTTTTTCAGGGTTTCCTATATATCAATCTTATCAGTTTTCACTTCCAACTTCCATGGTGGTGCCCATTTGCATTTGGGTTTACCCAGAGTAGTAACCGCTTGCAGTTGGTTTATAAATGCTAGTAAGGAGTGTTCTGGTCCTGATAACTACATAGGCTCATTCTCACTGCTCAATCGTGCTTGCTTATAAAAACGACCTGGTTCTACAGATTCAGATACTTCCAATCTAGTTCAGACTTGACCTGGCATTGTCCATACCCTCACTTCCTGTACTATATATGCCTTTAAAACTTCTTGATTTTTGTTTCTATTGTCGTTCATAGAGCTTTTCTCTCCTAGAGTATCTTTCTTATTCTGGATAATAGACCCTCCATTGCAGTCAAAAAAAGATTCTACCATCAGTAGAAACTTGGTAGAATCTGAGATTTCACCACCTTTCCACCACCTTTTCACCATTTTTCTACTGCACAGTGGAATCTCTTCAAAGGTTTGTAGAATGTACCTTCCACCACCTTTTCTACCACCTTTCTACCACCCCCCCAACATTCAACTATTGGATAAAGTGCTATATGTCAGAAACCATTATATTGATGTTATTGGATCAAGTATTATATATTAAAGGTTACTGTTATATCTTCATTCAATCATATTCCTTTCTTTAAACGATTTTATTAGATCAACTTGTTTGAAATGATACATTCTATTGAAGCTAACTGTTCTTATCTAGTCTTTTTAATTGGAAGCTTTTTCTATTGCATGCATTACTTTAACCAATAAAATATACTCCTTTATCATTCTTAAGGATACTGCTTTAATTGTACATATAAAGAAAAAAATGCTTTTGTTTTATTGAAGCTTTTACAAAGTAATATACTATCAATAGCTAANAGCTAACTGTTCTTATCTAGTCTTTTTAATTGGAAGCTTTTCCTATCGCATGCATTACTTTAACCAATAAAATATACTCCTTTATCATTCTTAAGGATACTGCTTTAATTGTACATATAAAGAAAAAAATGCTTTTGTTTTATTGAAGCTTTTACAAAGTAATATACTATCAATAGCTAATTTTATGATTGGATCTATATAGTCTTACCTAGTTACTAAAGGATAAAAGAAAAATAATTAAACACAATGGTTAATAAAATGTATTAAAAGCTAAAACATGTTAATATACCTAAGACAGCATAGCAATAACAGTTGGCAAGATCCCTGATAAGCCTACAAAGAGCTACTTCTATATAAATAATCAACATTACAGCATAAAAAAGTTTCTATACCATTAAAAGTGTGTCATGCTTTTCTATGTCTGGTTTAAAAAGAGGAAAACTATTCCAAATGATAAAAGAAAGTAAAGGTTAGCTAAGCCTAAGTAAGTCAATCAAAGTACCTTAGTTAAAAGTAACAAGCATGCTTACTCAAAGTGTAGGGAACATGCCAGCTATCAAAAGAAAAAAGAATGAGATTCTGTCAAATAAAAGATAAAAGCTTACCAGCAAAGAACACGGTTTCAGGTCAAGGTTGTATATCATTAGGATGATATATCATCAACATTGTGAAAGTGAGTTTGTCGATGAAGAAGTACTAAAACACCATAGAGTGAAAAAAAAAAGTAGAGGAAAAAGTTTGTGAAAGAAAAGGATAAGGAAAAGAAAACGTGAATAACCCTATAAAAAAGAAAAAATTCTTTTCAGAAGCATGTAATATAAATATTGACGCAGTTCTTAGGAATCGCGCATACACAATTGTACCTCTTAGAAAAACGTAAAGTTTTAGGTTTGCTAATTAGTTTTTATTCTCTGCCAAAGTAAGATCCATATATAAAGAATAAAGCACTTAACTCATTCATATCCAAAAAGAAATGTGTGGTATACGTCGCTGTCGTAGTGTGACTTCCTAGTACTTGTGTTCCATGAACAGGATGATCGGAATTAACGTGTTTCCATTTACAGTGAACTTCTCTAGTTTGGAACACCGACTGCACCTCTTCTCTAAATCAGAGATCTATCACTGAGGATGAAGACAAGGTGACACTGCTCTACCGCAGTTATTACACTTAGCTAAATCATACACCTATCGCCGAGAAGAACGTTCACTAATTACAAATCCCGCATAAGAGCAAATAATTATAAATAGGCAGACAAGTTGAATGAAATAAAGATATCTAACAGTCTCAAAGGATTCTATCCGTCCCCTTTTCTATCTACATATAACACATTTTTTCCTTTGAATTCTCTCATCTTTTATTTTTCTTACTATGTCTGCCACTATTACACCTACCAACATGCCCATCTCTGGTCCTGCCATTGAAGAAAGACAAGAACTAGGCCAAGGTTCTGGCAACGAGATTCCTCCTCAGGAGGACACTGTCATGGAAAACGCTGAGAATTCCTCGGAAGCCTCAGTTGACATTGAACAACTTGAGGAAATGCTTAGAACAAGAAAGAAGAACGCAGCTACCAGACTGATGCAAGTCCTGGCCAGTGCCTCTTCTAGTGAGCAAGAACGGCTAGATGCCCAGTATGACTTGAATGCAGCCAACACTGCCTGGAAAGCCTTCCTAGAAGCCAAGGAAGCACAAAAGGACACCTTAGACAAGGTACAAGAAGGAGAAAACATATATTCGGGACAAAACAAGCGTTTCACCCTGGTTCCAAAAGACCTTCCGGCTTTCCAAATTCGTGGTGGTCCCGTATGGGATGAGAACAAAAAGGTTCATGACTCTGTCAAGACCTTTATCAGTGCTTTTGAGGTTCAGCTCCGAGCATACAATCTGGTGCCCCTGGATGACCACTGGGAACAACTCTTCTGGCTTACTTGCGATGACACACAACGTCAATGGTTTTCACATACACTAGCAGACCGCGGTTTAAAGTGGAGTCAAGCCTGTACCCGCCTGGAAAAGGAATTCAGTAACCCATTCTACATCTGGCGAAAAAAGGATGAACACTGACATCTGGCGCAACGCCCCAATGAATCAATCCGTCTCTTCCTAGAACGATACCAAGAAGTCTCTTATGAGGCGAATCTTCAACAAGACCCTGAGTTGGTATACAATTTTGTCTGCTCTCTTCAACCGCACATCAAGGTCAAAGCCTGGTCCACCCTTACGAACCATTTCAGTTTAGCCCTTACGGATGATATCCATCAGGCGGCGCAGTTGATCATGGCATCCTGCGGAGAAGAAACCACCGGGTCCTACCAGTCCGGAGAACAATGGAACAATGGCAAGCGCCGTTACACCAACGAAGATAGCTCCGATCAAAGAAAACCAAAAAGGGGTAATTTCCGGCCTAAGTCCTGCCCACTCCATCCAAAGGGTTCTCACTCTAAGCAAGACTGCAATTTGTGGAAGGAGATGCTTCAAGAAGCAGCGCAACACTCTAAACAGAGTACGCCAAAGAAGTCTCCGAATCTGTGCAGATACTGCAAGAAGGTGGAGTACACCCCCGGCCATACTTGTCAAGAGTATTGGGAGTTGAAAAAGAAGGTTGTTGCCAACTGAGCGGCCAAGATCATGGACATTGACGATCCAGATGCTGGATTGTTACCACTCAACATGGAGAAATTAGACCTCCAAAAACAAGAGTAGTCGACAGTGGGCCCTGGTAGACACTGGTGCGAATAGTTCGTTTGTTAGTCTCTCTTTGGCAAGAGAATTAGAATTATTATTGAATACAAAAAATAAACACAAAATCCACCTCGCATCTACAAAACAGATTGCGGAAAGTCATGGCACAGTTGAAATCCAACTACAGTACATGGGTAAACAATGCACCCACACATTCATCGTTATGGATCTTGCACTTGACACACACGTCAGTATTGGTTTGGATCTTATGCCAAAACTAGGTATTGCCATCACAGGTATAGCTACCTCATGGGATGATGCACTCAACAACAACGTAAAAAGTGATATTCCCAATGACACTCCAGAACCAAACAATTCACCTGCAGGTACAAAGGCTGAAAGAGAAACATTCCTTCAAGCCATGCAACCCTCATTGGAAGCAAATGAACGCATTCCAAAGACTTCCTTCTGCACCGTTCCAGAATCGGTAATACACATTGACACGCCTGAAGGTGTAACATCATACCGTCGTCAGTATCCACTGCCAGTTGTGTATGAACCAAAAATTCAAGAAGTCATCAATACATGGCTCAAAGATGGAACTATTGAACAAGCTCCTGTAGACACAGCTTGGAATAGTCCTCTCACTTTGGCACCAAAGAAGGATATGTTCGGTAACTACACTGATCGACGTCCATGCCTAGACCCACGCCATATCAACAAGCTCTTAAAGGAGGACAGATATCCACTGCCTCTCATTGGAGACATTTTCCACAAGCTAGGAGGATCGCAGGTATTCACCACTCTGGACCTCAAAACAGCTTTCCATCGCTTTGAGATTTATGAAGCAGACAGACCCAAAACAGCATTTACCTTCAAAGGTACTCAATACATGTTCAGAGGATGTCCATTCGGTCTCAAACCAATATCATCCAAGTTTCAAAGAGTCATGAATATCATCTTCAAAGACTTTGCGTTCATTACCACGTTCGTCGATGATATTATCATACACTCAGTTACTATGGAGGAACACGCTCAACATGTCCAAACGGTCATAAAGAAGCTCACCAGCGTAAATCTAATCCTCAACCCAAAGAAGTGCTATTTCACACAAGAATCAGTTCATCTCCTTGGTTTCTGTGTATCGCGCAATGGAATATCTCTGGATCCACGCAAAGTGAGCAACATCCAAGAATGGCCAGAACCTCACACAGGTACTGACATACAACGCTTCCTTGGCGTAATCAACTACTTCCGCGAACACATACCAAACGTATCCGTGCTTACAGCCCCATTAGACAGGCTACGCAATGAAGGAACACTTGAAGACGTTTGGAAAGAGGAGCACGTCACAGCTTTCAACAACCTCAAAAAGGTTCTTCTCAGGCTACCCATACTGTGCTACCCAAACCTAAAGTATCCATTCAGTGTTGCCACAGACGCCTCAAACACAGGCATAGGCGCTGCCCTGTATCAGGTTATCAACAACGAGACAAGACACATAGGGTTCATGGCAAGAGCTCTTTCAAAGAGTGAACGGAACTATTCTACCACAAAACGAGAGCTTTTAGCCGTTGTGTACGCTCTTACAAAGTTCCACAAATACCTCTGGGGTAACAAATTCACCCTTTATACCGACCACAAAGCATTGACATATCTCCATACACAAAAAGTGGCAAACGCCATGATGATCAATTGGCTCGATACTATCTTACAGTATGACTTTGATGTTGTGCACCTTCCAGGACTTGACAACATTCTGCCTGATCAATTATCACGCCTTTTTACCCCGGCAAAAACGCTGGAAGGGGGTAATGCTCCCGCAAATACATTGCAAGGTATGAGAAAGTGCGTTAACAGAGCGGTGGAAGTTCAATCCGAAGAGATGATGACACCACCAGAAGATGAACGCCAAGAGTTGTTAGAGAAGGCACACGCTTTCGGACACTTTGGAGCAAATGCAATAGTCAATGCACTTCACAATGATGGTCTATCGTGGCCCAACATGCATAAACACGCTGTTGACACAGCACGCAAATGCATAGAATGCCAAAAACATAACATCTCTATAAAGGGATATCATCCATTACGCCCCATTCATGCTTACCTACCAGGCGATCATTGGGCAATAGACCTCGCGGGTCCATTCACAACCACTCATACAGGTAAAAATTACCTATTGGTTATGCTTGATATTTGCACACGTTTCTGTGTTCTTCGTGCTATACCTGACAAATCTCAAGACACAGTTGTCACAGCTGTAATCAACGTCTTTTGCGATTTCGGATTCCCTCGATATTTACAATCTGACAATGGAAAAGAGTTCATCAACTCCCTCATGAAATTACTCTCTGAATCATCTGGATTTGATCACAGATTAGTCACGCCTTATCACCCAAGAGCTAACGGTGTTGCCGAACGCTGGGTTAAAACAACAGTGAACGCATTGAAAAAGTGCATTAAAGGCGCAACAAGAGATTGGGACCTATATGTACCAAGCGTTCAACTGGCGGTAAATGCAAAAGAAACAAGAAGAACAGGATCTTCTCCATACACCCTTATGTTTGCAAGAGCAATGAACGGGTTCAAATCTTACACAAACGATCCTAACGTACCACCTATGACAAATGAAGAACTTTTGCAACGCATTGATGACATGACCAATGTGGTATTTCCAGCAATTGCGGAAAGAACACAAGCTGTCATAAACGCACAAAAAGGCAAATTTGACAAGAAATACCGAATGGTGAAATTTGCACCAAATAACCAGGTCATGATCAAAGAGAGACAACGCGGCAAACTAGAGCCCGCTTACCATGGTCCATACACCATCGTCAGAGAAACCCGAGGAGGATCTTACGTTCTTATGGATGAACAAGGACTACTACTCCCACGCGATTATCCACCATCCGCACTCAAACTTATATCTCAAGATGAGATAATATCCCTCAACGATGTCCAAGAAAAAGGCAAAGAATATTATGTTGTTGAAGCTGTTGTCGGACACAAAGAAATTTCAAAGGGAAATTATATTTACAGAGTAAGATGGGAAGGCTATGATGAAAAGGACGACACATGGCAGGAGCCAGACTCCTTCAGCAGTCCAAAGCCTATAATGGATTACTGGGAACGACTTGGTTCTAAACCAAATGACAAGACAACACATCAGACACGCACATCATCAAACACACATTCCGAAAAACGTCTGAATAGAAACCAGACAAATACACGACCAACAAAACGTACACGCCATTAATACCTTCACAAACTATTACAGTTTTAACGGTTATGTCTAACCTGGAAGGGGGTAATGTGGTATACGTCGCTGTCGTAGTGTGACTTCCTAGTACTTGTGTTCCATGAACAGGATGATCGGAATTAACGTGTTTCCATTTACAGTGAACTTCTCTAGTTTGGAACACCGACTGCACCTCTTCTCTAAATCAGAGATCTATCACCGAGGATGAAGACAAGGTGACACTGCTCTACCGCAGTTATTACACTTAGCTAAATCATACACCTATCGCCGAGAAGAACGTTCACTAATTACAAATCCCGCATAAGAGCAAATAATTATAAATAGGCAGACAAGTTGAATGAAATAAACATATCCAACAGTCTCAAAGGATTCTATCCGTCCCTTTTTCTATCTACATATAACACATTTTTTCCTTTGAATTCTTCTATTCCATTTTATTTTTCTTTTATCATGTCTGTCCCCACTACCTCTGCTCAAAACCTGGCCAACGTACCTGTTGAACAGGAGAACTCCATGGTGATGCACGCAACACAAGCTGAAACGGAGGACATGGTGATGTCCAATGCTGACACCTCATTCGAGGATACAGTGAATGCTCAAGAACTGGAGCAAATATTGAGAAACAGAAAGAAGACAGCTTCCACTAGGCTTATGGTGATCCTTGCGGATGAGACTGCTAGTGAACAAGAGCGTCTCAGTGCCCAAACAGACCTAGACCGTGCTGAAGCTTGTTGGGAAGCTTTCCTACGAGCTAAGGCAGCTCAAGAGGATGACACCTTAAACGAGGTTCCTGAAAACACTGCACTTACCACACGAGGTAAACTCTACACCCTGGTTCCCAAGGATCTTCCAGCATTCCAAATTCGTGGTGGTCCCATCCGGGATGAAAGCAAAAAAGTACATGACTCAGTCAAGACCTTCATCAGCGCCTTTGAGGTCCAACTCCGTGCGTACAATCTGGTGCCCCTTGACAACCATTGGGAACGTCTCTTCTGGCTTACCTGCGACGACACTCAACGTCAATGGTTCTCCCGTACACTTGCAGACCGCGGGTTAAAGTGGAATCAAGCCTGTGCCCGATTGGAAAAAGAATTCGGCAATCCATTTTACATTTGGCGCAAAAAGGATGAGCATCGCCACTTGGCTCAACGTCCTAATGAGTCCATCCGCCTTTTCTTGGAGAGGTACCAAGAAGTTTCCTATGAGGCAAACCTCCAGCAAGATTCTGATCTGGTGTACAACTTTGTCTGCTCCCTTTTACCCAGTATCAAGACGAAGGCCTGGTCCACTCTTACAAACCATTTCGGTTTAGACCTAACGGATGACTTACACCAGGCGGCGCAATTAATCATGGCGTCTTGCGGAGAAGACACTGCCGGGTCACACAACACGGGCGAACAATGGAACAATGGCAAACGCCGTTACACCGCTGATGACAACTCCGACCACAGGAAACACAAGCGCGGCCATTTCCTCAAAAAAGGTTGCCCACTACATCCTAAGGGCTCACACACCAAACAGGATTGCAATCTATGGAAAGAAATGGTTCAGGAGGCAGCCGAGCACTCCAAGCAGAATACCAAGTCCAGGAGTACCAATCTCTGCCGGTACTGCAAGAAGGAGGAATACAAGCCCGGGCATACCTGCCAAGAATACCTCGATTTCAAAAAACAAAAATACGTCGCAAACCGCGCGGCAAAGGTCATGGATGTTGATGATCCCGACACCATGCTACCTATTGACATGGAGAAATTAGACCTCCAAAAACAAGGTAAGCACCTTAAACAAACTATCGCAAACAAAACCACTGATTCAATTTTTGTACCTATTCTTTTACAGAGTAGTCGACAGTGGGCCCTGGTAGACACTGGTGCGAATAGTTCGTTTGTTAGTCTCTCTTTGGCAAGAGAATTAGAATTATTATTGAATACAAAAAATAAACACAAAATCCACCTCGCATCTACAAAACAGATTGCTGAAAGTCATGGCACAGTTGAAATCCAACTACAGTACATGGGTAAACAATGCACCCACACATTCATCGTTATGGATCTTGCACTTGACACACACGTCAGTATTGGTTTGGATCTTATGCCTAAACTAGGTATTGCCATCACAGGTATAGCTACCTCATGGGATGATGCACTCAACAACAACGTAAAAAGTGATATTCCCAATGACACTCCAGAACCAAACAATTCACCTGCAGGTACAAAGGCTGAAAGAGAAACATTCCTTCAAGCCATTCAACCCTCATTGGAAGCAAATGAACGCATTCCAAAGACTTCCTTCTGCACCGTTCCAGAATCGGTAATACACATTGACACGCCTGAAGGTGTAACATCATACCGTCGTCAGTATCCACTGCCAGTTGTGTATGAACCAAAAATTCAAGAAGTCATCAATACATGGCTCAAAGATGGAACTATTGAACAAGCTCCTGTAGACACAGCTTGGAATAGTCCTCTCACTTTGGCACCAAAGAAGGATATGTTCGGTAACTACACTGATCGACGTCCATGCCTAGACCCACGCCATATCAACAAGCTCTTAAAGGAGGACAGATATCCACTGCCTCTCATTGGAGACATTTTCCACAAGCTAGGAGGATCGCAGGTATTCACCACTCTGGACCTCAAAACAGCTTTCCATCGCTTTGAGATTTATGAAGAAGACAGACCCAAAACAGCATTTACCTTCAAAGGTACACAATACATGTTCAGAGGATGTCCATTCGGTCTCAAACCAATATCATCCAAGTTTCAAAGAGTCATGAATATCATCTTCAAAGACTTCGTGTTCGTTACCACGTTCGTCGATGATATTATCATACACTCAGTTACTATGGAGGAACACGCTCAACATGTCCAAACGGTCATAAAGAAGCTCACCAGCGTAAATCTAATCCTCAACCCAAAGAAGTGCTATTTCGCACAAGAATCAGTTCATCTCCTTGGTTTCTGCGTATCGCGCAACGGAATATCTCTGGATCCACGCAAAGTGAGCAACATCCAAGAATGGCCAGAACCTCACACAGGTACTGACATACAACGCTTCCTTGGCGTAATCAACTACTTCCGCGAACACATACCAAACGTATCCGTGCTTACAGCCCCATTAGACAGGCTACGCAATGAAGGAACACTTGAAGACGTTTGGAAAGAGGAGCACGTCACAGCTTTCAACAACCTCAAAAAGGTTCTTCTCAGGCTACCCATACTGTGCTACCCAAACCTAAAGTATCCATTCAGTGTTGCCACAGACGCCTCAAACACAGGCATAGGCGCTGCCCTGTATCAGGTTATCAACAACGAGACAAGACACATAGGGTTCATGGCAAGAGCTCTTTCAAAGAGTGAACGGAACTATTCTACCACAAAACGAGAGCTTTTAGCCGTTGTGTACGCTCTTACAAAGTTCCACAAATACCTCTGGGGTAACAAATTCACCCTTTATACCGACCACAAAGCATTGACATATCTCCATACACAAAAAGTGGCAAACGCCATGATGATCAATTGGCTCGATACTATCTTACAGTATGACTTTGATGTTGTGCACCTTCCAGGACTTGACAACATTCTGCCTGATCAATTATCACGCCTTTTTACCCCGGCAAAAACGCTGGAAGGGGGTAATGCTCCCGCAAATACATTGCAAGGTATGAGAAAGTGCGTTAACAGAGCGGTGGAAGTTCAATCTGAAGAGATGATGACACCACCAGAAGATGAACGCCAAGAGTTGTTAGAGAAGGCACACGCTTTCGGACACTTTGGAGCAAATGCAATAGTCAATGCACTTCACAATGATGGTCTATCGTGGCCCAACATGCATAAACACGCTGTTGACACAGCACGCAAATGCATAGAATGCCAAAAACATAACATCTCTATAAAGGGATATCATCCATTACGCCCCATTCATGCTTACCTACCAGGCGATCATTGGGCAATAGACCTCGCGGGTCCATTCACAACCACTCATACAGGTAAAAATTACCTATTGGTTATGCTTGATATTTGCACACGTTTCTGTGTTCTTCGTGCTATACCTGACAAATCTCAAGACACAGTTGTCACAGCTGTAATTAACGTCTTTTGCGATTTCGGATTCCCTCGATATTTACAATCTGACAATGGAAAAGAGTTCATCAACTCCCTCATGAAATTACTCTCTGAATCATCGGGATTTGATCACAGACTAGTCACGCCTTATCACCCAAGAGCTAACGGTGTTGCCAAACGCTGGGTTAAAACAATAGTGAACGCATTAAAAAAGTGCATTAAAGGCGCAACAAGAGATTGGGACCTATATGTACCAAGCGTTCAACTGGCGGTAAATGCAAAAGAAACAAAAAGAACAGGATCTTCTCCATACACCCTTATGTTTGCAAGAGCAATGAACGGGTTCAAATCTTACACAAACGATCCTAACGTACCACCTATGACAAATGAAGAACTTTTGCAACGCATTGATGACATGACCAATGTGGTATTTCCAGCAATTGCGGAAAGAACACAAGCTGTCATAAACGCACAAAAAGGCAAATTTGACAAGAAATACCGAATGGTGAAATTTGCACCAAATAACCAGGTCATGATCAAAGAGAGACAACGCGGCAAACTAGAGCCCGCTTACCATGGTCCATACACCATCGTCAGAGAAACCCGAGGAGGATCTTACGTTCTTATGGATGAACAAGGACTATTACTCCC